>ONZH01001372.1:0-109646 GCA_900303285.1 Rhinella marina | reverse complement strand
TGTTTAAAAAAATCACTGCTCAGCATCAAGTCAGATGCTTTGCGCTTGTCACAAGAGACGGTGGAGGAAGATACGTCGCTTGATAGCCAGAGCACCCTCCGGTCTGTTTCTCAGCGCGTATCGGAGGAGGGGGATGAGGATGAGGAGGAAGAGGAGGAGAATGTCGGCGAGATAGTAGAGGGTACCAGTGCTCAGTCCTTAACTCTTGAGCGTGTATGGGCTGAAGAGGAGGACTTGGAGGAGGAGGAGGAGGAGGAGGAGGAATTGGAGAGTCAGGTCAGTGAGGAGAGGGAATTTTTGCGTGTTGGGCGCACATGGCAGACTTCATGTTAGGCTGCCTATCCCGTGACCCTCGAGTTAGAAGAATTTTTTCAAACACCGATTACTGGGTGTTCACTCTCCTGGACCCACGGTACAAGCAGAACCTTTCAACTCTCATCCCTGCAGAGGAAAGGAGTATGAGAGTGAATAGGTATCAACAGGCCCTGGTGCACAAGCTGAAACAATTCTTCCCATCTGACGCCGCTAGCGGCAGAGGGCATGGTTCTGTGGGCCAAGTAGCGGGGGAGAGGAGGCGAGCAGGCAGCTTGTCCAGCACTGGCAGGGGAACGCTCTCCAAGGCCTTTGCCACTTTTATGTCACCCCAGCAAGACACTGTCACCTGTCCCCAGTCTAGGCAGAGTTTGGGAGCTGTACAGAAAGATGGTGAGGGAGTACCTAGCTGACCATACCAACGTCCGGACCGATCACTCTGCTCCATACAACTACTGGGTTTCAAAGCTGGACACGTGGCCTGAACTGGCGCTGTACGCCTTGGAGGTGCTGGCCTGCCCTGCCGCTAGCGTTCTGTCAGAGCGGGTATTCAGTGCAGCTGGTGGCGTCATCACCGATAAGCGTACACGCCTGTCAACTGACAGCGCTGACAGGCTGACGCTTATTAAAATGAACAAAGCCTGGATTTCACTGGAATTCAAATCTCCTCCAGGGGAAAGCAGCTAAAGATTTAAATAACTTATGTATCCGATTCCTCCTCTCTACTCCTCCTCCTCCTCCTCCTCCTCCTCCATATCATCTTTTCCTAATGCTGACCCAAAAAATGCCATTTTTTATTGGTCAAACTGGCACTCTTTTAGCACAATTTTTCAGGAGGGCCCCCTACAGGCCCTCTCTTCAAACAATTTTTCAGAAGGGCCCCCCTACAGGCCCTCTATTCCAACAATTTTTCCAGAGGTCCACCTTCAGGCCCTGTATTCCAACAATTTTTCCAGAGGTCCACCTACAGGCCCTCTATTCCAACAATTTTTCCAGAGGTCCACCTACAGGCCCTCTATTCAAACAATTTTTCCAGAGGTCCACCTACAGGCCCTCTCTTCAAACAATTTTTCCGGAGGGCCCCCCTACAGGCCCTCTATTCAAACAATTTTTCCAGAGGTCCACCTAAAGGCCCTCTATTCAAACAATTTTTCCGGAGGTCCACCTACAGGCCCTCTCTCCAATTCCAGTTCCAAGTTTTATTTGTGCATACTGCATACATTTTTTATTTTTGGGATAGGTGTGAAAAATAATATTACTTGCGAATCTATATTGCCCAACATTGGATACGGTAGCAAGTAGAAGACCAAACACATGCTGCTCACAGGGTTCCGCAAATTCCTGGTCCACCCGCAAATTCCTTGTCCACAATGTCAAGGAGGACGAGGTTCTTTGGATGAGCAACAAGTCCTTCTGTACTGAAATCGCCGACAAAGTCTCCATCTAAGAACACACAGACCATTGTGGAGAGAGCGGCACAGCTCGCCATCAAAGTGAGGAACCCCAACGCCAGACTGCGCAGAGAAGATAACGAATAAATATCTCTGTGGTTATTTTTGCTAAATAAAAGTTAAATAAACCCCCCAAAAAATTCATCTGTTAATGTGCCTGATCCACCCAAGTTGAATCTGTCCCATCATGAGAAATTCCCCCCCAAGGAGTCCCCACTGTAACTTGCTTCCCATACAACTACCTCACACCCCGACACCTGTGTCTCGCCATTGTCCACCACCTCCTCAGACAACACTGGTAAATCCACACTGTCAGCACACTGAGACTGCAAAAGGTCTTGCGAATCGGGGCAGAGAATGTTCTGGGCTAGCACATCAGAGAAGGGGTGACTATGGGGTTCCAGGGAGTACGTGACCACATGAAATCTCCATCTAAAAAGTCATGCCACACTTGATCAATCTCATAATTTACGACTGTACCGGTTGATGCTAAATTTTTAAGTTGGGGTCCTGCGTTGTCATTCTAAATACATCCGGCTGTTGTCACCACCACACACGCTAGCCACAGGGGGCACTCCTCTGGCTCTTCCAGCGAAACCTCCTTCCCCCAGCCTGCCCCCCCACCTACAGGCCCTCTCTCCAAACAATTGACGTCTTTTTTCCTATCTTTCTCTCTCTCCAAACTATTTTCCGGATAGCTGCCATATACGGTATTAAACTGAGAAGAATACAGAGAACACATGCTACACTTGATCAAGTTCATAATTTACGACTGTACCGCTTGATGCAACAGTTTTCAAAAATCCATTCTGGCTGTTGTCACCACCACACACGCTAGCCCAGGGGGCACTCCTCTGGCTCTTCCAGCGAAACCTCCTTGCCCCACCCTGCCCCCCCACCTACAGGCCCACTCTACAAACAATTTAGCCGGATAGGGGACGTATCCAAAGTTGTACTCATGTTTGTTTTTGTTCTTCTTTTATCTGCCTCCTGACTTGTGATAGGCAGAGCATGGACACGTCCCCTTAGCTGCAGTGGGAAAGACACTCCCCTGGCCAGAGCAAGCTCTTTTTCCCTTTTCCGTGTTCGAAATATCCATTAAATATAGGGTCCCAAGATAGGGGACGTATACTGTATTAAACTGAGAAGAATCGATACTGCACCGGCTGATGCTAGAGCATTTCCAAATGCATTCCGGCTGTTGTCACCACCACACACGCTAGCCCAGGGGGCACTCCTCTGGCTCTTCCACCGAAACCTCCTTCCCCCCCACCTACAGGCCCTCTCTACAAACAATTTAGCCGGATAGGGGACGTATCAGAAGTTGCACTCATGTTTGTTTTTGTTCTTCTTTTATCTGCCTCCTGACCTGTGATAGGCAGAGCATGGACACGTCCCCTTAGCTGCAGTGGGAAAGACACTCCCCTGGCCAGAGCAAGCTCTTTTTCCCTTTTCCGTGTTCGAAATATCCATTAAATATAGGGTCCCAAGATAGGGGACGTATACGGTATTAAACTGAGAAGAATCGATACTGCACCGGCTGATGCTAGAGCATTTCCAAATGCATTCCGGCTGTTGTCACCACCACACACGCTAGCCCAGGGGGCACTCCTCTGGCTCTTCCACCGAAACCTCCTTCCCCCCCACCTACAGGCCCTCTCTCCAAACAATTTACCCGGGTAGGGGGACGTATTAGATTTTGTACTGATTCTGAATTGCCACCTGCAATAGACGGGAATGGAACCCAGATCAACTGCTTGGGAAGTAGCTATGCTCACCTCTATACCACCAGCAGGCACAGCAACTGATAAGAACAGATACTCAACTTGATGTCAGCTGCAGTGCCAGCATGAGCAGTGGTGTCACCTGCAGGCGGTGATGGACCTTCGTTGCACCTAGTTGGGTGCTTCCCTAACATGTGATGGGTATTTGCCTCGCCTTTCTTGGTCCGGGTGAGCACAATTGCCATGGGGGTAACCACCAGGCTGTTGCCTGAGGATTTGGGGTAATGGTGGGATTAAGCAGCCTCAGAGGCATCCATGCATGCTGCCCCTGCTGTTTCCTGTCCATTTCCGTGGTGTTTCCATCATTTTCTGAGGTTTCCAGGTTTTCAGGTAAACTTCCCTGTGAAGAGCTTTGGTCCCCCGCAAAAATGCTCGAGTCTCCCATTGACTTCAATGGGGTTCGTTACTCGAAACGAGCACCCGAGTATCGGGAAAAATTTGTCTCGAATAATGAGCACCCGAGCATTTTAGTACTCGCTCATCTCTATTTATAACCTGTTTCAGTGACGCAACATTAATGTACTTGGATCAAAAACATTTACTAGTTTATATTCCTCTGTTCATATGCTTAACAGTGTATACTGCTTTGCAATACGGTTTTAGTGGCTTAAGGATATAAGGAATATGTCACATCATTACAAAGCTAAAACTAATAATGCCTACATAAATACATGCAGTCCCTCTAAACGTTTCATGACCCAGAGGGGCTTGTGTTACAGAAATAACATGCAGATCTTTCAAGTTTGATAAAATTGCAGTTTGGTCTTTCTTTCAGCAAACAAAAAATATCCTCAAACACATAATTATTTAAAGAAGTATAGAAATAAATAACTTTTGATCCATGTTTAGGACATTAATATTTTTGGAATTCAATTCTACCAAAGTTTCTTGGCAAAAGGAAAGGCATCTAATGATTCTATCATTTATCTACTGGAATATAAAAGCTCTGCCTATGCATATAGTCTTTCATTTTAATGATTCTATATGTAATAAAGCCAAATCTTTTAGAGGATGCTGCACTTCTTCAGCTATCAATTTTGTGAGGATGATTTTAAAGTAATTCATCTTCTAACAAATTCAAAGTAATGCAAGTATACTCAGTCTCTTAAATAGAAATGCAGGTATGTTGATAAGTATACAAAATGAAGTCAAGTGTCTGACGTGTCAAGGGTTTTCATCAAGTCTTCAGTGAACACAAAAAATATTTTCAGCAAACTTTTTCAATCACATATTAAGAACCTATAAGTGAATATTCTATGTAATTTATTTAACAAAAACAAGCTCTCAGATGTCTATGTTGATGGAAAAATACAAATGTTATGGTTGTTTATATATGGTGATACAAAATATAACATATATTTAAGAAAAGACTTTTTATTTTGTAAAAGTGAAATATGAAAAATTTTATTTGGTATCACTATATTTGTATCGACCTGCAGGATCAAGTTATCATATAATCTATACCGCAAGATGAACCCCATAAAAATAAAATAAAAAATGCTGATTGAATTGCAAATATTTTGCCTCCCAAATAAATGAGATAAAAAGTGATCAAAAAGCCAAATGTACCTAAAATGGTGCCAATAAAAACTATAGCTTATCCAAAAAAAATGAGCACTCAAACAGCTCAGTAAACAAAAAAATAAATATGTTCTGGCTCTTAAAAAACGTTTTAGCAAATTTCATGTGACAAAATTCAGATGTCACTCCTATTCTGAGCCCTGCCTTGTGCCCATATAGCAGTTTATGACCATATATGGGTTATATCTATAAACTGCATAATCAGAGAAACCAAGTTTTGTTTTGCTGTTAACACTTTCTGTGTTACAAGACAAAATAGATTAAAATATAAAATCTAAAAATAATTTTTAAATTCCATTTTGCTTTAATTCCTGTGGAACTCCTAAAAGGTTAAAACTTTTCTAAGTTTTTTGATAACACATTCCCTTGAAGACTGTTTTTTTCCACACACCAATCTTAATAAACATGTATTAACCCTTAGACTCCCAGCGCCGTACATGTACGGCGCTGGGGCGATGCGGACACATTGCGCCCGCTCGCACGTGCGGTGGGCGTCATGGCCGGCAAGTCTCTGCTCTCTTTCTAACAGCAGAGACTTGCGGGCACTTACCGCCATCGGCGGCGTCTTCATAGGCCTTTAGATGCCGTGATCACACATGATCACGGCATCTAGTTGCATCTAAACCCGGAAGCGTACACTTCCGGGTGGTGTACAGACAACCTGTGTGGCCAATCGGAGTGTCTGTACACGATCTGAAAGCTGTAAACCTCGCTGATGAGGTTTACAGCTTTCAAAGTGCAATTCTTATTCTGGCCACTAGATGGCAGGCCAGGATAAGAAATGAGCAAATTTGGGCATTAATTCAAAAATAAAAAAACCCTTATTGCTCATAAAGAAAAAATAAAAAACACAATCTATTTGCTCATATTTGAGCTTTAAAATAATCACAATTTTTTAAAAAAAATGTTAAAAAATATATAAAAAATAAAAAAATAAAGGTTTATGTCACCCCCCTTTTCGTATAATTAAAAAATAAATACCTAAATAACAATAAATATAGACATCATGGGTATCACAGTGACTTCCCACTACACCATATGCAATATTAAATGGTGGTGTTGGAAAGTACAACTTGGCCCGCAAAAAACAAGCCCTCATACAGCTATTTGAACAGAAAAATAAAACAGTTATGACTGTTTGAAGGCAGGGAGCGCAAAACGAAAACGCAAAGCCGAAAAAACCTCCGGGACTGAAAGGGTTAAGGGATGCAGAAAAGCAAATATATAACAGATATGAGCAAGTGCATATTTGTACTACAATTTATGCAGATTCTGTTGTAAATTATGTTAAATCTTTTGGCACATGGGATTCAATTCCTCTTCTGCTAAGCTCCAGCAAGTTTTTGGGGTTGGAGTGGAACACAACCACAGAAAATATCACAAACATTTTTAGGGAAATGATGTTTGCATAAAAAGGGTGACTTTTGACAACAGAAAACTGACACAAGGGCCGGGAACCCCTCCCCCCAAAGGGGGCTATCAATGCTGTTGGTGTTAAACTTGATGTAGTGCTTCTGCATTTGTGTGCAAGTCTAAATGCTGCATTACTAATCCTTCTGGTCGGGTGGCAAAGTTATCCTTGTAGTATTTCCTAAAATGTTAATAACATTTTTTTTTAAAGTACAAAGCTGCATAACTCCAAGCTGACTTCTAATATTCTTAAAATCTACAGTAAAGTGTCCGTTTTCACATAAAGAGTTCTAGTCATTCAGTCTAAAAATTAGCTGCTAATACACATCATATGAAACTGTAAAATTCTTTACTTATTGGACCAAACTGCTCTGTAGGTGTATCACATATATGGTAAACTTTTCAAACATTTATGAAAATTTCAGGAAAAAATGCCTTATTGCAATAAATGAAATGTATGCCAACTAAGTAAATTGCAATTTATTAAAACTGCAGGTAACATGTTAAAATATTAGCATTTAGACAGAACTGACAGATTATTAGGCAGTGGCTAACAGCATCCCGTGCTACACATTTATATTGGATTTTAAGAACCTGATATCAGCTTGGACATGTGTAGGTATGGGGCTTGCATTTAAAACCAGAAATTCAATCAATATCTTGATTCTCAGCAGAGTTTACTAGATTACACCAGTTAGAAGTGACCATCTGGACTTCTTTCCAGGTATCATGTAGATCTTTTTTCACTAATATCATTTCTATTCGTTTAACATTAATTTACTGTAGAAAATATTGCTCCAAAAGTAACTCAATTTGATTTCATAGAATATAAGTCAGACATCTGTTTCTCTAGGGTCATTTTACAGTGCTGTAGATAGAACAACACATTTTATTTCATATTACTGAATATAGATAGAGTTATGTTGTTGTAACTATGTCAAAGTAGGTTGGGGAAATAAAATTAAACCATTTTATGTTTTGCACTTAAACTACTTTGAAAAAAATTAGTAATTTTACTCTTTTTCTTTCTTAAATTGTATCATATGTCAAGGAATGCCAGGTTCCAATACATTTCTAGTGTAAATTCTGAACAGCCTTACTGTTAGTTCTGATATGAAATCAGGCTGATTACAGGGAACCATTGTTACTATTAGTGATAAGCAAAGTAATTAAAAAATTAGATTCGGCTGCTTTGCTTAATATTACAAAAACATTTGCTTTGTAACTAATTACTTCGCCATGAAGCGCATTTCTTTGTAAGAAGATGCCAAGTTCATAGCTGATAGCGGCATCTAAAAGTAAAACTACAGTGTAAAATAAAAAATAAAAAATTAGATCATACTTACTTCATCTATTTGCTCGCGACAGGCCAGCCGCCTTCTTGATTGAAAATCTGGCGCAAAATCTTGTGCAGACAGTGTGAAATCATATGTCACCGTGCACGGGATTTCATGCAAAATCTTCAATCAATATGGTGGTGGCTGGCCCTTCATGAGCAAATGAATAAGTTAAGGTTTTTTTGTTTTTTTTTACACCATTTCAGGGTAAATCAATTTGCTACAATGAAGCACAAGGAAATTTAGCTTGGCGGCAAATTGAATTTTCCCTGAAATTTGGATTATAGTCTACTTTGTGTGATTGCACAATTGCCATTTGGCTATTAATGCCCTACTTGCTCCAGATATAATTGGATTTTTATATTTGATAAAATATAACCTGTATTGTTTACTATTAAAATACTTATGTATCCTATACAGTGTGAGAAAGTGCTAGTGATTAAAATTAGCAGGCTCTGTACACTACTAAGGATTATTTTGCTAGAGATAAGGGTGACTGGTTTGCACTGCCTGTCAACCCCACTCTCTTCTAGCCATGTGCAGAGTGGTCAGTTGGCTTCACTGACTTAACTATAGTCTTTTGAGAACAGAGCAAGGCATCTAAAAACTATTTCCTGGGGGACAGTTTTTAGGACGCTGGAACACTGTGGACCCCTTAGTCACCAGCCTGTTTTGGGCCTTACTGACCAAGTGTTTTTCTTCCTTTCTTCATAGTTGCCTTCTAAGAGCTATAACTGTTTATTTTTCCATATATGTACAGTACAGACCAAAAGTTTGGACACGCCTTCTCATTCAAAGAGTTTTCTGTATTTTCATGACTATGAAAATTGTAGATTCACACTGAAGGCATCAAAACTATGAATTAACACATGTGGAATTATATTATATACTTAACAAAAAAGTGTGAAACAACTGAAAATATGTCTTTTATTGTAGGTTCTTCAAAGTAACCACCTTTTGCTTTGATTACTGCTTTGCACACTCTTGGCATTCTCTTGATGAGCTTGAAGAGGTAGTCACCTGAAATGGTTTTCACTTCACAGGTGTGCCCTGTCAGGTTTAATAAGTGGGATTTCTTGCCTTATAAATGGGGTTGGGACCATGAGAAGTCAGGTGGATACACAGCTGATAGTCCTACTGAATAGACTGTTAGAATTTGTATTATAGCGAGAAAAAAGCAGCTAAGTAAAGAAAAACGAGTGGCCATCATTACTTTAAGAAATGAAGGTCAGTGAGTCCGAAAAATTGGGAAAACTTTGAAAGTGTCCCCAAGTGCAGTCGCAAAAACCATCAAGCGCTACAAAGAAACTGGCTCACATGAGGACCGCCTCAGGAAAGGAAGACCAAGAGTCACCTCTGCTGCGGAGGATAAGTTCATCCGAGTCACCAGCCTCAGAAATCGCAGGTTAACAGCAGCTCAGATTAGAGACCAGGTCAATGCCACACAGAGTTCTAGCAGCAGACACATCTCTACAACTTTCTGATTAACATTTATTAACTCTTTCTGGGAGGGAGATGTGAAAATTTCACAATAATGACACTGAGTTTTTACATTATAAATTTTGCAGCGTTAATTTTTTGGCATAAATAACATATTTTTATTCTCTGGGTCAGGTTATGTTTTATTACTTTTGTGCAAAAAAAAAATTTTTTTTAAAAGAAGAAAATCTTTTTGTATTGACGCATCCCTAGACCCATAATTTTGTTTTCTATTGAGTCCTGTGAGGGTTTGATTTTTGTGGGATAACTTGTAGTTTTCATTGGTATTATTTTGGGGTTAATAGCACTTTTTGATCGTTTGTTAAGTTTTTTCGGTGGCGACTAAGAATAAATCAGCAATTCTGGCATTTTTTGGGATAATTTGCATGGTTGTTACAGATGTGGAAATACCAAACATGTGGAGGAGATTTAATTTGAAAAAAAGCTTATTTTTTAATTAGAATTTTTTATTTAATAGTTTTTTTAAAAAAAAAACTTTTTTTACCCACTTAATAGTCCCGCAAGGGGACTATAACAGTAAATCTTTTGTTTGCTTTTAAAATACAATGCACTATCCCTATAGTGGATGGCATTTTGTCAGTGCTATACTTACATTGGCCAGCAGAGGCTCAGTCTGCTGGGGAACACTCAAGGCAGGCCTGGGGCCAGCCAGCCTATGCACACCTCGGCACCCCATGACTGCATTTGCATGGTGCTGATGGGAGACAGAAGAAGTCTGCTCTCTTTCACTGCTTACATGCGGCAGGAACGTTGCCCTCAGCATGTAATGCGTTAAACAGCAGGATCAGTACTCTTGCCAGTCACGGCTGTTAGAGCAGGAGTGTGCCTCTTATGTGAGAGCAGAGCCCCCACTGGACCGCCATGAAAAGGTAGCAGGCCAGCCTAAGACCCCTTAGTGACGGCCGTAAAAAGGTATATGGGCGGTCATTGGATGGGGCAGGGGAGTGCCAGAAGTTAGACCCCCAAGATCTCATATTAATGGCTTTATTAATGGCTTTTTATGGCCAAGACTTTTCTATCCTTGAACACCCCTTTTAGAAAATTAATATAAAATTATTAATTACAAAGTGACCTGTTTATACTAAACACAAATGTAGTTCACATTGACCATTAATAAGTATTTTTATTTACATTTACATAATATGAATTTATGTACTATACAGCATTACCATTCTATAGTGCTACTATATAAAATGAATATAAGATTACTATAATTCAGATGAATTTACTATAAAACCAATAACAATAGCAATGCAATATGATGCATATGAAGATGGAATAATATAAAGTACATGCTACACATTTGCCCAGCTTTCTTTCTGTATATAAAATATTTATGGTGATATCATGGTCAGGCTAGAATAATATGTTTCATAAGCTTCTTCAAATGCATTCAAATAATGGATGCCTTTTTATGACCTGAAATTGAACAGCACTGATGCTATTAACATAGTCATTAACATCTATTGTAATCTATCATCTCATAAAATTAAGTATCCAGCCTAATCATTTGATGGAAAATAAATTGAAAGATTTTTATAGCGTTATAATTATCTATATAATAAATAATTAAATAATTACCAGAATTATCCTATGTTTCATTACAATTAAATCAAAAGGAAAAACAAAATCAGATGACTATCTTTATCACAGTCCATCAAATGTTTGTGAATATGTAACTCTTTACTTGTCATGTGATATCAAAGAATTGCCACATAGGGGGAGACTTATCAACTGGCTAGTTGCCCATGGCAACCAATCGGATTCTACCTTACATTTACCAAAGGAACAGTAAAAAATGAAAGGTGGAAACTGATTGGTTGCTATGGGTAACAAAGCCAGTTCTACTTTACACCAATATTACAAATCTCCCCCATTGTGACCAGTTACTGATATTTACTTTGCCAATTTAAGTTCTGTTGTTGTTTGGATCTTAGTTAAAAGTGTTGTCTCACCTCTTTATTTAAGTCCTCACTGCACGGCTCCTGGGGCACTTCCTGAGCTGTGGTGGGGGGCGGTACCTCTGCTGTGACTGATGGAGCAGACATGAGGCGCTGGGATAATATAATCCCACCCCTTGTCTACACATGCACGCTCCTATCGGAAACACTTGCAGTCTCAGCGCTGCACACCCTGTACAGATCGTGACAACCTCTGGTAAGTGGTTGCCGCGATTTGTATCTTACAGGAAAAAATGACAGTGAGGTAGACGGGAACTGGAGCTACTGCGCATCAACTCCCGGCCACCAGTAAGCCAGCTTTTTTTCTAGCTGTGCGCAATCGCGGCCACCGCTGTTGCACAGCAGTGGTGGCCGTAACCCTTAGAGACGAGCAGTCTATAAAGAGGACAAAGAATAAAGATAGTGGGGACCAGAGACATTTCTGCTAATTCATCTACATTAGTAAGTTGCTTATATCAGTGTCATGCACATAATAAATATAACTTGATGAGTTGAGACAACCCCTTTAATGATTTATACTACATATTGTTACATTACTACATAACATAAAGATCAAAGTAGTTTGTATCTCTGTCATTCTATTTTAAACTAATCAAATTTATGAAATCCAAATAACAATGTATAAATAGAAACATAAGGTTATGGATACAGTAAATTATATTACATATATTTTACATAGTTGGGTACCTGTTCAAACATGGTAAATATGAATTCCGCCTTGAAATGTCAACTCTCGTCACATTATAAAATATAATACCAATTCAGAACGGGTGCAGTTAATTGAAGTTGAAGTACATGACATCATTGCAAAGACATGCACATTGTTTTCATGTTGTAAAGCTGTTTTTTAAACTGTCCACTGTTCCTACTGTGACCAAGTCCTGAGGTAGACTATTCCATAGATTTACAGTTCTTACAGTAAAAAAGCCTTGACTCCTCCTGAGCCTGAATGTTTTCTTCTCCAAATAGAGGCAGTGCCCCCCTTTGTCCTTTTGTATAAACCATTTATATATTTGTATAGGTTAATCATGCTGCCCTTTAGATACCTCTACTCAAGACTAAATAAATATAATTACCGTATTTTTCGCTTTATAAGACGCACCTGATGATAACACGCACCTAGGTTTTTGAGGTGGAAAATAAGAAAAAAAATATTTTGAACCAAAAGGTGGGCTTTTGATGGGTTTTGGACTAATGGTGGCCTGTGGATGACACTGTTATGGGGGGGATCTGTGGCTGATGCATTGTTGTGGGGGATCTGTGGATGTCACTGTTATGGGGAAATCTGTGGATCACATACTGATATGGGGAGATCTGTGGATGGCGCATTGTTATGGGGGATCTGTGGATGATACACTGCTATGGGGGGGATCTGTGGATGATACACTGCTATGGGGGGGATCTGTGGATGATACACTGCTATGGGGGGGATCTGTGGATGATACACTGCTATGGGGGGGATCTGTGGATGATACACTGCAATGGGGGATTTGTGGATGACACTTTTAATGGGGGATCTGTTGATTATACACACACAGCATGTTGTGCTGATCCCCTCATGGCCCTATGTGTGTCCCCTCATGGCCCTGTGTAAATAGTGACCCCATTATACCGGGCCCTGCTCACAGCATTCTTTACATGTAAAGTGTAGTTATTTAATCCTCAAGCAGTGGCTCTGCTGTGTTAAACTACGGTAATCGTCTGTAGTAGTACTCACAAAGCAGCAGGGAGGCCGGCAGCGTAACGTCATTTACTTAGTTACGCTCCTCCCACTTCATTATGAAGTGGGAGGAGCATGACCGAGGAGTGACGTTACGCTGCCGGCCGGCCTCCCCGCTGCTTTGTGAGTACTACTACAGACGATTACCGTAGATTAACACAGCAGAGCCACTGCTTGAGGATTACGGTAAATAACTACACTTTACATGTAAAGAATGCTGTGAGCGGGGCCCGGTGTAATGAAGTACAGTGACTTGCACCGGGCCCCACGGCGAGTACATCATCAGTTGCCGGCCTCCAGCCCCTCCTCCCGCGTGATAGTGCTGTAACTGATACATCGCAGGCCGCGCTGTGCAGCATAGCGGCCAGCGATGTGTCAGTTTCAGCCATGTAAAAATGGCACCATTCGCTTTATAAGACGCACTGCCATTTTCCCCCCACTTTTGGGGGAAAAAAAGTGCGTCTTATAAAGCGAAAAATACGGTAAGTTCTTTACTAACAAGAGCCTTGTTTACATTTACCTTATTTAACTTAGCTTGGACCGTTAGCAGATTTAGTATATTACTGGATGTACTAACCAACTAACCATCAGTTGATTTTATCAGTTATATATTTTAAAAACTTTTGAGGATTTTTTTCGCTCTCTTTTGTCACCTGCCATTCATTTAGTATTTTTTCAGATTTTATCTTTTTTTTTTTAAGATTTCCATTGTTGAGCTTTGCTGTCAGGCTGCTCAGCCTGATGGCATCGCTCCTGCATGATCACTCTATTACTATCTATTGTAGACAGGAATTGGAACAATGTCAGGAATTGGGAGCACGATTGCATGCTTCCTCCCTATTCCTGTTAGGCTACTCATCTATAATGGATAGCAATGATAGGATACTGTGTGCTATATGCTGTCATAGCTGAGCTACCTTGTAGGAAAGGGGAGTAGAGATATTGCCCTGCTCCCCATTCCAGTCAGACTGCTCAGCTATGATGGCATATTTCATACAGGATCACATCATTGCCATCTATTGTAGAGCACAGTTCCTGCTGTACAATAAATAGAAATTGAGAAATTATGCATGAGATGTACTGTCATGCTTAGCATCATGACAGCAAAGCTCAATGATGTAAAGTGAAGGCAGGCATCACAGTGCAGTGTGTAGTGAGGTCCTGCGCCCCTCATTGCCCAAAGCAGCTCTTTTTAATTTTTCCTGGAGAAGTTTAATTTACTATAATTACCAGGTATGGTAAGGTCTTTGGGGGTCATTTATTGTTCTGAAATATGCCTATATTAGGCACATTTTGGGTGTAGATGGCGGCACAACTGTTAGCTGCACAGCAACCTGCAATTTTTCCCTGCTCATGCCAGGTCTCAAATTGTGGATGGGGAAGGGAACGCGCAGGTAGGCCCATCTCATACATCGTTTAGGCATAAAAAAATGGTCGAAATATAAGACAGCAAGGAAGCTGTCCTACATTTAGAAGAGGCGCTGGATGCGCCGAATTTATGGAGAGGCCTGCACAACTTTATAACTTCGCCGGATCCACCGCCAACTATGAGGCTTTATTAAGATTGGTGTCTAAAACTCTGGTCTTAAAAAAGTGACCCCCTTTGCTTCTATCAGAGATCGTACCAATTCAAAGGAATCTACTGTGTTATAACATATACACATTATTCAATAATTTATTACAGGGGAAGATCACTGAAATAAAATAATTTTAAAGGGGTTATCCAAGTTATATTTATTGATGACCTATCTTCAGGATAGGTCATCAATATCAGATTGACGGGGTGCCGGGTGTCCTATACACTTGTATAGGAATGAGTTGTCTCATTGAAATGAATAAGGCGGCTTGGGTGTAATTACACCAGCTCACCGCTACTGATGTTACGGTGAGCAGGTAAACCTCCTCTTCAAACAGATGATCGGCGGGGGTGCCTATCCTGAGGATAGATCATCAATAAATATAACTTGGATAATCCCTTTAAGGCTGCATTTACATGACCGTGTGATGGCTATGCCTATTTTGCAGACCACAAACCACAGATCTGCAAAACATGGGCACTGGCTGTATACACCTTGCATTGCAGTGTAGACCCATTGAAAGGTGTACAGTACAGACCAAAAGTTTGGAAACACCTTTTCATTCAAAGAGTTTTCTGTATTTTCATGACTATGAAAATTGTAGATTCACACTGAAGGCATCAAAACTATGAATTAACACATGTGGAATTATATACTTAACAAAAAAGTGTGAAACAACTGAAAATATGTCTTATATTCTAGGTTCTTCAAAGTAGCCACCTTTTGCTTTGATTACTGCTTTGCACACTCTTGGCATTCTCTTGATGAGCTTCAAGAGGTAGTCACCTGAAATGGTATTCCAACAGTCTTGAAGGAGTTCCCAGAGATGCTTAGCACTTGATGGCCCTTTTGCCTTCATTCTGCGGTCCAGCTCACCCCAAACCATCTCGATTGGGTTCAGGTCTGGTGATTGTGGAGGCCAGGTCATCTGGCTTAGCACCCCATCACTCTCCTTCTTGGTCAAATAGCCCTTACACAGCCTGGAGGTGTGTTTGGGGTCATTGTCCTGTTGATAAATAAATGATGGAATAGCATGCCGCTGCAAGATGCTATGGTAGCCATGCTGGTTCAGTATGCCTTCAATTTTGAATAAATCCCCAACAGTGTCACCAGCAAAGCACACCCACACCATCACACCTCCTCCTCCATGCTTCACGGTGGGAACCAGGCATGTAGAGTCCATCCGTTCACCTTTTCTGCGTCGCACAAAGACACGGAGGTTGGAACCAAAGATCTCAAATTTGGACTCATCAGACCAAAGCACAGATTTCCACTGGTCAAATGTCCATTCATTTGATTACTGCTTTGCACGCTCTTGGCATTCTCTTGATGAGCTTGAAGAGGTAGTCACCAACAGTCTTGTGACAGTGACTGTGGAGGCCAGGTCATCTGGCTTAGCACCCCATCACTCTCCTTCTTGGTCAAATAGCCCTTACACAGCCTGGAGGTGTGTTTGGGGTCATTGTCCTGTTGATAAATAAATGATGGTCCAACTAAACGCAAACCGGATGGAATAGCATGCTGCTGCAAGATGCTGTGGTAGCTATGCTGGTTCAGTATGCCTTCAATTTTGAAGAAATCCCCAACAGTGTAACCAGCAAAGCACACCCACAACATCACATGCTTCACGGTGGGAACCAGACTCTCGGTCCATCAGTTCACCTTTTCTGCGTCACACAAAGACACGGTGGTTGGAACCAAAGATCTCAAATTTGGACTCATCAGACCAAAGCACAGATTTCCACTGGTCTAATGTCCATTCCTTGTGTTCTTTAGCCCAAACAAGTCTCTTCTGCTTGTTGCCTGTCCTTAGCAGTGGTTTCCTAGCAGCTATTTTACCATGAAGGCCTGCTGCACACAGTCTCCTCTTAACAGTTGTTGTAGAGATGTGTCTGCTGCTAGAACTCTGTGTGGCATTGACCTGGTCTCTAATCTGAGCTGCTGTTAACCTGCAATTTCTGAGGCTGATCACTTGGATGAATTTATCCTCCGCAGCAGAGGTGACTCTTGGTCTTCCTTTCCTGGGGCGGTCCTCATGTGAGCCAGTTTCTTTGTAGCGCTTGATGGTTTTTGCGACTGCACTTGGGGACACTTTTCAATCTGTGCTCCCAAGGTCCCAGCCACCAGAGATGGCAGCACGTTTTTCTATTTAGTGCAAGCACAAGCACCACTGCTGGATTGCAGGGTATAATGTAAAGGAAAAATGAATCAAGCCAGCAAAGGAGGCAATATGAACAATCAGAATACATTAGTAAGTGTCTTCCTCTACATGATAAATGCTACATGCTGAAGTGAGACAGCCCCTTTAAGGTGATGTTACATCTTAAATAGCTGTTGGCCAAATGATGGTTCAGCCAATGGTTCTCCTGACTCCAAATAAACTCTGAGTTCTGCCAAGTGTGTTTTCAATAGGGGTAGAGTGAAATCTGCTGCTAGACACTGCTGGTGGTGCCTTATCTCCCAGGAGACCAAAATGATAAGGCGAAAATTCAATTCTCTCATTCCATTCTTCCTGATAGCATCTGTCAGAGGAGAGTTGGCAGCGGCGCATACACATTCGATTGTCATTCAGGTCAAGATTCACCAAAAATCCACTAATGTCAGCCTAATGTACCTAACTAATAAAGAAAATAAACTGGTAGTGTCATCATGATCTCCTGATTCAAACATTGTTTTCCCCCTGCCATTGGTGCTTCCATTTCTGCCAAATTAAACCTTTTCTATTATGCAAATGAGCTGTTTGGTGCAACAATGGTGTCACTTTTGCACCTGATCGCACCAACAGCTCCCTTCCCTGTTGTTGTTATCTTTGCTCCCTACCTTTAAGTGACAGGGCCAGGCAGTGATGATGTAATTTTGTTTGGACATGTGTTGTCGTCCGTGTGCCCACAGTACAGCCCTGATGCTTTGTAGGGCTGAAGTCCTGCCAGTACACAGGTGAGTGCACAGAGTGAGGCAAGATTACACTGCCACTGCACAGCCCAGTCATTCACAGCTGGGGGGTGGGTTGGGGGCAGAGATAACATTATGTCCTCATTACATCAAGTAGCTCATTTGCATAATACGAAAGTCTTAATTTCTCAGCAACGAGGGCACTGATCTGCAGGGGGGCAACAACATTGTATTTAGGAGACCACTATGAAACTACCAGTTTATTTGATTTACTACTCAGGTACATGGTGAGACAAGCTATTTCAAGATTAAACTATTTTGCAACTTTTGTAGTAGATACGAGAGTAAAAGAATTTTCTGAACTATTGGTTCTAGAGTAAAGCTATTTCATTGTAGATAGTACAACATAGTGCGGCCATCACAGTGGTGTTATAACAAGCATTTTTTATTTTTCCATTTTCAAAAACCAGACATAAATAATATAATATTTTGGGAAAAAGTCTGCCACGTACGTTATAATAACCAAGGTGAGTCTTTTAACTTTTTTTTTGTATGGTATTGTTTTCCATCATTGAATTCAGCAATATGTGACACAATATTCCATAGTTGGAAATCTCCGGTTTCATTTGCCTATGGAAGAGTATATTATACCCTGGCGTTTGCTCATTTAATAGATAAATTGATATGACAAAATGAAATAATTTGAATACAAGTGATAGGAAAATGAGAAGGAAAGAATTAATAGGATACAGATTTCCTTCTTTCATTACAACCATTCTCCCGCTTCAACAACAGGTTGGATCTATTACATATTCCTTTTCCACTTTAAACTGTAGTAATTTCCTTCCTCATGTTGAGGATTTTTTATTCATTGTTTCCTTGCAGCAGTGATTGATGTTCTGAGCTGCTAATCTCTCTGAATGATAACTATTTTCATGTACGTTCATGAGTCTATGACATAGGATGCTGGGCCAGGTCTAGTGCTGACTACTTATTTTGTGCCTCATTTACATTTCAATCTCAGCCTCATGAATGTAAAACCCCGGCTGCAAATTAATAACAGGAAGAATATGAGAATGCTATGGAGTGGGGAGGACAATGCAAATGCACCAGAGCACAAGGTACTGCTATTGTGTTCTGCAAGAGCCTCATTTATCCTTCTGCTCTGAGTGACATTACATAGAAAGGCAAATCCAGAGTGACACAAATTTATTTTTTTTTCCCAGCGACACAGTATATTTTCATGGAATGAGGTGCTATCTATCTGGGGACAAATTAGTTTCCATGAAAAATTTAAATGGTTTTTGTGGAGAGAGTGGAGAGAAATTTAATTTGTTTCTCATTTACTACAGCAGGTATGAAAAGGAGAAAAATTGGATGTCTGATGGGCTCAAATTGGTGCTGTCCCTCTATGCTATCCCCTAAAGGCCTTTAGGCTTATATTTTATTCTTGACTCGAGAGCCCCCTTCATCCTCCGTCCCACTGCCTTTTTGCTAAGCATAACCTTAAAACAACTTGAGTAAAACCTTAAGGGAGGATGCCAATCACCGTGAAAACAACATTTCCATCGATCCGGTGTCTTTGTGATTTATTGCTTCATTTTACGGTAATTGAGAATTAGTGAGAAGATTAGCACGGCTCAACACTTTGCCTTGATATGCACACTAAGCACTGCAATTTGTCACTACTGGGTGACGGCCTTCTTTTTTTTAACTTCCACAGGGTTCATGGTTAATTGAATTTGGAGATAACATGGAAATTAATTTGACACTGAAAATTTTAAATGCAGACCTCTTGCCTGTTGCAATGTACAGAGCTGGTGCTACATCCAGGGGCAGAGGTATTGATCCTGATCGCTTTCAATTTCAACGCTCTGACGGACAGAAAACACTAAATCTTATTTAAGTTCATATGAAAGCAGTTGATCTGCAGCAATCCATGACAGATAAAGAATATTATCTTTCATTTTGTCTGACTGTATCAAGATGAAGTTTTGAAAATTTAGTCTTGCTGAAAATATACCAAATGGCCAGAGTCAATAACCTCAATTGAGTTACAGAGCAGGTTGCATTGGCTTCTCAATGGATAATTTGCAGCACAAATGTAGCAGATGAGAGAAAATATACTGAAATGCAGTTTAGTGGTAGAAACAATAGCCAGACACCGTATATTAACTATAATTTTCATAATTAACACTATAAAGAGGATTTGTAGATTATTACGGTACATAACAATATAGTATGGTTCACAATGTTTGATTTAGTCCCATGTATAATTGACAAAAAATAACACATTACATTCATGATAACCTTCATGCAAAATAATATCAATGAGATTAAATACTCCCTTTGATGTCAATTTTAAGAGGCTCTATAATCATGGTACAAGCTCAATATACTATTTTTTTAAAACTGGAAAAACATAGAAACTTTATATATCCATGTGGACCTTTGTGCAATAAATCTGTATTGTGTGGTTAAAATAGCCAGTTTTTGATATTCCTGTGATTTTATAACCACTATGCAATGTATCTATTCACAAAGTACATAATTTTGATCTAAATAGATCTAAAATTTTGAGCTGGTGAACACCTTAATAAATTTGGCACTTTCCAAATTTAGCTTTCTTAAAGAGGACCTGTCACCAAAAAGTACAATGCAATCTGAAAGCACCATGTTATAGAGCAGGAGAAGCAGAGCAGATTGATGTATATTTTTGCGGGAAAAGATTCAGTAAAACTTGTAATATTTACATTTACATCTGCAACCCTGTGAAGTGTTATTGGTATAGGAGGGAGGTGTTACCAGTGACTGAAAGCTATCTCTGTATACACACTTATGTACACAATGCCATCAATCACTGACAACCCCTCCCACCTATACCAATAGCTGTTCAGAGAAGGTAGAAAAGGCAGATATATAAATATATAAATTATAGGCTTTACTGAATCTTGTCACACAAAATATATATCATTTTGCTTAGCTTTTCCTGCTCTATAACATGCTGCTATAGGTGTAGGTGCTGTAGAAAATGAAATCTACAGCTGTTATAAGAATGCATATATTTTTTGCTAAAGTTTGCTCCATTTTCTATTTTAACAAATAATAAATCTGTCAAAAATTCCTCCCAATTAACCCAACTCCGTTTTCTCATAGCTACTCAAAAGCGGTGATTAACAAGAAAAGTTGAAACTTAGTAGTGCTAATATCATGTGCCCCAAGATCTGTGACTTTTCTAGGCTACAAACTGCTTGCAGATTGCTAGATAGATTCCCCTCCAATGAGTTAAGGCTTAAAATCCTAGCCACTGGCAGCCACCACTAGGGGTGTTTAGGAGAAACTCAATAAGAGGCAAACAGCCAGAATTTTACAATTTACCTTTATAGCTGGCCATAAATATTCAATAACTGTTGGCCAACAACTATGTTTCTCAAATACACCATAAGTAATAAGGAGTGACAAATGTGTGTGGCCATAAATAGCATAAACAACAACTAAAATAGTAGTGCTATTTATTTCTTTTAAAGCCACTCATCCTTATCTAGTCATCTGGGAATATTTCAAGCTGAGAGGATTTATATATACACAGTGGAGTCATATTATTATAACCACTTCCTACTGAAGTCCCGTGTTGTGAGCTGGCTTGGTGGATATATAAGATATGCATAAGGCTGTCTGCAAACATATCCCTGTATATATACATAGTTGGGCTCTTTCCTTGTGGGTGGGGTCACAAAACACAGGCATCAAAGGTTAAAAGTCCAAATAAGGTTTATTTTCTTCAAAACACCACAGACATCAAAGTTCAACATTCAGTTGAGTGAATGCACAGTACAAAACTAATATATAAACAAAATACCAGCGTGTCTGCGAGCTAACTAAACGGAAGATTGCCTTCTGTTAATTCCCCAGAGTAATGAGCCCAGCAACTACACCTGGGTTTATCTCAGACTAGAGGGAAAGTTGTACTGAAGTGGATGGGAATGGCAGGTCCCTGTACCAACCTACCTACCATTCCATAAGAATCCAGGCCGATAACCTTTAGAACCCACACTTAGGCTCACACTTTAAAGAAACGTGTTTCAGCCAACTGCATTTTGCTGAAATGATTTAGCTTTCCTGGATTCTTTTTACTTCACCTCACTTTTTATTTAGTGTATTTTTTTATACTAGCAGCAGTAATTGTCAATAAACCCATGTATATATTTCTCTTCAGTCAATACAATTCTGCTGTGACTTAATTTTTTAAATGACTATAGTGCAGAACATTAAATGTCTTATTCTTCACTAGTCTCTGCCCATGCAAATGCTGAATAGAGCAAATGTAGTGGCTGAAAGACTGATAGAAACAATCAGACAGCTGCAATGAGCCATTCATATATCTATCATGCTTGTAATTTGCAACAAATTTAACATGCATCAGTTTAGTCACACCACAATGTATCTGTCTTGTCATGGTATCAGGATGAATAACACTTCAGGCTGGTGTCTCTGCTGACCTTAATGACCCAGACATTGACATTGCTTTTTCAGCTTGACTGAGTTTTAAAAGATACAAAAGATGTTAGAAGAGTGACATCGGGATAGCGAAGGACTGGAGATTATCCAAGTACAACAAGAGCACTAGGCATAAGGAGGGTACTGTGTGTGGGCATATCCATGTGTGTTCATGTGACTGCTTGTATATCAATCTATAAATTAGCTCAGTTGCTTTTATTCTAAATAAATAATTATCATATAAACAGTTGTGATTCCAACATTAGTTTTTTGTGTGTTTTTTTAAAGGAAAAAAATGTTTTCTTTGAAATTTGTATATCCTGTTTTCTAAAGGGGTACACAGTGGTCCCCAGTGAGGTATAGCAGCATTGCCCTTCTAGGGGCACATTTGCATATTATAAAATAATCAATTTTCTCAACAATGCAGGCACCTAGGAAGATGGGACCAATACTATGATGTTCAACTGGCAATGGGGCAGTTTTATTGGAACATATCTGAAGGCAAAACCCCTGTAACATGGTAAGAGTATGGAAGGCAAATCGTCCCTGTATATATCTGACTTTACGCTGAATAGAACCCATCCAATACCACACTCCAGTGCCTTCACCTATTACCAGAACCAGTGCAGCCTAGTAGCAAGCAGAAATCTTCCAAAAACACACTTGCAAAGGAAGAGTGGTTAAAATGCATATTGGTACACAAATTACAACTCAGCAAACATAACATAGCCTAATTAACCTAATTTTAAGTGATACAAGCCATACATGTCCATTTGTGATTCTTTCTGTGATCAATTATTTATCACTAGTGACTATAATAAAGGAACTTCTACTCAAAAGATATTTGTAGCTTATTGATGAATTTTATTTGTAAGCGGCTGCTTTCAACAGTCAGTGATGTTTCAGCCAATCGGCCTTCTTCAGACTAATGCCACTGGTCAGAACAGGCAGAAAGGTAGGAGAGAAGCGCTTAAGGTTAAGTGTGTGAATATACATACTGAGGGAAAGGCACTTTTTTAAACTAGTGACTGGGAGAATTAGAAAAACTGAGAATGAATTAAGGGTAAAGAAGTAAGGTGGATTATATCACTAAAAAAAGATCATTTCCTCATTCAAAGGAATCCACCATGCAAAGATATATATATGAATGGTAGTACTACAAAGATCTAATACTTTGTTTCACTTCTTTTTTGATTAAATGGGTTCTCCCATGACTAATGTAAAAAATAAAATATAGAAAATCGTACATCAAATAGTACATGACAACCTCTTTCTAACAAAGCTAGAACCATCCCTGTACCTCACATGGGTCCAGAGATCTCCCCATTGATTGCACTGCCAGATTTATATCAAGCTGACAGTTCAAGGGGGTTGTCCTTTCTTCCTTTCTGCTGCAGCTCAGGGGGCGTGTCTCAGCTCTACCTATCACAGCTCAGGAGGCAGATAAAGGATGAAACTAAGCATGTGCGGCTTTCTCAGTGAGCAGGTCAAAGAAATAAGAAAACAAACAGCAGATGGCACTATACAGATACAGTTTATTGAATAATTCAGTGCCTATGCTAAATTTTTAATTACATACTATTAGAAAAGTATTCAGATCTAGGTGCTGGTTTGAAAACTAAAGAATATTTTTGTGGGATAACCTCTATAATTTGATTTTAAAAATGGTATATACTATTATTTATTTCATGGTAAACTTAGGTTTAATACGTAGGGCAAATAAAGAGACAAGTTAACCACCTAACTGTTGTGCCAGAGCTCAGCTATGGGAAAAGTATTTAACTGTTCTGTGAGATGGGCTCGGGCAGAAATGGAGGGGGGGGGGATTTAGCTGTTGATATCGTATTAGTAGCATCTAGAAGCATGGACCTGGTATTGTTTGGTATTCTAGGCTTTCAAACAAGACCAAAATAACAACATTAACCCAAGATAAGCAGGAGATATCACTGAAATCGAGTTGGGAATAACTGTAGTAAAAACTGCTTTTACTTTCACATTCAGCTACATTTACTGTATCCAATTTCTGCCAGGGATATCTTCCGATATAGTGAAGATAATGCTGTCATTCTGGTATTGTTTAAAAGCTTGGAATGCCATCTTTAAAACAATACAAATCCAATCCATTTCCGCAGCTGCTACCAAACCAAAGATATGAGAAGCTACAGCTGCCACTCCCCCCTCCCCTTCAGTGTGGAGGAGGAGAGGGGTAGTTGCAGAGCTAGATGAAAGACAAATTAATAATAAAAAATATATAAAAATATGGCATTATCATCATTGTAGTGACCCACATAATAAAATTATGTTATTTTTACCACACAGTGAACGTAAATAAATTAAAAAAAATATTAATGTTAAATGTTAAAATTGCTGTTTTTTTAATCTTTGCCCCTAATAATAAAATAAAAAAAGTTATTTACTACATTATATATACCCCTAAATGGTTCCTAAAAAACATACAACTAATTCCGCAAAATAAACAAAATATTAGAAGAAAAGAAAGTTATGCCTGCTGGAGCACAAAGGGAAAATATTATTGGTCCTTAAAAGCTAAAATTATATCACTGAGTTAAAAATTGTGTCCCCTGAGTTGTGCGTCAAAACGATTTACTACAGACACATATTACAAATCTACAATAAAAAATTGGGAGGGTTTTTCTAATTTTAATATGACCGTTTAGTGGTTAAAGGGAATCTGTCAGCACCAAAATGGACCCTAAACTCCCCTCTGTACTTTATAGCTGATGTCAATTGGTTTCTAAAGATGTGATTGTGTAAGTTGTCCAATGGTCATGATCGCTATAAAGCAACTTTGATTCCACCTCAGACTGAATGCAAATGATGATCTAGATGTCAAGTGGGCGGTGGGTTTCACTCTTGATGTCAAGCTTGCCATGCCGCTTTCCCGCCCATTCACTTTTGATTGATGGGCTCTTTCATTTCCTTTATGCGTGATTCATTTCCTACAAGCGAGCGAGATCTCACACGAGCAGGTCAGATAACATTAGCATATGGTACATACTGCACATGCACAAGATCTCATGAAGCAATTTCACATGAAGGAAATTAAAAATCTCATCAATGAATCATGAAGGGACAGTAAGAGACATGAGACATGGAAAGCTTAACTTCAAGCGTGAAAGCTGATACCCCCTGGTACAATAAAAGTTGTTTTACATTGACCCTGCCGACTCAGACGACTTAGACATGAACATTATTAGAAACCAGATGAAATCAGCTATAAGGTACTGAGAGCAGTTTAGTGGCCATTTTGGTGCTGACAGGTTCCCTTTAATGTCATGGGAATTAAAGGACAATTCCAATCAATTTCAAACATTTGTCATCTTTCCATGGGACAAATAATATATGTTAGATTGACAAGGGCTAACTACTGGAACAGCCACTGATCACTAGAGAAAACTGTTCTCCCCTCCTTTCCCATAAGGACAGCCTTGGTGGAAAAGAGTTGTATAGACCAGTTACTAAGCATATGGAAACAACTGAGCATTTACTCAGCTCACAAATTTTTCTATATGATAATAAACTGAAAGAAATAGTATAGCAATTTTAGACTGGTTGATAAACAGCCTATTTAAAAGCAGGAAATAGAAAACCCATCAGTAGCGTGCCTTTCTACCTTTCAAATAGGCCATGTTCTACACTTCCTTAAAACGCAACAAGTAGCTTCCTCAGTTTCTAGAGAGCTCGCTATTTTTGAGACTCTGGCACCTAAACTGAAAAAGAAGACCTCTAAATTATATAATTTTTTATTATGGCTTATAGGCTCTAAAAAATACCCTTTTATTTCCTCTTGGGAACAAGAGTTGAAGATCCAATTTACAGAACAAGAAATTGGTTTCTTCCTATCTGGTGCCACCAGGGTGTCCAGGTGTGTCAGGCTGCAGGAAAACAACTATAAATTATTGACTCGGTGGCATTACACACCACAATGTGTGGTAGACCACAATGTCTACATCAAATGTTCACCAGATGTCAGCCCCAGATGTAACAATGATATAGGCTCCTATAGTCATATATGGTGGACTTGTCCTAAAACTGCAGTATACTCAACTGAGATTTGCACATTGCTGTCTAATCTTTGTAAAATGACAATCCCGGTGTCCCCAAAAATGTGTTTATTTGGTATATTTACTGGCTTCAGAGGGTCTAAACACATACAAATGCTATGTCAGATTCTACTAGCTACTGCACGACTGCTAATAGTCACATGCTGGAATCTGACAGACCACCCTCACTTTAACAGTGGACCAACAGGGGAGATCAACTCTACCATCTAGAACAATTGGCGCACTGGAAACAGCATTCACCACAAAAATTTGCAGCAAATTTGGCAGAAATCTCGAGGGTTCCTAGCTTCTTAACGCAGACAGTTAATGTGTCAGAAGGAAAACACTAGTTTTGAGTAACAACTGTCAATACTTCCGATCTTATCCTCTATATTCAGACCATTTGTAGAAATCATAGGAATCATAGCACTCATACGAATCCTTCATTTGATGGGATTTGAGATGCAGCACTAGCCCATGCTCCTAACCCCTCCTCCCTCTCTTTCCCATTCATTCCTTCTCCCCAATCTGTCCCTGTTTACTTTGTTCTGTTTTTATTTTATTTGTGTACTAAGATTGTACTATGAATATTATATCACTGATTGTCATCCACGATTCAACTGAGATCACTGAACATGATGTTTATACTTGCGGTAATACACCTGTAAATGCAATCATACTGTCTTGCACATGTTGTGCAAATTGTTGTTTTTATGCATTGTCAGAAATCCAATAAAAACTTTTAAAATAAAGCAGGATACAATTAGTGAAGTTGTCTGGTTTTATGTAAACAGTGGGAGTAGCATAATGTTTGGTTGATCAATTATGCAAATTAGCTATTTTTCCAAAAAGAAAAGAATATTGAGCCTCTTATGCCACCAGATATAAGGTAGTTATATTATAAGTCAATACTCAACCTTTTAAATGACCCTTGAGACATAATTTAGGATTATAACTAAGCCAGCACTTCATCTGCAGGCAGCCATTTCAGGATAATTGCCCTTCATAAGTGCAGAGCAGAGAGAATTGGCTTAACTGGGTGAGAGGACTTTGTCAGGATTTATGGAGTACTATCTCTCTTTTTGAAGACATCATGAGTCTTATAGGCCAGACAATGCTTGTCTGGGAAAAACATTTGTTCCTTTTCCAAAAAGAAAAGAAAGCTGAGCTTCTAAGGCCACCAGATGTAAAGTATCTATCCTATAAGTCAATTCTTGACCATGGTTGACTGACTAGAAGTTTAAAAAAATGCAAGAATATGAGATGAATTAGGCTATAACAGAAATGGCCAACCTGTCCATTATTGGGGCCATAGATTTGAGGGCAGTACATTCATGATTATATCCTACTAGCTGAAGGACCCGGCTTTGCCCGGGTATATTTGATCTATTTCATTTAATGTTTGTGTGTGTGACGTAAAAAAAATATCGAGAGTGACCTCTACAGCAGCCCGCCCTTTATAACTGTGACCTCCACAGCAGCTAGAGTGGCCACCGTCTTCACCCCAGAAAGCCAGACCTCACCGGCCATTCCCCCAAATGTGAAACAGTGCCCTTGGTTACCATGAAGACACACCACTAAACATGAGGCCACGCCCCCTGGCTCTGTGAAGACACGGAGGAGAAGCTGCCTGAGCGCGAGCTACTGAAAGGGTGGACATCCCTATGTCCATCCAGGCACTGTGCTGGACTGAGGACAGGAAGCCAGAAAACCGGACTGTCCTAAAGCTGGACAACTGGCCACCCTAACATCAGCCTGCCTCTAGGGTGGCCAGAGGTCCAGTTTTAGGCTGGACAGTCTGGCTTTCAGACCCCCTGTCCACTGTCCGGCGCAGTGCCTGGACAGACACAGAGATGTCCACCCTTTCAGTAGCTCACGCTCAGAAAGCTTCTCCTCCGTGTCTTCATGGAACCAGGGGGCGTGGCCTCGTGTTTAGGGGTGTGGCTTCATGGGGACCGGTGGCACGGCTTCACGTTAGGGGAAGGCTGGACATTCTGGCTTTCAGACTCCATGTCCTCTGTCATGCGCAGGGCCTGGATGGACACAGGGGGCATGGCCTCTTGTTTAGGGGTGTGGCTTCATGGGGACCGGTGGCACGGATTCACGTTAGGGGAAGGCTGGACATTCTGGCTTTCAGACTACCTGTCCTCTGTCATGCGCAGGGCCTGGATGGACACAGGGGACGTGGCCTCTTGTTTAGGGGTGTGGCTTTATGGGGACCGGTGGCACGGCTTCATGTTGGGGTAAGGCTGGACATTCTGGCTTTCAGACTCCCTGTCCTCTGTCATGTGCAGGGCCTGGATGGACACACAGATGTCACTCTCAGACAGCAGCACTGTGCTGTCTGAGTATGAGCTGCAGGGAGAAAGTCACCCTCCCCCCACCCCTGCAGCGACAGAAGGTGATTTTAACCTTTATTTTTGCAATCCCTGTCAGCTGCAGAGTGAGAGGGGGCGTGGCCTGACCGGGTCAGGGGCGTGGCTTAGTTGGACCTGGAGGTAGGGCTTTTAAATCCTTCATTTGAATCACAGGTTGATGCCTTAGTAATTTAGGAGTAAACAGAGTGGGTAGCAGTAGAAGAATACATCTCTTATTACTACTGAACAGTAAATATGTGAAATTTACATTATATGAGGTAATGATTGATGATGAATTAATCTAAAACATAAGTTATATTTATGGTAACCGGAATACCTCTTTAACAGTCTCATCCAAAGCCTCTTTAAAGCAGACCTACAGCAGTGAACTGGCTAGGTTGTCATGGAAGCCTGTTGTGTGTGGAGGCTGCCTGTGAGCTTCTATTGGCTGATAAGGGTCATGTGACCAGACTCCTATTGGCTAATGCATGTTTTGGGAATATCTCAGGAACGGTACGTCCTGGAGAGCTGAAAACTGTTCTAAAACCTTCCCGGAAACCTGATGTACATGTGTGCCAAATTTTGTGATTGTAGCTGCAGCGGTGCGGATTCCTTTAGCGGACATACACACACACACATACACACACATACACTCAGCTTTATATATTAGATGGCAGACACAGAGATGTGAGGTCACTTTGGCCACCTTTATTTTGCAAACAGTGGACACTGGAACCCTCTCTTTGATACTAGTGGAGGACCTATTAGTTAAACTTGTTTATATCATAAATGTTAATACTACGACAACCCCTTAGTAGAGTGTCCTATGGTCAAACGAAATAAAGAAAACAGAGTAAAACTAAAGTACCCTGAAAGTACATAGCAAGTGAACAAACTTGCTGTCCTATGTACTATATATTGTACAGTTTACAAATGTTTGAGAGAATTCAGAGCTACAGGTTTATAACTACTGGTCTGTTAGGGATTTACCTAATATCAATATACAGGGCTGTACTGGGAGGGTTACCATGCCGAACAGACAAGCCCCAGCTGTTGCACCTGGCAGTGTGACTGGAAACCAAGCGAATCAGGTTTCTTTCTCTGTGCCCAATCCTAGAGCTGATGGGGGAATTAAGTCAGCTGTTTTCTATAATCATTGCCTACGATTGCATTTGTCTTCTCTAGGCTCTGTATTCTGTGACTTACTACATACTTCTCTGGTTTTTTACTTCAGATTTGTTTTTTCAAATACCCTTGTGGCTACTGATGGTGCTTACTTCTACTCTACTGGTTATTAACTCTGGCTAGAGTTAACCTTTCATGTATTGCATTCATTGTGTTTGTCTCTTCTGTTTTTTGACCCTGTTTGCTGACTCCTCTTTTACCTCCCTGGTCAATTTGAAAGGTCTGCTACTAGTGTGTCCTCTCCAACATTCTGATATCAAGCTCTGTAGCGCATTGGGGCAGGCTCTGCTGAATACCTAGGAGTAGCCTTAGCTTCATACTACCTGGAGAGGTTTCAGAAGTCTGGTAGCAGTTTTGGGTTCACTGGTGGTGGTTTAGATGATGACTATAGAGCTGCCCAACATGGTCTAATATATATGCCTAACTTTTTCTGTGGAAGGCCTACAGATAAATTGCCCTAGTTGTTTTTGTATAGTTAAAAAGAATAATCCAGTTTGTCCAGAAAAACAAATGATACAATAACAACCTCGGGGCTCATTTCTGGTAGATGTGTCTCTCATTCCTGAACTAGAAAAAAACACTGTACCACTCTAGAGGTGTGTGCTTATTTTCCCTATAATTATGAAGATGCAAAAAACAGATTAGAAGAATTAATGTGTGCCAATACAGCTATAATTCGGAAGAAAACATCAAGAATTAATGTATAACACAAATTTTCTTTTCACACCATGGTGATACTCTCACTAAATAATAAAACTCTGGAGCTTTAAAAGAATTACAGCTGATAAATTACAGTTTTTTCACATTTGTAATAAATCATAACATAATAATACATAAATATATAGTTTTATTATGTCCTACAAATGCAAAGTATACATCTTTTTTAACACTTTATGTATAATTTTATTTCATAAAATTAGATAGTTAGAATTTTGTATGAGATAACTGTATTACCACAGTGTAATTTAGCCAGTGTTTCTGAAGTTAGTGCATGTGGTTTCTTAATAAAAAGTGTCAGTTAAATGAAAATACAGCCCAGGTAATTAAATTTAATTGGATCTTGTCACTTTAAATCCTCTTTGTTTTTGAGTGTTTCAACAAAATTGCACCTTCTAGTTTTCTAATTTCTTTACTGCAAGCTGTGCTTTGAACATGACTGGCCTACTATAAAGTGGGGAATTGTTTATACAAAGGTCTTTGAACTGTGAATGTAATAACAAATGTAGAAAAAAGCAAATTTAACCCAAGTAAAATAAAATATTTTTTTGCAATGTATTAAATAAATATGCATCAAATGTCATTAAGATGACAATGTTTCTTCATTATTAGTTCTTCCTGTATCAAAGTATTTCCAATTAGACTTTTCAATTATTCAATTACCAACTGGATCAAGAACACTTGAATAATTAATAACTTTCTGCATTCACGTTCTTTGATCTGATTAACACAAGCTGTTTTTGTGTGTTTTGTGGTTTATACAGCATTGTCCAGATGTGCTATGTTAATGAATGTGAATTGATGCTTTGTAGTGTTTTAGAGTGATTGCTGTTAAGACAAAAAAAAACTTTTAGTTTAGGGATTTGTTGGTATTCAACATAGATGATAGGAGGGAATGGGCAAATGCAATTACTAGTGTTGAACGAAGCGCACTTCGGATCAAAGATCCAAAGTTGCTTCATTCAAAACTTCTCTTGAATGCTATACAGAGACCCGTCTCTATACTTAACTAATAGAAGAATACTGGAGAGGGAGAGTGCAGGGAGAGCGCAGGGAGACTTATTCTGAGTCAATTTTATTTATGTATTCCTACATTTACTTATTCCTACATCAGGGGTAAACTAAGGTATGTAATTCAATACCAAAAAGATGGAAGCCTTCATTATTCAGTGCCAGCGTGCCAACCAATACCATTGAGTCTGCACCCCTTAGGGGGCCAGGTCTTAATGATGACCATCTTCATCTTTTGCTAGCTTTACGTCCTAGAAAAGTCAGCAAGATGCAGAGAGAGGAGGACCTGGATGTTCCTGATAACATATTCTTCCACCTGTAGGGCAGGAGAGCACTGGGGTTGGAGAAGTGGGTATGCCAGCATATTGTGCCCCCACATAACCAGCCAAACCGCATATCAGCAACAGACCCTGTTTAAAGGTGCATTAAAGATGCATTAAAGGTGCATTAAAGATGCCACACAGCAATTAATAATGAAGACTGACTATACAGTGTGATCTTCATTATTACATGAAAGGCAGCTGCAGGCTAATCAACCACGCAGTTCTTCACCAGGCATGGCCATAAGCCACCTGCAGCACAGCCTCTCCGTGTGTCATACCCTAAGTCAGAGTGGCCTGGGTATACCTGATTTATAGAAATTTGTCATGAATTAATTTGGAACAAATTGAATTTATTGGTTTGACAAAGCTGCCAAATTTTATTTTTCTAAACTTCGCTTATCTCTACTATTACCGTATTTTTCACCCTATAAGACGCACTCCCCCCCCCCCAAAAGTAGGGGGAAAAATGTGGTGCGTCTTATAGGGGGAATACAAGTGAGCGCTTCCATAAGGAAGTGCTCACTTGTACGTAGGGACCCCCATCAGACCTCAGATCAGCCCACCAAGCCACTTATAAAAACCTTACTTACCTGTCCTGCGCTGCCGCTGCCCTCTGGTCCCGCCGGTGCGCGCCGGCAGGGAAAAGAGTGGAGCACGGGACCGGATGGCAACGGCAGTGCAGGACAGGTAAGTAAGGTTTTTATAAGTGGCTGGGTGGGCTGATCTGAGGTCTGATGGGGGTACAAGACGCTGATCTGAGGTCTGATGGGGGCACAAGACGCTGATCTGAGGTCTGATGGGGGCACATACTGCTGTAATCTGAGGTCTGATAGGGGCACAATATGCTGATCTGAGGTCTGATGGGGGCACAAGACGCTGATCTGAGGTCTGATGGGGGCACATTCTGCTGATCTGAGGCCTGATGGGGGCACATACTGTTGATCTGAGGTCTGATTGGGGCACATTCTGCTGATCTGAGGTCTGATGGGGGCACATACTTTTGATCTGAGGTCTGATGGGGGCACATTATGCTGATCTGAGGTCTGATGGGGGCACATACTATTGATCTGAGGTCTGATGGGGACACATTCTGCTGATCTGAGGTCTGATGGGGACACAGTAGGCTGATCTGAGGTCTGATGGGGGCACAGTGGGCTGATCTGAGGTCTGGTGGGTGCATAGTGAGATGGTATGGGGGCACAGTGGGCTGATATGGGGCCATAGTGGGCTGATCTGAGGTCTGTTGGGGGTCTGACATGGAGGGCTGATGGAGTTCTGACATGGAGGGCTGATATGGGGGTCTGATGTGATTTCCTGAAATTTATGGTCAGTCTGATAAGAGGATCTGATGAAAAATATTTTTTTCTTATTTTCCTACTCTAAAACCTAGGTGCATCTTATAGGGTGAAAAATACGGTAAGCATTCAAATGGGTTTTCTAGGGTTATTATTATTTTTTTAAATAGCTATGCTCATGAAGTTGCTTACCTCATGTACATCTTCCCCATATTTTTTTCCCAATTTGAACTCTGCTGTTTTTTTTTTTTTTTTTTTTATAATGTGAATAAATCACTCAGGTTTGTTTCCATTCTGTATGTAGCATTTTATGTTGCTGTATCCAACCAAACCCATGATGCACTTCTCCTTTCTCTGCCATGGTTACAACACTGCCACTAACTACCAGCTGGTTTATAGTTCCCCCAACCCAGCTAGTTACATAGGCACTCCCCTATCACTGACCCTGTATGGACATAACATCACAGGAAATTAGAAAGAGCTGCATGGACATGTGACCACAGTCCAAAACAGAAGACATTGACAACTAGGTACCATTCCCCTTATGAAAGGAACTTTTCCTATGCACTTTGGCAGTGTACAATCAGAGTGTGTAGGTATACTTCCCTTTGAACTTAGGGAAAAGTAGCACACAGTTGTAAGAGGAATAATATGGAGATGGCCCAATACAGAGTTTCTTTATCATATAAATGGACCAATATTCACTGATTAAGTTCATAATAAAGATTGATATTTTTTAGAGTTCTATGTCCAATATATATGCACCACGCGTCCAATGAATATACTATGTGAGTGTTGTATGTGAGTGCAGCACAGCCCTGACATGTGTGTATCATGTGTTCAATGTGCGTGGCACATGTACAGTGTGTGTGGCTCTTGTAATGCAGACTTTTTGTGCCAGTGTCTGCAATTCATTAGGTTTCTGGTGTCTTTGCATATTACATTATTTATGATCTTTTTTTCTGGTAGATCCACATTATTCGTCTCCTTTTGAACGTATTAATTGTTTTCTTAGATGTCTTTGATTCTTGACAGTTTGTGTAATAATAAAGGCTTTAGTTTTATCATTACAAATGCATTCATTAACTTGTACTGTACATCGGGTAAGGGGAACCTTTGAAAGCCTTTATTTTCTCTTTCTGTTTTGAGCTTATTTATTTCACCCCATACTCTGATCTTTTACTTTCAGTACATGGTGTAATCAAACTCCTGCCACTGGTATGAAATTAACAATGAATTAAAAATGCTATTCAAAATGTTTAGCTAGAATTGAGGAGTAAGGAAATTGCAGGATACATTTGTTAGCTAATTTATTTTCTGCACACTGTTATGATGATTAGATCAGAAACCAGTCGGCGACAAATACAGTGTGTCATAATAGGGTGCATGTGGAAATGGTATATACTTTTTCTCACTACTGTATTAGCGAATCTACAGCTACAATCATAGAAATAGCTGTAGCTAGGGATTTTTTTTATTGTAGTGCCCTCTCTACATACAAAACACACACAAATACAACTTAAACAGGAGGTTTTCCCATCTCATACATTGGTGGTATATCGCTAGGATATGCCACCAATGTCAGATTGGTGTGGGATGGGTCCCACTTCTGGGACCTGCTCCTATCTCCAGAACCAACCCCTCAAAATAAAGGAAAGCACACCACAAAAGCGTGGCCACACTTCATTCATCACTGTGGGAATTCAGAAAATAGTTGAGCGTTGGCTCAGCTATTTCTGGCAGTCCCATAGTTGACAATGGAGAGGCAGCCATGCATGTGCGGTGCTCTCTCCATTCATTTCTATGAGATTTTCAAAAATATCCGAGCTAATGCTGAGCTTTTTTCTGAATGTGTAATGCACTCTCCTTAATTTTGGGTGCCCCTCCCATCAAAGATGAAATGACATATGTATATACCACTATCTAGCATACATAGTACTGCACAAACATGCACACAAACATAGTACTGCTATATCTTACACATATAAAGTACTGTTATACGTGATACAAATACATCCATTACATATAAATAGGCACATGGCAAACTTAACACATGCACACATATATTCATACACATTACACACATATACATATGTATTATATACAGTTCCTTGAAAAAGTATTCATACCCCCTTTTCCACATTTGTTCCTGTTACACCCACAAACATAAATGTATTTTATTGGGATTTTATGTGATAGACCAACACAAAGTTGCAGGTATGAGTGAAAAGAAAATAATACATGGTTTTCAAAATGTTTAATAAATAAATTGAAAAGTGTGGCATACATTTGCATCAAGCCCCCTGTACTCTGGTTCTCCTAAATAAAATCCAGTGTCTGTTCAGAAATCATCTAACTAGTAAAGAGTTCACCTGTGTGTAATTTATACTCAGTATAACTGAAGCTTTTATGCAAAGGCATTAGAGGATTGTTAGTGAATATTAGCAGTTAAACAGCATCATTAAAACCAAGGAACACACCAAACAGGTCAGGGATAAAGTTGTGGAGAAGTGTAAAGCAGGGTTAGGTTAAAAAAAATATCTCAACCTTTGAACATCTCACAGAGCACTGTTCAATACATCATCCGAAAATAGAGTATGGCAAACCTACCAAGAAATGGCCATCCACCTAAACCCACAGCCCAGGCAAGGAGAGCACTAATTACGGAAGCAGCTAAGAGGCCCATAGCTCTGGAGGAGCTGCAGAGATCCACAGCTCAGATGGGAGAATCTGTCCACAGCACAACTATTAACATGCAAAATGCTATGTGTGGTGGAAAACTAACACATCGCATCACCTTGTACACACCACCCCGAAATTGAAACATTGTGGTGGCAGCATCATGCTGTGGGGGATGATTTCCTTCAGCACGGACTGGGAAGCCAGATTTGGTGGGAAGATGGATGGAGCTAAATACAGGGCAATCCTGGAGGAAAACCTGTTAGAGGCTGCAAAAGACTTGAGACTGGGGTGGAGGTTCACCTTCCAGCAGGACAAAAACCCTAAACATATAGCCAATGCTACAATGGAATGGCTTAGTTTAAAGCACATTCATGTGTTAGAATGGCTCAAAGTCCAGACTGAATTTGTCACGCGAGGTCGGCGTCGCGCTCCCTCTGCACGACATCGCCGGACCTCTCCGCCCCCCTAGAGACGAGCAATAGGGAATTGAAGTGCTGGTCTTGTCAGCCAGCACTTCATGAGTTAATTCTCTGTTTGGGTTTAGCCATGTGGTGCTGATCACACCACATGGCTACTTTACATATTGTTTGGACAGCTTGCTCCGCCTCAGGTCATGTGATGCTGGCCACATCACATGATCCTGGGCGGGCTATTTAAAGATGGCAACTGCCTCACTCAGATGCCTGTGATTTGCTTACACCATTGATCAGTGCTTGTGCGTTCTCAGTTATTGGATTGTTTACTTGGATTTGGATTTCGGACTTTGGACTTTTGACTTCTCTCTGCTTGACCCCTCGGTATTTACGTGACCTCCTGTGTTTGACCCGGCTAGCTGACCATTCTATATTGTGTTTTGTTACGTCTGTGTTTTGTCTGTCCCTGTGTACCCTCTCCCTTCCTGCGCACTTATACAGTGTAGGGACCGCCTTCGTGGTTGCCCGCGGCTACCTAGGGCCGTTTGAGGCAAGTAGGCAGGGAGAGAAGGAGGGGTTAGCTCAGGGCACACTACCCTTGTCTACCCCCTCGTGACAGAATCACAGGCCCAACTTATGGATCAGTTGCGGGCCCTCACGGAGCAGGTCCAGGGTATGGCTCAAGCTCTGCAGGGCCTGGCTGATAGGCTCCAACATCAGGAGCAGCTACTATCCTCCTCAGTAGTGGCCCCTTCCACTTCCAATCCTAGTGTGGAACCTCATATTAAGCTGCCGGATCGGTTTTCTGGAGATCGAAAATTTTTTAATTCCTTTAAGGAGAGTGTCAAGCTCTATTTTGATCTACGTCCTCATTCCTCGGGCACCGAGCAGCAGCGGGTCAAAATAATTATTTCTCTGCTGCAGGGTGATCCGCAGGAGTGGGCATTTGCGTTACCCCCAGACTCCCCTAGCCGTCAGACGGTGGACGCCTTTTTCAGGGCTCTTGGGTTACTGTATGAGGAGCCTGACTTGACGGCTGTTGCTGAAGCCCAGCTCAGGGACATGCGGCAGGGTAACCGTCCTGTGGAGGATTATTGTGCGGAGTTTAGGAGGTGGTGTGTTTCTTCTGGTTGGAATGACCCGGCTTTAAGAAGCCAGTTTAGGGCAGGGCTTTCTGACCAACTGAAGGACCTTCTCGTGGGCTATCCTACTCCTGACTCCTTAGAAGCGACCATGACCCTAGCAGTCAGGTTGGACCGTCGGGTGAGAGAGAGACGGAAGGAACGGTCAAGCACTCCTCCTGTGGCCATCCTGCCTGAGAATCCTATGCCAGGTCCATCTTCCACCAGGGTTCCGGAGGAGCCCATGCAGTTAGGAGGAACCTTAAGGGAACAGAGACGTCTGAAGGGAGCCTGCTTTTACTGCGGTGAGATGAACCATTGGCTCCAGCAGTGTCCCAAGCTTCCGCCCTCTAGGAGATCCCCAGCGGGGAGTAAGGTAACTCCAGCGGTGGTAAGGAGAAAAATTTTACTACCTATCTCTGTTACCTATGATCAACTTAAGGGGGTTGGTCAAGCATTTGTTGATTGTGGTTCCGCTGCTAATTTTATTAATTTCGATTTTGTACAATCAGTGGGTATACCGATAGTCCCTCTAAGGGAGATTATTCAAATTGTGGCCCTCGACTCCACCCCATTGCGCAATGGGAGAGTGGAGTTTTGTACTCCTGACGTCACCCTAACTGTGGGAATCTCCCATTCTGAGACTTGTTCCTTTCTGGTTTTAAAGGATTTACCTGCTGACCTCGTGTTAGGGCTGCCATGGTTACAGGCTCACAACCCTGTGATCAACTGGCCAGCAGGTGAATTAGAAAAATGGGGACATGATTGTGTCAATTGTTGCAAATCTGTACTGCAGCTAGGAGGTACCGCGGAGTCTCTCGTCCTACCCGAATTTATCAGAGAATTTTCGGATGTCTTCTCCATGTCGGAGACTGATTTCCTTCCTCCTCACCGGCAGTACGATTGTGCCATTGACATAATGGAGGGATCCAAGTATCCCAAGGGCCGCATTTATAATCTCTCCACTCCTGAGCGACAATGTATGAGGGATTATCTTAAGGAGAGCCTGGCCAAGGGTCACATTCGGCCTTCAGTCTCTCCAATGGGGGCAGGTTTCTTCTTTGTTGGCAAGAAGGATGGAGGATTGAGGCCCTGTATTGATTACCGGGAACTAAACAAGATCACGGTTAAGAACAGGTACCCGCTGCCCCTTATCCCTGATTTACTGAATCAGGTTCAGGGTGCCTGCTGGTTCTCTAAATTAGATTTGAAGGGGGCATACAACCTGATCAGAGTCAGAGAGGGAGACGAATGGAAGACGGCATTCAACACCCCTGAAGGTCATTATGAGTACTTAGTAATGCCCTTTGGGTTGAGTAATGCACCCGCCGTCTTCCAAAATTTTGTTAATGATATTTTCAGAGCATTTATTGGGAGATTTATGATTGTTTATATTGACGATATTCTTATTTTCTCTGCTGATTGGGAATCCCACGTCTCCCACACCAGACAGGTACTGAAGGTTTTGCGTGAAAATAAGCTTTTTGTCAAAGGGGAGAAATGTATCTTCGGTGTTCAGGAGGTGGCCTTTTTAGGATACATTTTGACCCCTTTCTCGTTCAAAATGGATCCTGTCAAGGTGCAGGCCATCCTTGATTGGGTGCGACCATCCTCCCTGAAGGCGCTCCAACGATTTTTGGGATTTGCGAACTTTTATCGCAAATTTATTAAAAATTTTTCGTTGGTGGTCAAGCCAATTACTGATCTTACCTGCAAGGGAGCCGATCTGGGTAATTGGCCTCCTGCAGCTATTGAGTCCTTTGAAAGGTTAAAGTGGTGTTTTACTAATGCTCCTGTGCTAATCCAGCCGGATCAGAGTAGGCCTTTTGTGGTTGAGGTGGACGCATCAGAAGACGGTGTGGGGGCTGTACTGTCCCAGGGATCTTCCACCTTAACTAATCTTAAGCCATGCGCCTTCTTTTCCCGCAAGTTCTCGCCTGCTGAGAGGAACTATGATATCGGTAATAGGGAGTTATTGGCAATTAAGTGGGCATTTGAGGAATGGCGTCATTTTTTAGAAGGGGCATTACACCGTGTCACGGTCCTCACGGATCATAAGAATTTATTGTTTCTGGAGTCCGCTAAACGTTTGAACCCTAGGCAGGCGAGATGGGCTTTGTTCTTCACCCGGTTTGATTTTTCTGTTACCTTCAGACCCGGAAGCAAGAACGTTAAAGCGGACGCCTTATCCCGAAGTTTCCAGGCGTATCAACCTCCTGACGCCCCTCCGGAACCCATCCTTCCAGCTGAGATCTTTGTGGCCGCCACCGCACCTGACCTCGCTTCTGAGATCTCGGCAGGACAGCATCTCGCTCCTACTGGTACCCCCAATGACAAATTATTTGTGCCGGCTCATTTGCGTTTACGACTGCTGGGTGAGTGTCATAATTCTGTTTTATGTGGACACCCTGGTATCCATGCCACTAAGGAGTTGATTTCGAGGCAGTATTGGTGGCCATCGATTTCCAGGGATATTCAAGCTTTTGTAACTGCGTGTAACACTTGTGCCAGGTCCAAGAATTCTAAGAGACGACCTATGGGTGAGTTACATACCTTACCCATACCTAGTAGACCTTGGTCACATTTGTCCATGGACTTTATCACGGATTTGCCATGCGCGGAGGGTAAAACTGTGATTTTTGTGGTAGTTGACAGGTTCAGTAAAATGTGTCATTTTATTCCTTTGTGTAAATTACCCTCTGCTAAGGTCTTGGCATCTATATTCATGGATAATATTGTTAAACTGCATGGTGTTCCTGAGAATATCGTTTCTGATAGAGGGGTACAGTTTGGGTCTAGGTTCTGGAGGGCGTTCTGTAATAAGATTAACATTTCTTTGTCCTTTTCATCAGCCTTTCATCCAGAAACTAATGGTCAGACTGAGCGTCTCAATCAATCTGTTGAACAATATCTTAGATGTTATGTGGCAGACAACCAACATGTGTGGGTCAGATTCCTGTCTCTGGCTGAGTTTGCCATTAATAACCGTGTCAATTCGTCCTCTGGAGTGTCGCCGTTCTTTTGTAACATGGGTTTCCATCCACGTTTTGGCTCCTTTTTCCCATCTACATCGGTTGTCCCAGAGGTTAATGATTTCTCCCAGGAACTGTGCACAGTTTGGGCACAGGTTCAATCGAACCTGGAAAAGGCCCAAGAGGTTCAAAGGGTTAAAGCTGATAGAAAGAGGTCTAAGGCTGTGAATTTTATGGTTGGGGATAAGGTGTGGTTATCCACTAAGAATCTTAATATGAAGGTTCAATCTTACAAGTTTGCACCGCGTTATATTGGTCCTTACAGGATCACCAAGGTGATCAATCCGGTTTCGTTTGAGTTATGCTTGCCCGACTCCCTTCGTGTCCATAATGTGTTTCATGTGTCCTTGCTTAAACCTTACGTTGCTCCTGTTGGTCCTGAGGAACAGCCTCCACCTCCGGTTGAGGTAGCGGGACGGGTAGAACACGAGATTGCCAGAATCTTGGATGTGAGGAGGGTCCGTAATTCCTTCCAGTACCTCGTACACTGGAGGGGATTTGGACCGGAGGACAGATCTTGGGTGCCGTTGACTAGGATGCATGCCGACTCTCTCATTCGGAATTTCCATCTGCAGCATCCCGATAAGCCTGCTCCCGCTGGTAAGGGTCCGGTGGCCCCTCGTGAAGGGGGGGGTACTGTCACGCGAGGTCGGCGTCGCGCTCCCTCTGCACGACATCGCCGGACCTCTCCGCCCCCCTAGAGACGAGCAATAGGGAATTGAAGTGCTGGTCTTGTCAGCCAGCACTTCATGAGTTAATTCTCTGTTTGGGTTTAGCCATGTGGTGCTGATCACACCACATGGCTACTTTACATATTGTTTGGACAGCTTGCTCCGCCTCAGGTCATGTGATGCTGGCCACATCACATGATCCTGGGCGGGCTATTTAAAGATGGCAACTGCCTCACTCAGATGCCTGTGATTTGCTTACACCATTGATCAGTGCTTGTGCGTTCTCAGTTATTGGATTGTTTACTTGGATTTGGATTTCGGACTTTGGACTTTTGACTTCTCTCTGCTTGACCCCTCGGTATTTACGTGACCTCCTGTGTTTGACCCGGCTAGCTGACCATTCTATATTGTGTTTTGTTACGTCTGTGTTTTGTCTGTCCCTGTGTACCCTCTCCCTTCCTGCGCACTTATACAGTGTAGGGACCGCCTTCGTGGTTGCCCGCGGCTACCTAGGGCCGTTTGAGGCAAGTAGGCAGGGAGAGAAGGAGGGGTTAGCTCAGGGCACACTACCCTTGTCTACCCCCTCGTGACAGAATTCCACTGAGCATCTGTGAAAATAATTGAAAATTGGTTCTATTGAGCTATTTTGCAAAGAAGAATGGGCATAAATTTCAGCATCTAGATTTACAAAGCTGGTAGAGACATACCCCAAAAGACTTGCAGCTGTAATTGTAGCGAAAAGTGGTCCAATAAAGTATTACCTGAATACAATGCACATTAGCATATTTATGTATGTACCATAGTAACATAGGCCCTGATTTATCATACCTTTACTCTAGAATTCTGGCATCAAAAAGTTGCAAAATAAGGCTTTTGCGACTTTTTTGCACTCGCGCAAAATGTATGAGGTTGCGCAAAAAATGTCACATTATTTTACACTCACTTGCGCAAAATTTTGCAACTTTTTGCATGTGTACACTACTCACTCTGGGTTTGCTATATGAGTGGGAAAGTGGGTGTGGTTAGCTATGTTTATGAGTTTCACTCCAGGTTTACAGACTGAAGCAAACTGACTTCAAATATACTCCTAATGATAAATTCTCCCCATCGTTTATAAGGCTGAAAAAAGACATCTGCCCATCCAGTTCAGCCTGTTATCCTGCAAGTTGATCCAGAGGAAGGCAAAAAAACACCTGTGAGGTAGAAGCCAATATTACTCACTTTAGGGGAAAAAATTCCTTCCTGGCTCCAATCAGGCAATCACAATAACTTTCTGCATCAAGACCCCTCTCTAGTAACTACTATAACTTGTAATATTTTTACACTCCAGAAATACATCCAGGCCCCTCTTGAACTCTTTTAGTGAACTTACCATCACCACCTCCTCAGGCAGAGAGTTCCATAGTCTCACTGATCTTACCGTAAAAGAATCCTCTTCTATGTTTGTGTACAAACCTTCTTTCCTCCAGACGCAGAGGATGCCCCCTCATCACAGTCCTGGGGATAAATAGATGATGGGAGAGATCTCTGTACTAACCCTTGATATATTTATACATAGTTATTAGATTGCCTCTTAGTCCTCTTTTTTAAAAGAGAATAACCCTAATTTTGATAATCTTTCAGAATACTGTAGTCTACCCATTCCAGTTATTACTTTTCCCCTTCTCTGAAGTCCCCTCATCCATCATTTTCTTTTCACTTCACACATACTTGCTGCTTTGTGTTGGTTTATCACATAAAATGCCAATAAACTACCTTTAAAGTGTAACAGTCATAATTTTTTTATTTGCTAGTTTAATAGAGCTAGGCATGTATACCCAAGTTAGTCTGTCAATTATTGTCAAAAGATCTTTAATTACCTTATAATAACAGCTTCTAATGTCTCTTGTCCCTTTCCACTGGTCCCTTAAAAGACCATTGGTATGGCTCATCTAAGAAGACACGAAGACAGAGGGGCCGTCCTTCACACTGCATGCCTGCATTAGTCTTCAGAGTGAGGAAGCGTGTCAGTCAGTAATCCAATCTGATTAGCTGGCAGCAAGATGCTGGCTACAGCAAGCGTGTATGTGAAGTGAGGGAAAGCAGTTTTGGTCTCAAGGAATTGGCATAGGAGCTATCTTGAGAAGATCCTGGTATTGTAGAGGTTAAAACAGCCGTAACTAAGGGAAAACTCAAGGAAACCAGTTGTATGTGAAGAAACTAAAGATAGCTTTATACATAATGCTCCACCAACAGTAACATATGCTAAAATAGAGTTTTTTTTTTATGAAAACATGACAGTTACACTTTAAATGTGTGGGTATAAAGTGAAAAAATGTGGAAAATGTCAAGGGGTATGAATACTTTTTCAAGACACTACACCCAAATATACAAATACTGTATATTCATGCACATTTCACATATGCAACATACCTACACATTGCACATGCATACTTATTCCTGTATATGTGATTATCCTGCTGAGCTGTTACAACCCATCACTGGAGAGCAGAGAACAAAGCCTCTTTGCAGGCTCCCTTCATCTAGAGATGTTGTCTGGATCAAGTTACAACAGTCATTAAGAAGCTCCTCCTTCAGTGCCCAATAGGTGTGCCAAGATGGCAGACCTGGGGCCTTAATTAGACACCCTGGTTGTCATGATAACTCATCAGCAGCCCATAATTATTCCACAGGGGAGTGACAGAGCAAACTAGTGTTGATCGAGCACCAAAGTGCTCGGGTGCTCTGGTGCTCTACAGAGCACCAGAGCACAATGGAAGTCAATGGCAGAACCAGAGCACTAAACCAGGCACCCCCTGCTCTGAAGAGGGGAGGGTGTCTGGTTCACAGGAAAAGGTCAGAAAATGATGGAAACACCACTGAAATGGTTTGGGAACAGCATGGGAAAGATGTCTGGATGCATCTTGGACTCCCAAGTCGCTGCTGGGAACGATGTTGTCCGAGTATTACGCCACTTTTACAGAATGACAATAATATGCCCAAAACCGAAGATAAAATCCATTTTAGAGGAAAAATTGTTAGGAAATTACACTGAATGTCACAGGTACTTAGGATGTTCAAACGTAATACAGCAGATGTGGCGCAAGGAATGTCGCCTTGATTAGCGGCAGAAAAAATTACACTGAATGTCACAGATATTTAGGATGTTCAAACGTTATACAGCAGACGTAGCGCAGTTAATATCGCCGTCACTAAAGGCAGAAAAATTACACTGAATGTCACAGGTGTTTTGGATGTTCAAACGTTATACATCAGATGTGGCGCAAGGAATGTCGCCTTGATTAGCGGCAGTAAAAATTACACTGAACATCACAGGTATTTAGGATGTTCAAACATTATACAGCAGACGTAGCACAGGTAATATCGCCGTCACTAACAGCAGAAAAATTACACTGAATGTCACAGGTAATGTTATACAGCAGACTTAGCGCAGGGAATGTTGCCTTGATTAACGGCAGAAAAAAAAAATACACTGAATATCACAGGTATTTAGGATGCACAAACGTTATACAGGAGACGCTGCGCAGGTAATGTCGCCTTGATTAGCGGCAGAAAAAAATACACTGGATGTGAGGTATTTAGGATACACAAACATTATACAACACACGCTGCGCAGGTGGTGTTTAGGTCAGGCAATTTTGCGCAATTTTTGCCCCCAAAAATATATATATTGCAGCCAGATGAAACAATAGTCCTTAAAAGGACTTTTGGGTCTTTTGAAACGAAAAACTTACCCTGCCTAACAAATTCATATGCCTACACTATCTGTTCCTCCTTGTAGCAGCTCTCCCTGACTAAACCTGAGCCGGGTCACATGTCACGGGTGCTCTATAGCACCCGATGACTCGTTCCCGGCCAGCCAATCACTGTAATGCCAGTAGCCAACATGGCTAAGGCATTACAGTGAATGCCAGTACCTCCCCGCACACTGATCGCCATGCTTGATCGCGTTGTGACGAGCATCGCCATGCTCGAGTGAAAATAGTGCTTGGGCGAGCATGCTCGCCCAACACTAGAGCAAACCCATCCCTCTACCTAACCACTTCTATGTTAAAGTTGCCATGTACTGCAGCATCTAAGGGGTTAATGTGTGGGTTCAGCTACTGGGACAACTGCACCCCTGAGCTATAATATACATAACACAAAGCAGGAAGGGTTAGCAGTTAAATGGGTTGTCCGGGCTTTTACTATTGATGACCTATCTTCAGGATAGGTCATCAATATCAGATCATTGTGGGGTCCGATATTTGGCACCCTTGCCAATCAGCTGTATGAGGAGATGGCATGTGCAGTCTCCATGTCTGCTGCTGCTGTCTATGATCTTTGCCATAGACTACAGCAGCTGATCACTGTCCTTAGCCGTCTAACACTGCAGACAATAATTGGCTGCAGCGGCTATGAGCCAATACTATGCTCATCAAAGTACCTTGAAATGCAGGTATACGTTAACTATCTCAGACAACCCCTTCAAGATAAAATCTTTAGTTTTTTTTAAAACCAATCCAGTCTAATACCTCTTGAAAAAGATGTACTGAAATTGTAGAGGCACATGCCCAGTCTTTGAACTGGTAGCAGCAAAGCCTCTGCTCTTGTACTGCTACATGGCGCAATGGCACAGGCACAAGATTGACAGTTCCAGATGAGTTATCTGGCCCTGCCAATCAAGGTGGAGTCTTGAGTGGTGGGGACAGCCTCTTGCTTCTCAAGAACTCTGTTTTATGAACAAATCAATTTGAAGAAATTGATTTGCTATTCTCTGTTTGGAACTGATAGAAATAACATGCCACTTTTTTGCTTTCAAATATTTATTCTTTCCAGAACATCATGCAGTCTTTTGGATTTTGCCTAGGAAAGGATTAGTTTTGTTTGGTTATACACATCGCAACTCAAGGAAAAGAAAAATGGAACACTGCAACACTGATATACAAGGTATATATATATATATATATATATATATATATATATATATATATACTAGCTGAAAGACCCGGCTTCGCCCGGGTATATTTAATCTAATCTGTGACCTCCACAGCAGCTAGAGTGGCCACTGTCTTCAACCCAGAAAGCCAGACCTCACCGACCATTCCCTCAAACGTGAAGCAGTGCCCCCATCCCCATGAAGCCACACGATTAAATTCTGTCATGCGCAAGGTCTTGATGGACACAGGGATGTCCTTTTGAACACCCCACTCTAACACAGCAGCACTGTGCAGTCTGAGCAATGAGCTGCAGGGAGAAAGTCACCCTCCCCCCATCCCTGCAGCGACAGAAGGTGATTTTAACCTTTATTTTTGCAATCCCTGTCAGCTGCAGAGTGAGAGGGGCGTGGCCTGACCGGGTCAGGGGCGTGGCTTAGTTGGACCTGGAGGTAGGGCTTTTAAATCCTTCATTTGAATCACAGGTTGATGCCTTAGTAATTTAGGAGTAAACAGAGTGGGTAGCAGTAGAAGAATGCATCTCTTATTACTACTGAACAGTAAATATGTGAAATTTACATTATATGAGGTAATGATTGATGATGAATTAATCTAAAACATAAGTTATATTTATGGTAACCGGAATACCTCTTTAACAGTCTCATCCAAAGCCTCTTTAAAGCAGACCTACAGCAGTGAACTGGCTAGGTTGTCATGGAAGCCTGTTGTGTGTGGAGGCTGCCTGTGAGCTTCTATTGGCTGATAAGGGTCATGTGACCAGACTCCTATTGGCTAATGCATGTTTTGGGAATATCTCAGGAACGGTACGTCCTGGAGAGCTGAAAACTGTTCTAAAACCTTCCCGGAAACCTGATGTACATGTGTGCCAAATTGCCAAATTTTGTGATTGTAGCTGCAGCGGTGCGGATTCCTTTAGCGGACATACACACACACACACACACATACACTCAGCTTTATATAATATATATATATATATATATATAGGCTCGACATATGCATGATCATTTACATTTATATGCGCTAAGAGCTTCCATTTTATCTATAAGTCTATTTAGCAGTAATGCTTTTTCACTTTTTCATATATTCACCTTATTTGTCTTAGTGCATACAGAGTGCTGCTACCTTTTTTTGCATTGTATTTGATTAGCTATGGTAGCTTGAACCTGTCTCTCACCTGTAGGAGGTGCTGATCCGTTTTTGGATAATTATGTCTATATAGGGGAGTGTAGCTTCCTCTGGGAACTTAGCACTCCTGTTCACATGCAGCAGCTTCTGATCAGGTAAGGTGTTCATTTTGATTCAGACTTTCTGGTTTATGTAGGATGCAGGTAAGGATTAGAGTAGGACCCATCTGATTGGAAGCCATCTTGTCGGCTGGTGGATGGGCTCGACATATGCATGATCATTTATATGCGATAAGAGCTTCCATTTTATCTATAAGTCAAGTCTATTTAGCAGTAATGCTTTTTCACTTTTTCATATATTCACCTGATTTGTCTGGTGAATATACAGAATGTACAGAGTGCTGCTACCTTTTTTTGTATTGTATTTGATTAGCTATGGTAGCGTGCATCTGTCTCTCACCTGTAGGAGGTGCTGTTCCGTTTTTGGATAATTATATATATATGTATATCAGCTTTATGCGCAGATCTCAGTGTGGTACAGCTATAGTACATAGAGTATATGATATGTAGATGCTAGGACACAGCTCTGCCCTCAGCATGTTTAGCCCTGTCAATCAAGGTGAGGGGAAGTGTGCAGAGCACAGGGGGTTACAGAGCAGTGCTCAAACAATTCAGCCCCATCTCCTGGTGCTCGAACTTCCACAAATTTCTCTGCAGCTGGCATACAGACAAAAGAAGTATTGTTTTTATCAGCATGATGAGCCCTACCAGGCAGTATGGATAGTCTAATAGGGTTGATCCTGGTGACAGAGTCGCTTTAAAGAGGGCTTCTGAAACAAGATTAATTCTGACCTCCCAGCACCCATGTTGATCAGCTGTCTGATGTGGGACCCTTCATTATTTACCAGGCACAGCTCTGTACTATTTGAAGGGCTTGTACCTGGTATTGCAGCTCTCTGCAGCTCAAATCAATTCCGGTGACTTAACCATAAGTCTATTTCTCACCAATGTGAATTCTAAAATATTTCAGACCCAAGACCAGACCCTTAATTTAATCTAGACATCAGGCCAAACTCCAAAATCAATACAGACCTCAGACCAGACCCCTAAATTAATTCAGAATGCAGACTAGACCACTAAATAAATGAATCCCTAAATTAATTCTGACTTTGGAGAAAACATTCAACCATACCCTAAAAGTAATTCAGACCTCAGACCCCTAAATAAATTCAGATCTGATACTAGAACCCTAAATCTGCAGCATGTCAATTATGTCTGCATTTTTTGTGCAGATTTGACCTTTTCAATGCAAGGTTGAGATCAGTGGACAATCCACATCAAATCCTCACCAAAAACTGCAAGTAAGGCCAGTTTCACACGAACGTTGTGTTTTGCGGTCCGCAAATTGTGGAGCCACAAAAACAACGGATGGCATCTGTGTGTATTTTGCAGAACGGAACAGCTGGCCCCCTAATAGAACAGTACTATTCTTGTCCGTAATATGGACAAGAATAGGACATGTTCTATTTTTTTTGCGGGCCTACGGAACGGGCATACGGATGCGGACAGCACACGGTGTGCTGTCCGCATTTTTTGCGGACCCATAGAAATGAATGGGTCCGCATTTTTCATGTGAAAAATGCGTATCGGAGTCCGCAAAAAAATACGTTCGTGTGAAAGAGGCCTACAGCCAGTTTCACACGAACGTTGTGTTCTGCGGTCCGCAAATTGCGGAGCCGCAAAAACAACAGATGGCATCTGTGTGCTTTCCGTATTTTGCGGAACGGAACAGCTGGCCCCTAATAGAACAGTACTATTCTTGTCCGTAATACGGACAAGAATAGAACATGTTCTACTTTTTTTTGCGGGCCTACGGAACGGGCATATGGATGCGAACAGCACAGCATTTTTTGCGGACCCATAGAAATGAATGGGTCCGCATTTTTCATGAGGCCTAACACATATGGTTTTCAGTGAGGATCTGGTGCCAAAGTTCATAGAAATCTTCACAAATAAATGGCGGTATTTTCTGCAAGACAGCCCACCCCCATGTTCAGGTACCCTTAGGCTAATTTCACACTAGCGTGAGGGATCTGGCATCTCCAGAACATTGAATTTCTCGGTCCAGCCCCCATTAACTATAATAGGGACTGGTGGAGATCCAGCCACAACCCAGCAAGTATGCTACATGTTCAAGCTTCCAGCAATATCAGAATGCAGACAGATCTGCAAGGCTGCTTCCTGCCATAACAGCCTGCCAGATCTCTAGCGCTAGTGTGACATAGCCTAGTCCAGAGTTAGGGTGCATTCTCATAACAGTATTGTTTTCATTTCTTCTGATCCCTCAGAAGAACAGAAAAAATACTGATCAGTTGTAATCAGTTTGCAGTTTCATTAGAGATCCATTATTTTAGACGGGAGAAAAAGTCCTCCTTAGGGCTCTTTCACATGAGCGTGTCCCATAAAGCTGTCAGTATGATTCTGTTACAGAAAGGTCACACATACCACATGATTAGAGATGAGCGAACGTGCTCGTAACGAGCACTGTAGCGCTCGGCTCCCCTGCGCTCGCATGGGTGCAGGCATCCGGATCCGTCGGGTGAGGAGGACGGATTCGGATGCCTGCGCCCATGCAAGCGCAGGGGAGCCGAACGCTACAGTGCTCGTTACGAGCACGTTCGCTCATCTCTACACACGATCCCTTGCTCACAAGGAGCATGATTCCCGCAAGAGACACGCTCATGTGAAAGAGCCCTAAGGAGGACTTTTTCTACCGTCTAAAATAACGGCTTTCTGACTGAACTGACACAAACTGATGCAAAATGATCATAACTGATGCTCAAAAAATACAGATCAGTTATTTTTTGTGCAAACTGATACTAACTGAGCATGACTTATGCTCAAACTGCAAAAAATGGTGATGTGAATGCACCCTAACTTTCACAATCCAGGCTTCAGAACTGATCTAACCAACACAGGTTGTTTGATATTTTTCAAATAGGATCACATGCTGTAATAAACATAAAATCCCTGGGCGCTACCATTCAATGATTCCCTCACCAACATCAGCTTTCTGTTCTGTCTTGACATTCAGGAAATGACCACTCAGTCAATAACTTCTGTGACCGGTGACCAGTCAGTTCCAGCAGAGGCTTAGCTAGAGGTTCAGCACAGGGGGGGCGAAACATACTTGAGTGGGCCCCCCACTTAGTGGCATCCCAAACGCACGTTTCCAACTTCACAGGCACATACTACTAGTTGTGGTTATAATATTGTATTAGAAAGATGACTGTATAAACTGCTAGATCATCTGTGCTGTTAAGTACAGTACAATAGATTTTCTACATACCCTAGTGTAAATACTCTACCACATAATGCAGTAAAATATAGGAGTAATAGGAGTAAAAAACGAGGGGACTCCAATGTTAAAGGAAACCTGTCCCCAGCGTATTGTGCCCCATCAGACCTCAGATCAGCGTATTGTGCCCCCATCAGACCTTAGATCAGCAGAATGTGCCCCCATCAGACCTCACATCAGCCTACTGTGCCCCCATCAGACCTCAGATCAGCGTATTGTGCCTCCATCAGACCTCAGATCAGCGTATTGTGCCGCCATTAGACCTCAGATCAGCGTATTGTGCCGCCATCAGACCTCAGATCAGCATATTGTGCCCCATCAGACCTCAGATCAGCGTATTGTGCCCCCATCAGATCTCACATCAGCCTACTATGCCCCCATCAGACCTCACATCAGCGTATTGTGCCCCCATCAGACCTCAGATCAGCATATTGTGCCCCCATCAGACCTCACATCAGCGTATCGTGCCCCCCATCAGACCTCAGATCAGCCCACCCAGCCACATAAGATTAAGCGTCAGGTCATAGTGCGCGCCGGCCAGGGAAGACAGTGGAGCGCCGGACCGGAGGGCAGCCGCAGCGCAGGACAGGTAAGAAAGGTTTTTTATTTTAATCTTATGTGGCTGGGTGGGCTGATCTGAGGTCTGATGGGGGTCCCTAAATACAAGTGAGCGCTTCCATAATGGAAGCGCTCACTTGTATTCACCTGATAGTTTTAAGGTCATCCTTGCTGGGCCCCTCCTGAGTCACTGGGCCCCCTTTTTCCCCAAATGAAGTAAAAAAAAGTAAAAAAAAAAAAAAAAGAAAAAGTACACATATTATGTATCGCCGCGTCCGTTTAGACCGACTTTATAAAAGCATCACATGGTCCACCCCGCCAGGTGTACGTAAAAATTTTTTTTAAAAAAAAAAGCTATACCAAAACAGCCATTTTCTGTCACCTTGCCAGACAAAAAGTGTAATAGCAGGCGATCAAAAAGGCATATTTACCCCAAAATGGTACCAATCAAACTGTCATCTCGTCCTGCAAAAAATGAGCCCCTACCTGAGACAATCGCCCAAAAAATAAAAAAACTACAACTCTCTGACTATGGAGATACTAAAACATGATTTTTTTTTTGTTTCAAAAATGATATTATTGTGTAAAACTTAAATAAATAAAAATAAGTATACATGTTAGGTATCGCCACTTCCGTAACAACCTGCTCTACAAAAATATCACATGATCTCTCCCCTCAGGTGAACACCGTAAAAAATAAAAACTGTCTAAAAAAAGCCATTTTTATCACATTTCATCACAAAAAATGTAATACCAAGCGATCAAAAAAGTGTATGCCCCCAAAAATAGTACCAATCTAACCATCATCTCGTCCCGCAAAAAATGAGCCCCTACCTGAGACAATCGCCCAAAAAATAAAAAAACTACAGCTCTCTGACTATGGAGACACTAAAACATGATTTTTTTTTGTGCTTCAAAAATATTGTGTAAAACTTAAATAAATAAAAAAAGTATACATATTAGATATTGCCGCATCCGTAACGACCTGCTCTATAAAAATATCACACGATCTAACCTGTCAGATGAATGTTGGAAATAGCAAAAAAATAAAAACAATGCCAAAACTGTTAGTTTTTGTTACCTTGCCTCACAAAAAGTGTAATATAAAGCTACCAAAAATCGTATGTACCCTAAAATAGTACTAACAAAACTGCCAACTTATCCCGTAGTTTCCAAAATGGAGTCCGTTTTTTGGAGTTTCCTACTCTAGGGGTGCATCAAATGTGACATGGCAACTTAAATTTTTTCCAGTGAAATCTGCCCTGGCGTTCCTTTCCTTCTGCGCCCTGCCGTGTACCTGTACAGCAGTTTATGATCACAAATGGGGCATTTCTGTAAACTACAGAATCAGGGTAATAATTATTGAGTTTTGTTTGGCAGTTAACCTTTGCTTTATTCTCGGAATAAATGGAAAATCTGCCAAAAAAGTGAAATTCGGAAATTTTGGCTACATTTTCCTTTAATTCTTGTGGAACACCTAAAGGGTTAATAACGTTTGTAAAATCAGTTTTGAATACCTTGAGGGGTGTAGTTTCTAAAATGGGGTCATTTTTGGGTGGTTTCTATGATGGAAGCCTCACAAAGTGACTTCAGACCTGAACTGGTCCTTAAAAAGTGGGTTTTGGAAATTTTGTGAAAAATTTCAAGATTTGCTTCTAAATTTCTAAGCCTTCTAACGTCCCAAAAAACTAAAATGTAATTTTCAAAATGATCCAAACCTGAAGTAGACACATAGGGAATGTAAAGTAATAACTATTTTTGGAGGTATTACTATGTATTTTAAAAGTAGAGAAATTGACATTTGGAAATTTGCAAATTTTTCAAATTTTTTTATAAATTTGGTATTTTTTTATAAATAAGAATGAAATATTTTTACTCAAATTTACCACTGTCATGAAGTACAATATGTGACGAGAAAACAATCTCAGAATGGCCTGGATAAGTAAAAGTGTTCCAAAGTTATTACCACATAAAGTGACACATGTCAGATTTGAAAAATGGAGCTCCGGCATTTGTTCCAAACTGGCTGTCGCTTGAAGGGGTTAAACACGTTGAGTTTTTTTTCTCTGATGTTTTTGAACTGGAAAACTGGCATCCCTCTTTGTGTCAGCAACGAAAATTGTAGCACTTCATGATAAAAAATATGCTGCTTAACCCGGCAATTCCATTATTATTTTAGGAAAAGTCAATTCTGCAGGCACATTGACATCTAATGCAGTGTAAGCACTTGAACCATATCTGTCAGCTTAATTGACCTCTGTGAATATAACATGGGTGTGAGAGCTGAATAATGGTGTTTTCCACACTAAAAACAGAATTTTCAGTTCTCGGATGCTTATGTTGGTGGTGGACAGATGTTGATTACTTATATGTTACTATTGTTGATGATTATAATCACAAGTTCTGCTTAGTTCAAGTGGAAATGCATGAATATATCGTAAAAGTTGCCGATCACATTTCTTTCAACTAAATTGTAAGGCTACTCTATGAAACCCAATGATATTTGAAATCTGAACATTAGATTTAGCAATATGGGGCACAATGACTTATTCATTTAGAGACAGAAAAAGGCAGATGGGTCAGTGTGAATGGGTTTCATGGTAATTACATTCTCAACTAATATGACTTATAAATTCGCTTGAAGTTTTCTCAGTGTGTTCTGGATCCATTTTCACATCTGTTGTGCTACAGAGAAAGTGACACTAACTCACTGATCGTATGACCTTTATCCTTGCTTTAGTACTTGGTAACCCCCAGTCGTATGGACAGTACTTGATGCTCACTGAGGTTCACACAGACAAAAGAATTCTTATTTACAGGCATCCTTAATGGTGCATGATATACGAGCAGCGTAAGGCGACCAGATATTTAGTATAACTGGACTACTGTGTGCTTTGAACACTTCTGTCTATACCAAGACAAATATAAAAAAACATGCACTAAACTATAGATAATTACTGCTAATTATAATTTATTTGACAACTAAAAATAATAAGGAGGCACTGTTGTACCTTGTTGTGATGAAAAAGAAAATCAAAAAAGTAAAAATAAAAATGTCATGTTCTCCAGAGTTTTTTCCATCCAGACCTGTTAATGTCTGTTAACTGAGAAAGTGTCAACCTTCGTATATTATGAAGCTTCAGTTGATCATCTTCTTAAATTACAACTTTTTGTGATATCACCATGTTTCTTAGGCCACCTGCACACAATGCATATAACGTGGTTTTTCCACACAGGTTTTCGTGCAGAAAAACGCAGCGTATTACAGTACCAGCAAAGTGAATGAGATTAAACAAACCTGATGTACACTTTGTGGATTTTTTTCCATGCAGAAATTGATATGCATTGCGGAATTCCAAATCCACAGCATGTCAACAATATTTGCGGTTTTAGCTGTGGATGTAACACTTTTCCAATGAAGGGTGAGATTTGTGACAAAACCACATAAAATCCACACCAAAATAGCTATTAGAAATTGCAGATTTTGGTGCTGATATGCTTGAGAAACTCACATAAATGCACATAAGGCTGAGTTCACACTTCAGTTACTTGATCAGTTATTTCCATCAGTTATGCTCCATTCACACGTCCTGTTTTTCTTTCCTGATTCGATCCTGATCTGGATCCATTCATTTCAATGGGTCCTGAAAAAATCAGGATCGAATCAGGAAAGAAAAACAGGACGTGTGAATGGAGCCTTATTGTGAGCCAAAACCAGGTGCATAGAACAGGTGCGGATCTGTCCAATATACCTGATGTATGAGTAGGCTTCACTGCTGGTTTTGGCTCACAATAACTGATGGAAATAAGTGTGAACTCAGCCTTATGTGCGTTCACATGCACCCCTGCACAGGTGGCCTTAGGTAGTTCTATTGATGAGCGAGCTTGGGATCAAAATTTCAAATTAATACTGTACGGAGATATGTCTCCATGTAGGATTAAAACGTATAGACACCGATGAACCAAAGTTAGTTATTTGCAAAGTCGCTTGTGACTTCATTAAATAACTTTGGAAGTTGATTTTTGAAAACTTTTCCACTTTAAAACTTGAACCCAAACTCAGCTTCGGTTCCGAGGTACCAGTCGGAACCAAAGCCGAGTTCCGTTTCAAGTGATTTTTCACTTTAAAGATGAACTACCAAAATTATTCAATGAGGTTACACATGACTTTGCAAATAACTAACTTCGGCTCATCATGATTATCAGATGGATCTCTGTAAAGTATTATTCTGAAGTTTTGTACTAATTGACTTCGGATGTAAAATCCGAAGCTCGCTTCGCTCATCACTATTATATATATATATATATATATATATTTTCCCAGTAGCGTGAGTAGCATCCTATTCTAGCGCCCTTCTTCTGTGTGATGTATGTTTAGTGTGTACACTTGGAAAATATGTCAAAAGGATTTAATTTTATTATATTAGCCCAATGGATCTCAAAAAAGCATCCTTTGACCTCCATCTGGCAGTATATAGTACATGAATATACCGCTAAACAACGGTATAAAATAGCACAGCAGGCTACAATATTCTTTACAATTGTATCCAGAAAACATGTTATCCAGTAAAAAATGGCATCTTAGCCAAACAATCTCTGAGACTGCTCACCTCTAAGGCCATTGATTGACTGAGCAGACCATTACTAGTGTTCCTGGGGTGTCGAGCTGGGATAGAAAGTATGCAGGAACCAGAGCAGTGGCACAATAGTGGTAGGGGGATCGGTGGAAGTGAGTAATGATTTATTCTCTTTAACATCTTCTGGCCGTTTTTTTTTTTGTTTGTTTTAATCTAATAATTTTTCAAGAATCCCCCTTTAAATGGGGGGGGGGGCATAAATGTAATTTGAACAGAGCCTTAATATACACAGAGAGAATTAGCTTGTACTCTAGGATTATAGGATCACCAGCAATTCCTTGCTGCATGCCACTAGCCGCTATCGTAGATATGTAGTGAGGAATTAGGGCAAGACACAGTTGTAGTAAGCAGCATGTTTTTTCTCAGAAAGGCATCCATCATTAGAAATAGATTGCTTGCTTGTGGATATAGCTCTGTATTGGCAACATTGCTATATCCAAAACCAGACGGAAACATCTATACAAGAACAAAACGTACAAAAAACAAACTAATAACAGATCTCTGACTTTTAGTACTCATTATAATCAACTATATGGTACGGTGGTGTGTATCAGCAAAAATACTTACCTGTATTATATACTGATGATACATACTCACTGCAGGTGTTAGATTTGTAGAAAGATGTGCAATTCCCAACGGTAACCATGTGTCACCAAGTTTGTATTCAGAGCCTATAATGAAATCCAATGAAACATTGTAGCTGAATACTAAGGGTTCCTACCCATGTAGCAGCAGTAGGTGTCATTTATGTTACTATATCAGTCGCTTTGTGGTCTTGAATTCCACCAGCACAGATGTCAGATGTCCCATTAACACATTCATTAACTGTGAAACCACATATGTCGTGGATGTTATTATATGCACTATATGTGAAAAGCAGCATGTGGGCTCCCCAGTTAGGACTTCAAGAAAGAAGATTTTTGAACATGTCGGTGATATGTCAAAACCTTCCCTTAGGATTATATCTTCAGTGTCCCAACTTTTTTTGAATTATTAACCAGGTGATATCTCAGGTTTCAAAGTACATGGGAGTGAACAGGTGCCTAAACCACCTAGAGGAGGAGATTGGATCCAAAAGGTACTGGCTTGAGAGTTTCATTGGATTCTCAAGTTAGACACCCGCACACCCAAAGGGTTAAACTTATGATTTGATATTGTATATTTTTATTAGATTTTTAGGATAATTATTGTTTATAATAATAGATTTTTTTCCTACTTCTTATATCCTGGTATCTGAGAGGTAATTCATTAGTGATATTTGACCTTCAGGCTTTCAAGGGGTTAACACAGGTGTTTAGTACAATTAGGTCCTGGAGTAGAGTTGAGCGAACGTGCTCGTAACGATTGAGCGAACGTGCTCATAACGAGCACTGTACTGCTCGGATCCCCTGCGCTTGAATGGCCGCAGCCATCCGGATCCGCCTCCTCACCCGACTGCAAGTCAGTGGGGACGGATCCGTTTGGTATGACACACTCGTGTGTCATACCAAACGGATCCGCCCCCATTGACTTACAGTCAGGTGAGGACAGATCCGGATGCCTGAGGCCATTCAAGCACAAGGGATCCGAGCAGTACAGTGCTCGTTACGAGCATGTTCGCTCAACTCTATCCTGGAGATATTTTTGTTTTACCATGTATGTAACTGGACCCTCCCAGGTTCTGGTTTTAAACGTCTTTTGGTAAATTGTAAGTTTATGCCATGATAAAGGGTGACATACATTCGTCTGAAACACATTTTATTATATAAACCTTCACACTTTATGTATCTTTTTAAGAAGTGACCAATAAAGAACTGTTTTTGCGCTGGATTTTTCTTATCAGTATTGGACCGTTTCCGGAGTGGCTTCTTGGGATTTAGACCTTGCAAAGTGGTTCAGTGTTGTAAACTAGGATTATGCCATTTTGATATTGTTATTGAGGGATGACTGAGCAGGAGTATACTTAGATATCTGCTATTATAATGTCTATAAAAATCCTCAGAGCAGTGGCGTAGCTACCGGGGGGGCAGGGGGGGCGACGGCTCCGGGCCCAGTGACTCAAGGGGGCCCATAAAAATAAAAAATCTTACTTACCTGTTCTACGCTGCGGCTGCCCTCCGGTCCGCGCTCTGCTCTCTTCCCTGACGGCGCGCACTATGACCTGACGCTGCACGCAGCGTAAGGTCATAGTGTGCGCGGGCCAGGGAAGAGAGCGGAGCGCGGACCGGAGGGCAGCCGCAGCGCAGAACAGGTAAGAAAGGTTTTTTATTTTTATCTTATGTGGCTGGGTGGGCTGATCTGAGGTCTGATGGGGGCACAATACGCTGATCTGAGGTCTGATGGGGGGCACAATATGCAGATCTGAGGTTTGATGGGGCACAATACGCTGATCTGAGTCTGATGGGGGCACATTAAGCTGATCTGAGGTCTGATGGGGGCACAATACGATGATCTGAGGTCTGATGGGGGCACAATATGCAGATCTGAGGTTTGATGGGGCACAATACGCTGATCTGAGGTCTGATGGGGGCACATTAAGCTGATCTGAGGTCTGATGGGGGCACAATACGCTGATCTGAGGTCTGATGGGGGCACAATATGCAGATCTGAGGTTTGATGGGGCACAATACGCTGATCTGAGGTCTGATGGGGGCACATTAAGCTGATCTGAGGTCTGATGGGGGCACATTAAGCTGATCTGAGGTCTGATGGGGGCACAATACGCTGATCTGAGGTCTGATGGGGGCACAATACGCTGATCTGAGGTCTGATGGGGGGCACAATAGGCTGATCTGAGGTCTGATGGGGGGCACAAAAGGCTGATCTGAGGTCTGATGGGGCACAATAGGCTGATCTGAGGTCTGATGGGGGCACAATACGCTGATCTGAGGTCTGATGGGGGCACAATATGCAGATCTGAGGTTTGATGGGGCACAATACGCTGATCTGAGGTCTGATGGGGGGCACAATAGGCTGATCTGAGGTTTGATGGGGCACAATAGGCTGATCTGAGGTCTGATGGGGGCACAATACGCTGATCTGAGGTCTGATGGGGGCACAATATGCAGATCTGAGGTTTGATGGGGCACAATATGCTGATCTGAGGTCTGATGGGGGCACAATACGCTGATCTGAGGTCTGATGGGGGCACAGTACGCTGATCTGAGGTCTGATGGGGGCACAGTACGCTGATCTGAGGTCTGATGGGGGCACATTAAGCTGATCTGAGGTCTGATGGGGGCACAATACGCTGATCTGAGGTCTGATGGGGGCACAGTAGGCTGATGTGAGGTCTGATGGGGGCACAGTAGGCTGATCTGAGGTCTGATGGGGCACAATACGCTAATCTGAGGTCTGATGGCACAGTAGGCTGATGTGAGGTCTGATGGGGCACAATACGCTGATCTGAGGTCTGATGGGGACACAGTAGGCTGATGTGAGGTCTGATGGGGGCACAGTAGGCTGATCTGAGGTCTGATGGGGCACAATATGCTAATCTGAGGTCTGATGGGGGCACAATACGCTGATCTGAGGTCTGATGGGGGCACAATACGCTGATCTGAGGTTTGATGGGGGCACAATACGCTGATCTGAGGTCTGATGGGGGCACATTCTGCTGATCTGAGGTCTGATGGGGGCACAATATGCTGATCTGAGGTCTGATGGGGCACAATATGCTGATCTGAGGTCTGATGGGGCACAATACACTGATATGAGGTCTGATGGGGACACAGTACGCTGATCTGAGGTCTGATGGGGGCACAATACGCTGATGTGAGGTCTGATGGGGGCACATTCTGCTGATGTGAGGTCTGATGGGAGCACAATATGCTGATCTGAGGTCTGATGGGGCACAATACGCTGATCTGAGGTCTGATGGGGACACAGTATGCTGATCTGAGGTCTGATGGGGGCACAGTAGGCTGATCTGAGGTCTGATGGGGGCACATTCTGCTGATCTGAGGTCTGATGGGGGCACATTAAGCTGATCTGAGGTCTGATGGGGGCACAATACGCTGATCTGAGGTCTGATGGGGCACAATACGCTGATCTGAGGTCTGATGGGGCACAATACGCTGATCTGAGGTCTGATGGGGGCACATTAAGCTGATCTGAGGTCTGATGGGGGCACATTAAGCTGATCTGAGGTCTGATGGGGCAGGGGAGTGATGTAAAAACTGGGGACACGTTTCCTTTAACATAGGAGTCCCCTTGTTTTTTTACTCCTATTAATCCTATATTTTACTGCATTATGTGGTAGAGTATTTAGACTAGGGTATGTAGAAAGTCTATTGTACTGTACTTTGCAGCATAGACGATCTTGCAGTTTATACAGTCATCTTTCTAATACAATATTATAACCACAACTAGTAGTATGTGCCTGTGAAGTTGGAAACGTGTGTTTGGGAAGCCAATAAGTCGGGGGCCCGCTCAACTATGTTTCGCCCCCCCTGTGCTGAACCTCTAGCTACGCCTCTGCCTCAGAGTTTAAAGCCTGGAACAAAAAATAAAACACTGAATGTTAAAGGGATTTTCCAACTCTTAAAAAGTATGTGTTATAGTTACAGTTTTGCCTACTTCCCCTGATCTTTATGTCAGAAAAAGTGGAACAGGTGCTGTAATATATTTGTCAGTGTATTTATGACAGACAACTGGCATAATTAAATTGATAACTCTCCCCCATATAGCTCTAAAACACCAATTCCCCTTTATTATAAAACTGGCTCCTTACATCCACCACTAAAGGAAGATCAGTGCATAGCAATTTTTATAGCTACCATTAAACTCAATGGACGCTGTAAAATCTCTATGCCCTGAGCTCTCCCTTATGGCGGCTGCAAGAAAAAGACATGGATAAATGTCAGGAAGCAGAAGGAGTTCAGTGGTGGGCTGCTCCGCCATGTATCTCCCGCTTGTGTGATGACTGACACTGAACACATGGTTATCTCCATCAAACGTGACTTTTATTTCTATTTATTTCCCAAGCCCCTGGTTTTTCTCTCTTTTTCTAGGGGGGTTGTGTTTCTCATGCTAGGCAACAGAACAGTTTGATAGTAGCATAGCTATGTTGCTTGTTAACATAGTGTTCAATTACAGCACTATTTTACACCTTATAATTCAGGGGCTTGCAGACAGCTATACTTAAAGACACTGAGGGACGTTTATCAAGGCTGGCAAACCCATACTACAGTCTTGATCTCCCTGCACTGGAGTGAGATGCACCTAATTTATTAAGAGGTGGATGCCTCTTAATAACTTAGGCGTATCTCTGCACTGCCATGCACCAGAAACTGAAGTGTATACCAGCTAGGGGCTGGCGTAGACTTTAGCTACTGTATAACTTAGGCCAGTTTCTGGTGCAAGTTATTGCAAATCTGGTGGGCTTTACTATGCCCTGCCCCTCCTGTGAAGTGCTTCAACCTTTTCTTGACACTTTAGAAAAGTGCCAAGAAGCTTAAAAAGTTCCAAATTATGGTGCACATATGCTGTGCTCCATAAACTTGTGACTTTTTTACACCGCAATAATGGCATAAACAGCTTTGCAAATGTCCCTCAATCTCTGTGAGAGGTGAAAGGAATCATGGAAACTATAGCCCTTCACATTGTAATCTTGCCCACCAAAGGCCCTGGCAGGAAAAAAAAGGTACAGAGGTCCCTCAAGTTACAATATTAATTGGTTCCAGGACAACCATTGTAAGTTGAAACCATTGTGACTTGAGTAATCAGTTCCAAAGCCCCAAAATGTCATCCAAGAAAATGAAGATTTAAGAAACATAAGCAGATAACTAAGACAGATAAAACAAGTCCTTACACACAGTATAAGGCCTCATGCACACGAATGTCCACAATTCACGGGCACTGACCGTGAGGCCACCGCATGCGGATTGCGGACCCATTCACTTGAATGGGGTCCGCGATCCGCATCTGAGGGTCCGCACCGCAAAAAAATAGTGCTTGCACTACTTTTTTGTGGTGCAGAGGCACGGCCAGAAACACCATGGAAGCACACCGTAGTGCTTCCTTGGTGTTCCGATCCGTGCCCCCGCATCTCCCGGATCGCGGACCCATTGAAGTGAATGAGTCCGCGATCCGTGATGCGGGCTGCACAAGGCCGGTGCCCGTTTATTGCGGACCCGCCGTATGCGGCCCGCAGCACGGCCACGGCCGGCACACGTTCGTGTGCATGAGGCCTAACAGTCAGGATTAGCTGCTAACTGGCAACTAATCCAGCTATTTTACTAGAGAAGTGACCTTGATTGGTTGGATCTGAGTCCGCGACGTTGTATGTTGAGTTTAGTTTCAACTTATGATGGGTCAGAAAAGACTATTGTATGTTCAAAATATTGTATCCTGAGACCATTGCATCTTGAGGGTCCACTGTACTATACAGAGGTGGGCAAGATAAAGAAAACTGCAGTAAAGATAAAACAAATACAAATACTCTATTTGTGTCACGAGGGGAAGACAAGGGTGGTGAGCCCTGCGCTGAACCCCTCCTTCTTTCCCTGCCTACTTGCCTCAGTCGGCCCTAGGTAGCCGCGGACAACCACGAAGGCGGTCCCTACACTGGATAAGTGCGCAGGAGGGAAAGGGAACACAGGGACGGACACAACACAGACAGGACAAACACAATGGAAGAGTAGTCAGCAAGCCGGGTCAAACACAGGAGGTCACGTAAATACCAGGGGTGAAACAAGAGAGAGGTCAAAGTCCAAAATCCAAAAGTCCAAATCCAAGTAACTGTCCAAGCACAAAGGTCGCACGAGCACTGATCAAAGGGGTAACTAATCACAGGCGATTTGAGAGGGCAACTGGACTGCTTTAAATAGCCCTCCAATGGGTCATGTGACGGGGCCAGCGTCACATGACCTCATTTGCATAATGAGCGCTGGCCAAACGTGACCAGTGCTCAAATATGCACAAATTTGGGCATGTGGCGTGGCCAGCGCCACATGACCCAATACATAAGGGCAACTTATAATATATAATAACTCTGAGCGCTGGCTTGCCGGGCCAGCGCTCAGTACCACCCACTGCTCGTCTCTAGGGGGGCGGGGACGCCGGGCACGCAGCATCCGGAAGCGCGCCCGACGCTCCCCGCCTCTCGTCACTATGGAGACGAGGACGCATGTCGCGTCCTCGCTCCGAGATAGCGGAAGTCCGGCGGCGCTGCAAGCGGGGAGCGCGCCGCCGGTCTTCCGTGACAATTTGTGGATACTTTATGAGGTACTGCACATATGGTTTCTAAGAATGCTCCTCATAGGCACTCTGATAACCAAATCACTGTCACTTGAGTGTGAATTAATTATAGTCTGTATATGAATATGGTAAGTGTCGTAATTGTCTCATAGAAGGTCTAAGACTGACCATACACATAAGTATATATATATAGCTAGCCAACAGAATACTTCCCAAATTTCCCCACACAAACAAATGCATGTCCTGCTCTGCCAAACATGCCTGTGTTGTGTATTGGAGAGGAAAGAAAACTGCTGCTAGACAACTTTGATGACTTATCTCCCCAAGAACAAAAGGGACCATAAACATCTGGCACATTGGATTTAAACTGCACGATCGTTATCTTCCCTGACATCTGCTGTTGGGTTTGGCTGGGTTCACATATGCACATAGCCAGATATTACAGTGGACCACTGGATCCCCATTCATTGTAATTGGATCCGGACGCTTTCTGGCATATATGCTGGCTTTCAGGCTGACAAAAAATGCTGTGTGTAGTATTTTTTCTCCAGCTGAAAGCAAGCATCTAGACTGGAAACAGTGAATTCCAGCAGTCTGTTTCTCCACCGGAACGGACTACTGGAGTTCACAGTGCATATGCTGGGGTCAGTCCTAGGTTCGAATGCGGCCAAGTACAACATCCTCATGGAGTATTTATGTTCTCCCCATGTTTGCGTGGGTTTCCTATGGGTACTCTGGCTTGCTCCCACACTCCACAGACATACTGATAGGTACATTAGATTGTGAGCCCCATTGGGGACAGTGTGATGATAATCTCTGTAAAGCACTGCAGAATATGTCAGCGCTATATGAGTGCGTAAAATAAATAATAAAATATGTGAACCCAGACTTAGATAGCTTGGCCCTGCCGAAATCAGCAGGTGTGGCAGACATATATCATGTATATAGCCATACAAAGCAATAAATAATTCTATTTGCACCCTTACTTTAGAAATAATACATCACTAGGGAAATTAAACAGTTGTATAATTGATTTACAATATTATTACTTCTATTATCATTATTATTGAGCTCAAATTAACTTGCAAGACAGCAATTATATAAACCTTCAGATAAATGAACAATTTAGCATTGAAAGAATTACATAATTAACAAGGAATGGTTTTCAGTGTAAATTGCAGAAATATGTGTGACAAGGAGGCCTTCCCAATGCTAGAACTATTTTCATTTATTGGAAACCTGAACTTTTTTTATTTGGTCGAACAAGACTGTGCTATGAATACGAGAAAAGCTTGCTGCTAACTGAAATTCCCTTCCAATCCATTAAACTGTTCATTCTGCAGCTCCTCATCACACAGTCTCCTAATTTGACAGTGACAAAGAGCTCTGCTGTGATTTTAAATTTCATAATTTTAATCTGTCAAGACTGACATTTAATTAGTGCCCTACTAACCTGTGCCCGCTCCCTTGAAGGTTACTGGTGGTTTCCTTTACAAAATGTTCTTCCTGAAGAGTGGATTAATAAATATGTACATATCTGGCAGGGGCAAAGACAATGCTCACACAATGGTCTATTAGTTCCAAATCTAGACAGATGAGGTTAATAATATCCTCAAGTGCTACTTTATTATATTAAAAGTGATTAAGCCCTTGCTTCAACCCTGCACAGTTTGTTGATTGAAAACATAAAATATAGCTGGCGCAAGGCAAATTCACTGAAACAGATTAAGTCTAAAGTAATTCAGCACTACGATAGAAGATTGCAAGGTTGACAGTATTAACTTTCATTGTCCAACTATGTGTAAGTAAAGTGGAAGATTTTTATTTACATAGTGACAAATTCTATAAACTTTTTTGTTCAAATGTTGTGTCCTATATCACAAGGCATACAAAATTCACCTGAAGTTAAGTATCCTCTAGTTGTATGGGTTTTCATCTCCTACTGACTGACAAGGTACACAGGTCAATATGAATCAAATTTGAGGTTTTAAACAATTAAATTAAATTATATAAATGACATCCCCTTTCCTTTGTTATTAGTGTCACAATCCGGTATGCACTTACCCCTTTCAAACATCTGAATAACATTGTAATTTACGTGATCTGTTAAACCAATTTACTGATTGTGTATTATAGCATGGAGTTTTAATTTTCAAAAGCACACATTTACATTTCATTAAGAAATTAAGTTATATCCCATGGGGATTAGGGCCTCTTGTGTAAAGTAAGTAAATGTACTCTTATTTTCAAACACAAATTTAATATTTTATACAAGTATATAAGAATAATTTGTGAATGAAACATATTCCATACTCCACATTTGTAATGTTTTGAAAAGAAAATATGTATGTATTTCAGCCACTTATTAATAGACATATAAATGCTTTATACTGTATATTCCTTCTTGTGTATAGATAACTATTATACCTGACATCGTGGATTATTTGTACTGGTATTACTTGTATGCTTTAAAAATTTTAACCCTTGGACTGTGTGGAGAAGTTTTGACATATTGGAATAAAACTTAAATTACAAAATTAGAAATTATACTACTCTCTTCCCATGCCCATACATTTTCTGAAAGTAGGACATCATCATACTGAGTGTCATATTTATACTGACACTTTCATGCAATTTTGTATCAAAATGTAATTTTTCATTAAAAGTACTTAAAAGATGATATTAACTGGTAAAAGTGTGACAAGCAGAAAGTTCTATGCAGGCATACCTCTTAAAAATAAAAGTTCAAAATGTGCAGAGTTCATGCATACCGCTTAGGCCGATATATATATATATATATATATATATATATATATATATATATATATATATAATATATATATATATATATATTATATATATATTTATATATATATATATATATATATATATATATATATATATATATACCACTAGGACATAACTGGAAAACAAAAAAAATCCTTGAAAAAGACACATATATTTCGTGAGAGCAGACAACATGATTACAGGTTGTTGACAACCATAACTACCTTAATTTAACTTTGCAACAAACCGGAATTATTTTAAAAGAAATGCTTCATCATACTGTATCAACTGTGCCACCACTGCATGACCCCCTGAAGCACCACACACTACTAAAACCTGTGGCACTACAAGTCGCAGCCTGCATGCAAACAGGTCACAGTATCGCCTGCAGACAGAAGTTTCATGTGTGTTTCATGTCCACCCAGAGATGGACATACAAACAGAAGGGAGTTACCTAAACTGAAGTGAGTAGTACAGGCACTCCACAAAATCCACCATCACCTTCATGTCCTGGCCTGGTGCCACATGAGGTAGGAACAGGTTCACAGGCCGTTATCTGTGTAGAATGGTCAGGTTCAGGGTAATAGTGGCCGCTCTGTGTTGCTGCTGCACATGTTCCCTCTCCAACAATACATACAGCTGTTTCCCTGGCTTCTGTGGCTAATACCTGCCACATCCTTGAGGCCCGGTATTAAATGATTACGGCCTGGTACTGGCCTGGTGGTTGGGGATCACTGGTCTGGTACAGTGCTTACAAAAATAAAATAAACCCTGTAAAAACTGTAAGATGTAAGATGTTCATACATACCACACAAACGTATCTTCATTCACTGCTGCATGTGTTTAGGAAATATAGAAACTGAAGGAACGAACCAACCAACTGTTGCATGCAAGTATTGGGAATTATGTAGTTTCCCATGCCCCTATCCAAACTGTATTCCTAATTAAATGATAAATTCCTAAACCTAACTTAATGCTTTAATTAAGACCGCTTTTAAACAGGTATAAAAGAGGTGCTTTATTATTCCTGTATACAAAACACCTGACCCTCCTGCAGTTCATCAGTAAAAGAGTTAGAGCACCATAACTCTGGTTCTAATGAAGCGCGTAAGGTCCCAGGACAGTCTTCATAATATGGGTACAAAAAAAGCCCAGTCTGCACCTGTCTGAAAAGTGGAGTAATACTGAAATACTAAAGTAATACTTTAAAAAAAAACAAACAAAAAAAAACAATGCTAATTAAAAAACGCTTATTTATGTCCAGATTCAGTCAATGAAAATGTCTTTTCTGAATGGTGAAAATAGTTTCCATCTGTCAGAAAAATGTTATATTCCTCACTAGTGATAAATGTCATTGCAAGTACTATATTATTTAATAGGTATCACTAGAGAAGCAATCTACATATTTCATTATTTATTTTACTCACTTGTATGGCTGCCGACATATTCCACAACACTTTACAGACATTTTCAACATTCGTTGTCCCCAGGGGAGCTCGCAATCCAAATTCCTTAAAGGGAGTCTGTCACCTCCATATGCCCCTATAAAGCACTGACATAGCCCCACAGCACACCTAATCACAAATATAATCATACCTGTGGCGCTTTCTTGTGACTTGTAGAAGCTGCAAAAACGTAGTTTTTTTTAATAAGTAACCTTTAATAAGTCTAGAGTGTTTGAGAAAATGAAAGTACCCTGAGGAAACCCATGTAAACACAAGGAGAACATACAAACTCCATGGTGATGTTATCTGTGGTCGAATTTAAACCGAGAACCCATGAGATGCAAGGTACTAGTGCTAACTAAATAAGCTATCTGATTTGTTACACTAAAGATTGGGTATGCACTAGAGATAAGAGAATCGATCCTAAATTAATTGGATGCGTTTTAGACGAATTGTTCAAAATGTGAGGGTGAGAGACTGGTGACTCCGAGTTGTGTGTTTCATACAGCCTCTGGTAAGTTCTGTGTTGCAAAATAATGCAACAACCTCATTCTTTTCTGCAAATGGACAGCCAGTCAACTTTTTTTTAAACCTCAAATATCTACTGTTCATGGGCTTATTACCAGCAACTCCAGCATCAATTGCATTTGTTCTGCTGCAAATTGGCCCTTTTTTCAAAAAACACAAACAAAAAAAATGTTTCAGTGTATTTACTGTTTGTAATTGGGCATTTCAGCACTTTTCAGTGCATCAATATACTTATTTCAGTTCATGAGTTGTCCTATTTCAAGATACCAGGCAGTTTCAGCAGAAGCATTTTACTGCAATAGCTACATTAGTATACCCATGTTAGTGAATAACTAATAACTGCAGTAGCATACCTGTGTTAGTGTCCATGTTTTATTACTTCAGTGTACCATGGAGTTTTAGAAAATGCATTGTACTACATTAATAGAGCTGTTTTATTACCATTGTAAATTGTCAATACCAGTGTGCAGTGTGTTTGTAGAAGGGGTGGACATTTAATTGTGGCTCTCTCTGTAAATTACAGGAAAAAACACTTGAAATTTGGCATTGTTTAATAATCTGTGTAGCAAACTTATGAGTTTACATTTATATAGGCCACATAATAAAAAGTCTGGTTAACAGAAGAGTGGAAAACTAAAGACCTAGGCCTCGTCATCTGAGAGTCAGATTGTGGGTGGCTGTAGTAGTGCAAACATCAGTAGCAGCACCAGCTGTCTACCCAGTAGTAGTGGTAGCGCAGTCCACAGTTTATTATTACAAAATATTATTGCGCATAGATAAGATGACATTGTGGACTGGATGGCTCACTCATCATCTCAGTCACAGCAGCATGATGTCAAGGTCACCTCTGAGTTTAACACAGTGCATTTGAGCCAATGGTCATAACATTCCTCCTGCTCATCCTCATTGCAGGCCCAGGAATGCATCATCTCTATCTTCACTGCCCTCCTAGTGGGGTGCCTTTTTTTCCTAAGAAGAGGCAACAAAACCCCACGTGCTATTGAAGATACTCAAGAGAGTCTCACTATTGATGACTTGTGTGAGAACAGTCAGCGTTTGGACTGCCATGAGGTGGAGGTTCAGGCAAAGGCAGGGGACTTGATGCATAGCTATTTGGTGGTAGTGACCCTTGTAGCCATGCTGGTGGTGGTAGGGGCAGTGGTAGACAGTGGCACTTGGGGCAAATACAGAGCAGGGAATCAGGATGAGGGCCAAGGAACCCACAATGACAAATCATATTATTAATTATCTGATAAAAGTGGCAGGGGAAACTATGGCAATAATTGTGTGTTGACATGATCTGGAAGCTGGATTGGGGTGCTGAGGGGGTGGTGACATTTGAGGAGGGGGGTGGTAACATCTGAGGAGGAGGGTGGTGACTGTGGCATTGGCTATAAATAGCAGAGGTGATTTATGTGCAAAACCTGTAAAAGAACTGGCAGGGCCAGATCTGCTTTTATTATGTGTATAGTAAAGACTGACACTCGCTTCTTGTTTGCAGTTAACCAGGTTGGAAGAGGCAGTGGTGTGGCCAGAGGGAGAAGCAGGGCCAGAGCTGGTGCATCAGCAGCAACTGTTTCACGTAGTGAAACTCCCGTGGCGAGGCCTAGATGTTCGCAAGTCTGGAGGTTCTTTAAAGAAATTGAGGATGACCGACGGACTGTGGTGTGCAACCTGTGCCACACCAGGATCAGCAGGGGTGCCAACACTACTAGCCTAACCACAACCAGCATGCGTAGGTATATGAGTGCTAAACACCCCACTCAATGGAACCAAGGCCATTCACCTCCTGCGGGTCACACCACTGCTCCTTCCCCTGTGTCATTCGCTGCCTCTGCTAGTCAACCCCCTGCCCAGGACCCCGGCACGAGCGCCTCCACGATCCTCCACAACCTCCACCAATGTGTCCCTGTGCAGCGTTCAGCTGTCTTTACAGCAGACGCTGGAGCGCAAGAGGAAATACAGTTCCACCCACCCACATGCCCAAGCCCTCAACGTCCACATCTCCAAATTGCTGAGCCTGGAGATGCTGCCCTATAGGCTGATAGAGACCGAGGCCTTTCGCAACCTCATGGCGGTGGCTGCCCCTCGGTATTCGGGCCCAGCCGCCACTATTTTTCCCGATGTGCCGTCCCATCCCTACACCAGCACATGTCACAGAACATCATCCGTGCCCTGACCAACGCTGTTTCTGAGAAGGTCCACCTAACCACGGACACGTGGACAAGTGCTGCCGGGCTGCCGCTGTTTCTGACGGCACATTGGGTTAACTTGGTGGAGGCTGGGACCGAGTCTGACCCTGGGGCCGCTCATGTACTGCCCACACCGAGGATTGCGGGGCCTGCCTCGGTCATGGTCTCTCAGACGTACTATGCCTCCTCCTCTGACCCCTCCTCCTCCTCCACCTCCTCCTCCGAATTACCATCCGTGGGCACGGCGCCTTCAGTCGGTAGCTCTAGGCGCAGCAGCAGTGCCGTGGCTAAGTGCCAGCAGGCGGTGCTCAAACTGCTGAGCTTAGGTGACAAAAGGCACACCGCCCAAGAACTATTACAGGGCATCACGGCGCAGACCGATCTGTGGCTGGCACCGCTGAACCTCAAGCCAGGCATGGTTGTGTGTGACAACAGGCGTAACCTGGTGGCGGCTCTGCAACTCGGCAGGCTGACACATGTGCCATGCCTGGCCCACGTGTTCAATCTCATAGTTCAGCGGTTCCTAAAGACATACCCCAATCTGTCTGATTTGCTCACCAAGGTGCGCTGCATCTGTGCGCATTTCCGCAAGTCGAGCACAGATGCTGCCACTCTCAGGGCAGCGCAGCGCCGCCTACAACTGCCCGCTCACCGACTGTTGTGCGACGTGCCCACAAGATGGAATTCGACATTAAACATGTTATCCAGAGTTTACCAGCAGCGCACAGCGATTGTAGACTGCCAGATGTCAACTTCCACCAGAACTGGTAGTCAGGTCAGTCAGCTTCCTCAAGTCTGCAATGAGGAGTGGACGTGGATGTCTGATATCTGCCAGGTGTTGACCAACTTTGAGGAGTCAACACAGATGGTCAGCGGCGATTCCGCCATTATCAGCCTCACCATCCCGCTGCTTTGACTGTTGAAAAACTCACTGCTCAGCATGAAGTCGGAAGCTTTGCGCTTGTCACAAGAGACGGTGGAGGAAGATACGTCGCTTGATAGCCAGAGCACCCTCCGGTCTGTTTCTCAGCGCGTATCGGAGGAGGGGGATGAGGATGAGGAGGAAGAGGAGGAGAATGTCGGCGAGACAGAAGAGGGTACCAATGCTCAGTCCTTCTTAACTCTTGAGCGTATATGGGCTGAAGAGGAGGAGGAGGAAATGGAGAGTCAGGCCAGTGAGGAGAGGGAATTCTTGCGTGTTGGGACTCTGGCGCACATGGCTGACTTCATGTTAGGCTGCCTATCCCGTGACCCTCGCGTTAGAAGCATTTTTTCAAACACCGATTACTGGGTGTTCACTCTCCTGGACCCACGGTACAAGCAGAACCTTTCCACTCTCATCCCTGCAGAGGAAAGGAGTATGAGAGTGAATCAATATCAACAGGCCCTGGTGCACAAGCTGAAACAATCCTTCCCATCTGACGCCGCTAGCGGCAGAGGGGGTGGTTCTGTGGGCCAAGTAGCGGGGGAGAGGAGGCGAGCAGGCAGCTTGTCTAGCACAGGCAGGGGAACGCTCTCCAAGGCCTTTGCCAGTTTTATGTCACCCGAGCAAGACACTGTCACCTGTCCCCAGTCTAGGCAGAGTAGGGGTGAGCTTTACAGAAAGATGGTGAGGGAGTACCTAGCTGACCATACCAACGTCCGGACCGATCACTCTGCTCCATACAACTACTGGGTTTCAAAGCTGGACACGTGGCCTGAACTGGCGCTGTACGCCTTGGAGGTGCTGGCCTGCCCTGCCGCTAGCGTGTTGTCAGAGCGGGTAGTCAGTGCAGCTGGTGGTGTCATCACCGATAAGCGTACACACCTGTCAACTGACAGCGCTGACAGGCTGACGCTTATTAAAATGAACAAAGCCTGGATTTCACCGGAATTCAAATCTCCTCCGGGGGAAAGCAGCTAAAGATTAACATTACTTGTGTATCTGATTCCTCTTCTCTACTCCTCCTCCTCCTTGTCGTCTTTGCCTAACGCTGACCCAAAACGCAATTTTTTAGATGGCCAACTGGCACTCTTTTACGACAATTTTTCCGGAGGGCCCCCTACGGGTCCTCTCTCCAAACAATTTTTCCGGAGGGCCACCTACAGGCCCACTCTCTAAACAATTTTTCTGGAGTGCCCCCTACAGGCCCTCTCTCCAATCAATTTTTTCCACAGGGCCACATAATGCGATAGATGGGAATCGAACCCGGGTCAACTGCTTGGGAAGCAGCTATGCTCACCACTTTACCACCAACAGCCACAGCAATTGATGAGAACAGATACTAAACTTGATGTAAGCCAACATTTCGACAATCGATAACCCGAAAAGGGTCCACCATCGAGCCCGGCGTTCGGCCACCCTGAGCATTTCTCAAGGAGACAGCCTCCAGGCCCTCAACGTCCACATACAGGGCCACGCTAAATTTTTTATGTGCGTTGTGTAGCTCGGTCACTCTGTACTGCCCACTTGGAGGATTGCGGGGCCTACCTCGGTCACGGTTTCTTAGACTTACTATGCCTCTTCCTCCAACCCCTCCTCCTCCTCCTTCGAATTACCATCCGTGCTTCACCGCCTGCTACCTCAGTCTAACTCGGTCACTCTGTTGTCACCGTCATGCTTCGTCAGGCTAAATTTTTGGGTGGCTCACCTGCTACCTCATCTAACTTGGTCACTTGTTGGTGTCACCGCCATGCTGTGTCAGGCTTATTCCTGCATCGTGTGGCTGGGGATAGGAGAGCAGTGCCAGCATGGGCATGTGTGATGGACTTCGTTTCACCTAGTTGGGTTCTTCCCTAACATGTGATGGGCATGTGCCTCGTCTTTCTTGGTCTGGGTGAGCACAATTGCCATGAGGGTAACCACCAGGCTGTTGCAGGAGAATTTGGGGTAATGGTGGGATTAGGCAGCCTCAGAGGCATCCATGCATGCTGCCCCTGCTGTTTCCTGTCCATTTCCGTGGTGTTTCCATCATTTTCTGATGTTTCCAGGTTTTCACCCAGCCTTCCCTATGCAGAGCCTTGGTCCCCTGCAAAAAATGCTCAAGTCTCCCATTGACTTCAATGGGGTTCGTTACTCGAAACGAGCACCCGAGCATCCGGAAAAGTTTGTCTCGAATCACGAGCACCCGAGCATTTTAGTGCTCGCTGATCTGTAATTGTGATGTATAAAATTTGCAGGACTAAAAAAGCCACGGGTGTTCAAACACAAACATGCATGCAGTACAGTAGTACAGTGTCCTTGTTGTCTTATCAATAATCATCAATTACTGCTTCTCCTGCTCAGACTACACCTCCTCCTATTCCACACCATTGTCAGTCATCAATAACAGAATGTGTGGCCAGGAAACAACCCTATGTACCCAGCAATCTGCTGATGCACAAAATTATCTCTCACCTGGCCAAATTGCTAGCCAGTTGACGCCTTGCCACTTAGTCAATTTTGCTGCCTGATGACATGTGCTCAGCCTCACTGGGAGACACCTAGCTGCCTTTTTATGTGCAAGGTGCACATCATGGTGGACACCTGGAGCAGGTGTTACCGGCTGGGACAATACGTCTTTCACAGCCCAGTAGGATAATGTTTTTTGCGTCAACACCAATGCAGCACTACCATAATGAGATCAGGTCCTATCGACACCTCCATGTTTCTGTCGGTCTTGTTCCCACACCAGGTGTTTGTCTGCCTCCTCCACATCCTCCTTAATGGACATTCACTCTCTTGTCTATCATATACAGTGCCTTGCGAAAGTATTCGGCCCCCTGGAACTTTTCAACCTTTTGTCAGACTTCAAACAAAAAGATATAACATTTTAAATTTTTGGTGCAGAATCAACAACAAGTGGGTCACAATTGTGAAGTGGAACGATCATTTAAACTTTTTTTGTAATAATAAAACTGAAAAGTTGGGCGTGCAAAATTATTCGTCCCCCTTGCATTAATACTTTGTTGCACCACCTTTTGCTGCGATTACAGCTACACGTTGCTTGGGGTATGTCTCTATCAGTTTTGCACATCTAGAGACTGAAATTCTTGCCCATTCTTCCTTGCAAAACAGCTCGAGCTCTTTGAGGTTGGATGGAGAGCGTTTGTGAACAGCAGTTTTCAGCTCTTTCCACATATTCTCAATTGGATTCAGGTCTGGACTTTGACTTGGCCCTTCTAAGACCTGGATACGTTTATTTTTTAACCATTCCATTGTAGATTTTGCTTTATATATGGGATCATTGTCTTGTTGGAAGATAAATCTCCATCCTAGTCTCAGGTCTTTTGCAGACTCCAACAGGTTTTCATCCAGAATGGTCCTGTATTGGCTCCATCCATCTTACCATCAATTTTAACCATCTTCCCTGTCCCTGCTGATAAAAAGCAGGACCAAACCATGATGCTGCTACCACCATGTTTGACAGTGGGAATGATGTGTTCAGGTTGATGAACTGTGTTGCTTTTATGCCAATCGTTTTGCATTGTTTCCAAAAAGTTCAATTTTGGTTTCATCTGACCAGAGCACCATCGTCCACATGTTTGGTGTGTCTTTCAGGTGGCTTGTGGCAAACTGTAAACAAGACTTTTTATGGATATCTTTGAGAAATGGCTTTCTTCTTGCCACTCTTCTATAAAGGCCAGATTTGTGAAGTGTTCGACTGATTGTTGTCCTATGGACAGACTCTCTCACCTCAGCTGTAGATCTCTGCAGTTCATCCAGAGTGATCATGGGCCTCTTGGCTGCATCTCTGATCAGTCTTCTCCTTGTTTGAGATGTAAGTTTAGAGGGTCGGCCGGGTCTTGGTAGATTTGCAGTAGTCTGATACTCCTTCCATTTCAATATGATCGCTTGCACAGTGCTCCTTGGGATGTTTAAAGCTTGGGAAATCTTTTGGTATCCAAATCCGGCTTTAAACTTCTCCACAACAGTATTACGGACCTGCCTGGTGTGATCCTTGGTTTTCATTATGCTCTCTGTGCTTTAAACAGAACCCTGAGACTATCACAGAGCAGATGCATTTATACGGAGACTTGATTACACAGGTGGATTCTATTTATCTTTATCAGTAATTTAGGACAACATTGGATCATTCAGAGATCTTCAATGAACTTCTGGAGTGAGTTTTCTGAACTGAAAGTAAATGGGCTGAATAATTTTGCACGCCCCACTTTTCATTACAAAAAAAAGTTTAAATGATCCAATAAATTTCGTTCCACTTCACAGTTGTGACCCACTTGTTGTTGATTCTTCACCAAAAATTTAAAATGTTATATCATTTTGTTTGAAGCCTGAAATGTGGCAAAAGGTTGAAAAGTTCCAGGGGGCCGAATACTTTCGCTATTTATCATCAGACCAACTGTGCCACTGCCATTGTCTGCCTGCTTACCATCAGGATCTTTACTGTGTGGCCGCTATGCTGATGCTGCCTCAGCTTCGGCTTCTTCTACTGCCATTACTAATACTCCTACAAACCCATGTAAATTGCCATTATTACTACCATTGTGCAGCTACACATCTACTGCCTTGTCTGTTATATGCTGCGCTGCTACTGCTGCCGCTACTATTGCAGCCACTATTACCCCTACACAGCTTACTCTTTCCAAATCCACACTGTACTGCTACTGGTCCCAAAAAATGGATAATATTTTAAGACTCATTGAGAACCAACTGTTTCTTCTGACATTATAATTTGTCGGAGTATAAACATGGCAGGAGTCTAATGTTAAGGTATACACTTTAGACTCTTATTCAGAAATAGCAACTACTGTACTTCATCTAACACTACTTTGTGTGTATAAACAGGGGTAAGCATCTGTAATTTTTTGAATGCTTGTTGAGAACAAGACACTGCTTTTTGTCAATAATACTGTGTGCATTGAATCATTTTTTAATGTATTTTTTAATTGTAAAAAGTATATTCTACAAAATAATGCAAAGATTGCTGTTTTTTTCCCTACAAATAAAATAATAAAAGTTATTCAATACGCTATATATGCACCAAAATGCTACTGAAAAATGTTAATGGTCCTTAAGGCTAAAATTAATTATGTGTGCCAACAAGATTTACTTCAGACACATATTAAATATCTACAATAGGGGGACGTGGCCTGCACGCTGATGGCGCCAGGCACTTGATCCGTCAGCTCCTTCCTGCTGCTCCTCAAAACGGCTCACAGTGACTACTCCAGTGACTCAAACTACCTCCAAACAACTCTCCTATCCTCCACTAACCATGGGGAAGGTAAAGAAGAGGCAACCTCCAGCTAAGCTTACCGAGTTTTTTGGGAGAGCCGGTACCGCAGACTCTGGTCTAGGCAGCGCCTCATCTCCTGCGCGGTCTCCCGCCTCATCGCCTGCTGCATCACAAGCATCTCCTCCTCAGCATGGCATTGAGAGCCCAGCGATCACTTCACACCAGACCACGCACCTCACGGAAGAAGGTATGAGGGGGCTTTTAGAGTCGCTACGTTCCTCTATGAAGGAGGATCTTTCGGGCATGTTAAAAGAGCTGAGATGGGACATTCAGAGTATCGGGGACCGCACAGCGCACCTTGAAACTAAGATGGCCGAATATACCTCTTCCCATAATGCACTCATAGATGCGCACAAGGCCCTAGAAGAGGATGTGTCTAAATTATCTGCCAAGCTACATGATTTGGAGGACAGGCATAGGCGCAACAATATCAGGTTGCGAGGCGTCCCAGAGTCAGTGGAAACGGGGGAGCTGGAACCCCTGCTAAAGAATCTGCTACAGGCAGCCCTCCCTGAGGCCTCGGATAGGGATCTGATTATTAACCGCATACATAGGCTACCCAAACCCAGAGGCCTGGACGCATCTCTGCCCCGCGATGTTATTGCCAGGATTCACTTTTACACCATAAAAGAAGCTTTCCTGAAAGTTCTGCGTCAGAATCCCAAGCCTGCTGAAATATTTGAGAACATTTCAGTCTACCCGGATCTGTCCGCTGCCACCATGCCCAGAAGGCAGGAATTTGCTATGGCAACCAAAGTGTTACGGGATCACCAAGTAAAATATCGCTGGGGCTTCCCAGTCAAAATCCTAGCCTCCTACAATGGCGCATTACATGTGTTAGCCTCACCTCAAATGGCGGCTAAGAAGTTAGTGGAATGGGGCCTCATTCCGAAAGAGTCTGCGGTCGTGGGGGACTTAACGTCTCGTCCTGATAAGATTGTTCCTTCCTGGGACACTGCTTGATTGTGAGTACTGTCCTGATCCTTCCTGGGGTTTGTTGCAGTTGTTGGAGCACAGTGCTGGAGCACGGACTTGCACTGATCCGTATACGTTACCTCGTATTTCTGCACGTTTTGCCCTTTGGGATTCTCCATCCTAAATGGCTTTTATGTTTTTCTTGCCAGTTTCACAATTTTTGGATGGTTTACTGTTTTTTTTGTTTTTATATGTTTTGTTGGTTTCTTTTGTTTTCTGACCTCCTGAGAAATCACAACTATGCTCATGCTGCAATTGCTGATCGTACGATCCTTCATCTCAACGTCCACTTGCTATGTATGCTACCACAGCTTATCTGTCATATGCCATCATGGGTTTAAAAGTGTACTCTTTGAATGTCAGAGGGCTTAATTCTCCATTTCGTCGCACACAACTTTGGCGAGATCTGCTGCAGGCTAGATGTGATGTTGCATTCATACAAGAGTCACATCTTCTGGCTTCAGATACCCACAGATGTTTGCATAGACGTTTTCCAACAATTATACATTCTCCTGCACTTAAAAAGCGGAAAGGGGGAGTATTTATCTGTGTTAAGTCTTCTGTAGCTTTCTCCATAATTGATAGTATTGTAGATAAAGGCGGGAGGTATGTCATATTGACCTGTATGATCAATGGGAAGCCATTTACGCTGGCCACAGCCTATGCCCCTAATACTGGACAGAGGGCTTTCTGTAGAAAATTACTCAACAAAGTGCAGAAAGTGGCGAAAGGCGAGGTGATCATAGGAGGGGATTTTAATATGCCTGTTAATAGTGATCTGGATTACAGCTCGCCTACTAAAACGCATAGACCTGACATCCAACAAATACTGTATGAATCTCCCTTTCATGATATCTGGAGGTATCAGCATGGTACTGAACGGGACTTTACATTTATATCCCAGTCCCATATATCCCAAGCCCGGCTTGATTACATTTTAATAACTAAGAACCTACTTCACAAAGTATTGAAGTCGGAAATAAGCTCTGCAAGCTGGTCAGATCATGCCCCGGTTTCTATTTCTATGACAGATGATGTCCCTAGTCCCCCTCGGCCACAATGGCGGCTAAACCCATATTTGCTTAAATGCCCGAATAGAACAAGGGAGTATCTCGGCAAACTCAAGGAGTTCTTTGATCTCAACAATACTCCGGACGTCTCTAACAACACATTATGGCTCACGCATAAGGCGTACATGAGAGGGATCTTTTTGCAATCAGCGGCTAGGCTCAAAAGGAAACGTGAAAGCGAGGTACTAGCTGCCATTGCTAATCTCCAAAAGGCTGAGGTGTCCCACAAAAGCGCCCCAACTTCAGTAACCCTTCAGGAACTGAAAAATTGTAGGAATACCCTGAGCGCCTTACTTTTATACAATCATGTATTTCATGTGAGGAAATTTAACTCTAATTACTATCATATGGGCGATAGGGCAGGGGCCCTTCTAGCTAAGCGACTTAACAAGAAGCGAGCAGAGGCTAGAATAGAACAACTGACCCATGACAATCACACTGCCACTCATCCGCAAAAGATAGCGGATTTATTTGCTGACTACTATTCTAAACTATACAATTTACAGTCTGATGGGCAAACACCTCAGCCTACTATCCCTCTTATGTCCTCCTTCCTAGGCTCCGTGAGATTGCTGACATTGACGAGCGATGCACTCACTACCCTAAACCAGCCCATATCTGTTGCTGAGATATGGAAACTTATCAAAACCCTCCCCTCCAATAAGGCTCCAGGCCCGGACTGCCTATCAGCCGAGTATTATAAATCCCTCCACCCGGCATTGTTACCTCACATGGAAAAGTTATTTAACACCTTTATGTCATCTGGCTACATCCCTCCTGAGATGTTGGAAGCTACTGTGGTCACTCTTCCAAAACCGGGGAAAGTCCCTAATATTCCAGCCAATTTCAGGCCTATTTCTTTATTGAAAATGGTAGTAGCTCACCAGTTAGTAAGATGAAAAATAAGGTGCACTACTTATCAGCACACCCATATGCTGTATGTTAATCAATGTAAATAGTTATAGGGTAAGTAGGCACACTCCAAATGGGGTTAAATATTTATAAATAATTCTTTAATATATATATAAAAAGCAAGTATAGTATGCAAGCAATAATTAATCCAGCGCTGGTTATAATAAAAACAATAATCAAAAACAAAAACAAAAATGTATATAAAAAATATAAAAGAAGAAACTAAATAGTTCACTTGTGGTAATATGCAAGTGTTCACTTGAAGTGACAGCTATTATCCTGGGTATATTAATCCACCTATAATATATTGCTCTGGATCATGATATCTAAAGGGTTAAAACTTCCGTTATACTCAGTACTTATAATCCTTGTTATTGAATATATATGTTATTCTCCAATATATTGGTATATCAGTGAATACATAGGTCCATTGGTGGTTCAGTGGTTTAAAGTAAGTCAAAATCCAATGCTATAGTATAACAGTCAATATATTGGTGGTTCAGTGGTTTGATTAATCAAATAATCTTAGGCAGTACTTTACCACTCTCGATGTATTGCAGGTCCGCGCTGCGGTGATCCTGCTAGAAATATTTACTGTAGCGTTGCAGCTACAGCCCGCAGATACCTGTGTCCCTTCTCCGCTGTACGATCCTGTGAGATCAGTGAGTAGGCGGCGTGCTTGGTTGGTGCGCGATCCGAAAGTGCGCCTTTTTCTCCAATGGCGTGCCACGTGGCGTCCCAAGATAATAGCTGTCACTTCAAGTGAACACTTGCATATTACCACAAGTGAACTATTTAGTTCCTTCTTTTTTTACCTTTTTTTATATTTTTTATATACATTTTTGTTTTTGTTTTTGATTATTGTTTTTATTATAACCAGCGCTGGATTAATTATTGCTTGCATACTATACTTGCTTTTTATATATATATTAAAGAATTATTTATAAATATTTAACCCCATTTGGAGTGTGCCTACTTACCCTATAACTATTTCTTTATTGAACTCGGACCTGAAATTGTTTGCTAAGATCCTGGCGAACCGCATTAATATCTACCTGCCGACTCTTATTGCCACAGACCAGGTGGGCTTCGTGCCGAGCAGACAATGCAGGGATGGCACCAGGAGAATGATTGACCTCTTGCAAATTGCGGAATGGTCCAGGAGCCCTACAGTTTTTGTCTCTCTGGACGCAGAAAAAGCGTTTGACAGAGTACACTGGGGGTTCCTGGACCAAGTCCTGAAGAAATTTGGATTTGATGGCCCCATTGTATCAGCTGTGTTGGCTTTATATTCAAGCCCCTCTGCCAGAGTTTTGGCATCGGGGTTCCTGTCTAAGCCCTTCCCAATTACGAACGGGACTAGACAGGGATGCCCCTTATCCCCAATGATATTCGGCCTTGTTATGGAACCCTTGGCGGAGGCGGTGAGGTCTTGCAGGGGGTTCAGAGGACTTCAGGTGGGTAGTCAAATGCATACCATTGGTCTGTATGCTGACGATGTTATTCTAACCCTGACAGACCCTCTGAAGTCCTTGGAAAAAGTGAATGATATCTTGGACTTATATTCAAAAGTATCGTACTATAAACTTAACGTCATGAAGACCAATTTGTTAGCTGTAAACATGCCAGACTCTGGTTGCTCTGTGATACATGACCGTTTCCGCTACACCGGAAAATGTTAGCTCTGCCAAAAATTCTATATGTTTTCAGATGTTTACCTATCCACCTTCCAAAAGCTTTAATTGATAAGCTGCAGGATGATATGCTCCGTTTCATCTGGAACAACTCAAGACCCAGAATAGCCAAAAATACACTGTACCTCGCTGTCAAAGCCGGTGGGTTGGGAGTCCCAGATCTACAGAAGTACTACAGGGCCAATCTTATGGAACAAACTATGGAGTGGTGGTCCCCCGCCACAACGCATAGATGGTTGCAGATTGAGGAGCAACAAGTTAGAAGAAGCTCTCCTAGCAGCAGCTAAATTTGGAGAGTGCCGCCCTGAGTTAAAATTGCTTACCATGAAAGCATCACTTACATGTTGGGAGGGGGCATTGGGGCTTACCCACTTCTCACAACTAGATACACTGACCTTACCGTTAGAGACACTCGAATACCATATTCCATCACTATTCCTAACTAAATGGATTGAGTGTGGCATTACTACAGTGGGCCACTTATATGGAGGAGTAGGTTTGAAAGACTTTGAGTCTATCCATAAGGAATTTGGACTGCCACATAATTTATTTTACCAATATCTCCAGATAAGGCACTTGTTAACTGCCTCTCCTAGGTCTCCTCCTTCGGTCACTTCGGATCCAATATTCAAAATCCTGGACAATACTTCTCCTACTCGGTCCACGGTTTCTACCTGGTATGCTGCGCTATCCACCACACCTGGGGAGGCTAAGCTCCCATTTAGTCATAAATCAGAATTGGGCGAGACTATCCCCCTATCCTCTTGGCAATCGGCCTGCCTGTGGTCTGTGAAAAGCACTAGATGTATTAATCACATGGAACAGAGTAGAAAGATACAGTTGCGGTGGTATCTCACCCCTAATAGACTCTTCCATATCATACCGGCTTATTCACCATTGTGTTGGAGAGGTTGTGGGGAAATAGGAAACCCTTTGCATATGTGGTGGCACTGCCGCTCGGTGAAGGCCTTCTGGGCAGCTGTATCACATATGATCAGGGATGTTACAGAGTTACATATAGATTTGTCACTCAAATTGGCTGTTCTGGGTATTGGGCTTGGAGATCTCCCTGTAGGCTCCAGATGGGTCGTAGCTCATATACTGAATGCTGCACGCAAGGTAATAGCTAGAGGATGGAAGCAACCTCACCCACCTGCTTCTACCGAAGTGGCAAACCTTATCAACCTCTACATGAGACATGAGGTGATATTTGCTCCAGACATGCGATCTAGAATAACCACATTGAATAGGTGGTTAATGTGGCTTTCTAGCACTTATGCTAGCCCTCTTCCGGAAGGCATGTTGTAATGCATAGTTCATGCCAATCTTCACTGATGGACTTAGTCAAGTGGATTTTTAGTTTTACAGTATAATAATGTCTGACTCTCAGGGCTCTTTTCTATTTATTTTATTGTATTTTTTGTTTATTTTCATTTCTGTACAACTGCTGAATATTGCATATGTCCTATTGCATTTTGTACATTTGTCTAAAAATCGATAAAAATTTATTCTAAAAAAAAAAAAAAAATTAAATATCTACAATAAAAACAAATTTGGGAGGTTTATCCCAATTTTAATGTGACTGTTTAAATATTAAAAGGGGGAGATGAGGGAGAGCAAGCAAAAATTAAAAAAAATTATAAATTAATTAAAAAAAGAAAGGTAAGAGTGAAAACATGTCCTAGGAGACCTTAGAGTGTCATATAAAAAATTTCAGACCAATAGGTGTACTCTTAATTTGCGTCGAATCAATTCGGACTCAAATTTTTGGACCGAATCGTTAAAATCTGACCCGAAAAAAAATTCAAAAATTTCTCTCAACTCTAGAACAAATTTATTTGGGCCAATCTAGTCTGATGACTAATCCGAAGTAGACTCTACTTATCTCTTTACAAAAGTCCCCCAGACAGGAATAAGAGCTTATGATGAAGAACCATAGGCCATAAGTCTACAGAGGCATTTTTTATGAATTTAAACTACTATATTAAAGGGGTTGTCCACTTTTTACTATTGATGACCTATTCTCAGGATAAGTCATCAATATCAGATCAACCGGGTCCGACTCGCGGCACCCCTGCTGATCAGCTGTTAGAAGAGAAAATAGCGCTTTTACAAGCACTCTCTTCTCTGCTCTGTTTACCTGCTCGCTGCAGTGATAAAAGTGGTAAGCAGGTGTAATTACAACTATGGCTTCCCTATTCATTTCTATGGGAGGGATCTGTCCTATTCACTTGAAGAGACGGAGCTGTCCCATAGAAGTGAATGGGGACGCCCTACTTGTAATTACACCTGCTCACCACTGCAATTGCTGATTGGTGGAGGTGCCAGGAGTCAAACCCCAGCTGATCTGATATTGATGACTGATCCTGAGCATAGGTCATCAATAGTAAAAAGGGGGCAGCCCCTTTAAAGCATTGCATTATCTTTATGTTTCATAATAAATGGATTGTCTGATATTTTATAACAGAGTGCTACAGAAGATGATGTCTTTGTATCTACATACCTATCAAGAATATGGACAGACTGATCATTTTTAAGACACATAATAAGTGTAGTATAAAACGGACATGCTAAGTGTATGTATGATAAACACAATAAGTGTGTATATAATGTTCATAAGGCCTCCTACACACAACCATATCCATTTTGCTGTCTGCAAATTGCGGATCCACAAAATACAGGTGCATCACGTAATTTCCCCTGGACTCATTTTAAAAAAGCCTCTGCTGTCCATTTTTTTGCAGACCCATAGAAATAAATTGGTTCCAATAATACAGATGTGTGAATGAGGCTAATTTACATAATAAGAGTTTATATTTCATTCAGTGCAGAGAAGGACTGTGCAGCAGCTCAATGCAGAGAGCAGGGAACACTTAATAATGAAGGCCCACCGAGGGCAGCTGCTGGAGAAGAAACTGGCAGAATAAAACTTCATATTCACACAACTCCCGATGAGAAAAAAGCTTCACAAAATGTATGTGTTCTCCCTGCTGGTGTCCAGTGTTGTCGGCAATTTAGCCTGGTCAAAAGTGCTTACAGATTCCTTTAAACCAGTGGTTCTCAACTCCAGTCCTCGGGACCCACCTGCCAGTCAGGATTTAGGAATATCCCACAGAATGAATACCTGTGGTAAGTCCTGATGGATGGACGCTAATTATATCAGCTGGTCTAAACTAAGGAAATCCTGAAAACCTGACTGGCAGGTGGGTCCCGAGGACTGGAGTTGAGAACCACTGCCCAACTCTCTGGAAAAAAAAAAACTCCACAAAAGAATTGTTTGCACTGCTCTACCCAGCCCCTACCTAGTACTGTCAGCATGGTTTTAAGGGAAAGCAGGTGACAAGTGCTCATCATACTTATGATCTGAGTTAGACTGTCCGAAATGTGTCTCTGGTAACTGTCTCAGGAGATTGACTGAGAAAATCTTTGAAAAATCTAAAAAATGACATTATTTTAAATTGCATTATCTTAGTTACCACTGTATAGTTCATTTTGTATTACTTAATAGTTCAAATGATTTTATTATTTTAAAATATGTAAAAAAAGGAAAAAGAGTTATGAGTGTGTATTTCCAGACATTTGACTGGCAATTCCTTGGATTTTATTTTATTTTTTTACATATAAAGCTACTACAGAATTAGCCAGAACGGATGGCTGGACCCAATCTTTATTGCATGCCTATGGATTAGATGGGAATCAGGAAATGCTAAATGAATTTTGCCTGTGATGACAGTGGTGTGGAATTATATACATATTATGGAGGTTTGCCCCTTGTATGCTGGGTGCCTACTTAACATTGAGACATCCTTCTAACAAGAATGGAGTAGTTCAAGTCTAAAAACTCCATTAAACATTCATTTTAATGGGATTGTTTAATTAACTGATGTCTCTACGTCTAAGTGGGTCCAGAGAAACCACAATTCCTTGTGTCTTTTAGATAAAAGATTTTTGAGAAATATCACTGTTTGTTTTCTTCTCAGCAATGGTTAAACAGACAAATGTTAAGTTTTAATTTTCTAGATCCATGTGCAGCCCACCGAGATTCACATCTACTTAAAATTCCACCGTTTTTTACTTGATTGGAAAGAGTGAATCAAACAAATGGATTCATTGTTTCAGCCTAGATAACTGTCTCCATTAAAATGCAGTCAGTACACTGGCCTCATCCCTGAATATTGGAAGTCGTCTTAATTATTGTTAGCTGTAATACAGTACTTATATTAATAATGCTCTTATGTTAAAGAGATTTGTGTGACCTTTAATAGCGTAGGAATCAATATGAAGTAGATAAAGCCAAGTTCATTGCTGCCTAAAGTACAGCTAGCTTGATTTGTTTACTTACCAAAGCCTTCATCTGTCAGGCCCATTCTGAGATGATTTATAGACCTCTACCCAATGAAATCATTTAAAGTAGATTAGATTCGGGAAACAATCACCTCTAATATGACAAGCTGATGGAGGCTGACAGGTAACCAAGTTGCTTTGGATGGCAAACAAGTTCCTGAAATTCTGATTAAATTAAAATATTAATGGTACCACTGGGAGAATAAGATTGAATCATGTTTGAAGAATTCAGTATGAGAAATAAAATGCAAATCCACATACAAGCTGGGCCGTTAGAGCCGAGAACAATGTAACAGAGTAATGACCTAAACCAAAAGAACAAAAAAAAAAGCAAATTGCAGTACAATGTATTTTCTCGGGTAGCAGTGCAGTACTTTCTCACATTCTGGATTTAGGAATTATTATAGCTGCTCATGACCTGTGAACAGAACAATTATTTAAAGGGAGTCTTTCACCTGATCTGAGCATCATAGACTGCTCAGATCAGGCTATAGACTACCTTACACACGTTAAAACAGTACCTTTGTTAATGATTTCCCATCCTGAATTCCTCAGAAAAACACTTTTATCAGATATGTAAATGACCCCCCGCAAGTGCCCGGAAGTTTGGTTATACAGGAAGGTGCCCAAGTCCCCGGGCAATCTGAATTGCAAACCCCTCCCTTTTCCATCCTCCGGCCCGCCCTGCTTTAGCATAATGTTCTCCTCCTCCTCCTGTTATGAAATCTCCCGTTGCGCCGCTCTTCGGGTCCCGGCGCCTGCACACTGCTCTGCCCACTGTGGGCAGAGGCGCACGGGATTCTAGTGCGCATGCACCGGGGGCCCGAAGAGCGGCTCAACGGGACATTTCATACCAGGAGGAGGAGAACATTATGATAAAGCGGGGAGGGCCGGAGGATGGAAAAGGGAGAGGTTTGCAATTCAGATCGACCAGGGGCTTGGGCACCTTCCTGTATAACCAAGCTTCCAGGCACTTGCGGGGGGTCATTTACATATCTGATAAACGTGTTTTTCTGAGGAATTCAGCGCGGGACATCGTTAACAAGGGTACTATTTTAACATGTGTAAGGTAGTCTATAGCCTGATCTGAGTAGTCTATGACACTCAGATCAGGTGAAAGACTCCCTTTAAATATCTTGCTGCAGGTTGGTTTACACTTTAATGAAAATTATTTTTTAGTTAAAATGAAAACGTTATGTTCACTTTTCTTTTAAATCCTGAAAAACATTTTCATGAAAGTTTGCTGCAAACTCAACTTAAGAAACTCAACAAGTGAGGGTCCTAGATAAGCCATGGTGTTTCCCATATATAGATTACTAAAGCACAGTTCCCTGTTAAAACGTATAATCTATGTTTCATAAATCACCATGGCTTAAATATGTATTCTCATCTCAGCCCTTCATGGAACAGAGACTTCCAAGCTACAGAAAAACGTAGTACAGCCGCTTTACTGTTTCTGTAACTGCAGCCACCCTTTACAAGGGATAGTCCGATCTAAGCCATGATAGGCTGAGACAAAAATAACCCTTTAGCTAATTTATGAAATAATAATGTATTTTACCCCTTCCTGATGCAGCGATTTTCCATTTATTTGTAATGTTTTGTACTCCCTGTCTTTTAATTTTTTTTTATTCACAGCCATATGGGGGCATGTTTTTTGCTGAACAAGTTGTATTTTCTAATAGCACCATTTGATATCCTGGATTGCAGGATGGTTATAACCATGGAAAGGAGCAATGTATAATCTCTTAATAATATAAAAATGAATTTCTGTCTGTCTGTCTGTCTGTCTGTTCTCTATGCGCGACCAAACTACTGGACCGATTTTCACCAAATTCGGCACACAGGTACATCAGGTGTCCGGGAAGGTTTTAGACCAGGTCTCATCTCTCTAGGACGTACCGTTCCCGAGATATTCCCAAAATATGATCTCCATTAGCCAACATTACAACTGGGAGCTTTGGTTTTAAACTCCAACTGCCATTCTCTGCAAAGCCACACAGGGAGGGCAGGTTTCCATAACAACCAGGTAATTATCAGCAGCTGAGGATCTCATCCATTTCTATTTATTGACACTGTTAAAGGTATTCCGGTTACCATAAATATAACTTATGTTTTTTTCTATTACTACAGTTCAGTAGTAATAAAAGATGTTTTCCTCCACTGCTGCCTATTGCGTGGGCTCATAAATAAGCATGGTATTGACCTTTAATTCAGGCCACCCTAAAAGAAGTACTTAAAACCCCCGCCCCAGGTCTCACTAAGCCACACCCCCAACTCTGTCAGGCCACACCCCCTTTCACTCCGCAGCCAACAGAGATTGAAAAAATAAAGGTAAAAATCAACTTCTGTCAGCTGCAGGGATGGGTGGGAGGTTGACTTTCTTTCTGCAACAACACACAGAAACATTAAATGAAATAGATTAAATACACCCATGTGAAGCGTCTTGCTAATCCACGCTCCCGACTCCGTCAGGTTACGCCCCCTCCCACTCCGCAGCCAATGGGGATTGAAAAAATAAAGGTAAAAATAAGTGGGAGGGTGGGAGGGTGAATTTCTCTCTGCAACGACACACAAAAATTTTAGATAAAATAGACTAATTATAGACTACAACTGTTTGAATCGTCTTGCTAAGTCACGCCCCCAACTCTGTCAGACCACGCCCCCTCTCACTCTGCAGCCATTCTGCAACGACACACAGAAACATTAAATGAAATAGATTAAATCACCTATGCGAAGCGCTTTGTTAAGCCACGCCCCCAACTGTGTCAGGTCATGCCCCCTCCCACTCCGCAGCCAACAGGGATTGAAAAAATGAAGGGAAAAATAAACTTCTGTCAGCTGCAGGGGTGGGAGGGTGAATTTCTCTCTGCAATGACACACAAAATTTTAGATGAAATAGACTAATTTCAGACTACAACCGTTCGAAGCATCTTGATAATCCACACCCCCAACTCTGCCAGGCCATGCCCCCTCCCACTCCGTAGGCAACGGGGATTGAAAAAAATCAGCTGCAGGGGCGGGAGGGTGAATTTCTCTCTGCAATGACACACAAAAATCGTAGATGAAATTGACTAATTTTAGACTACGACCATTCAGTACTAATAAAAGATGTTTTTTTCCACTGCTACCCATTGCGGGTCCCCATAAATTACCATGTCATCGACCTGTATTTCATGCCACTCTGACCCCCGCCCCAGATCTCGCGAAACCACACTCCGACTCTGTCAGGCCACGCCCCCTCCCACTCCGCAGCCAACGGGGATTGAAAAAATGAAGGTAAAAATCAACTTCTGTCAGCTGCAGGGGCGGGAGGGAGGTTGGATTTCTTTCTGCAACAACATACAGAAACATTAAATGAAATAGATTAAATATACCCGTGCAAAGCAATGTTTTCTTCCACTGTTACCCATGGCGTGTCCTCATAAATTACCATGGCATCAACCTGTAATTCTGGCCACCATCAAAAGAAGGACTTAAAACCCTGCCCTAGGTCTTTCAATGTCACGCCCCCGACTCAGTCAGGCCATGACCCCTCCCACTCCGCAGCCAATGGAGATTGAACTATTGAAGGTAAAAATCAACATCTGTCAGCTGCAGGGATGGGAGGGAGGATGACTTTCTCTCTGCAACGACACACAGAAACATTAACCCTTTCACGACCGGAGCTTTTTTCGGTTCTGCATTTTCGTTTTGCGCTCCCTGCCTTCAAACAGCCATAACTCTTTTATTTTTCTGTTCACATAGCTGTATGAGGGCTTGTTGTTTGCGGGACAAGTTGTACTTTCCAACGCCACCATTTAATATTGCATACGGTGTAGTGGGAAGCGGGAAAAAAATTCCAAACCGGGTGAAATTGCAAAGAAAACGCTATTCCGCTACAGTTCTACGGGTTTCTTATTTACAGCATTCGATGTGCATTAAAACTGATCCATTACTTTCATTCTACTGGTCAGTACGAATCCGGCAATACCTAATATGTATAGTTTTTCCTGCGTTTAGATGGTGATAAAATAATTAGAAAGTTGCCCTTTTTTTTTTTTTTTTTTTCCTTGTCATATATTGACCCCTATAACTTTTTGGTATTTATGTGTACAGAGCTGTATGGGGGCTCATTTTTTGCGGGGCGGTCTGAAGTTTTTATTGATACCATTCTGGGGTGTGTATGACTTTTTGATCACTTTTTATTTAATTTTTTTTAGAAAAAAAAAGGGACAAAAAACTGCGAATCGCCATTTGGACGCTTTTTTCCGCCACACAATTCGCCGTATTGAAATTTTTTTTTTATATTTTAAAAGTACGGGCGTTTTCGGTCACGGTGATACCCATGATGTCTATATTTATTGTTATTTAGGTATTTATTTTTTACTTATACGGAAAGGGGGGTGATTTGAACTTTTATATCTTTTTTATTTTTTATATATTTTTTAACATTTTTTTTTAATTTTTCTGTGATTATTTTAAAGCTCAAATATCATCTGATCTATTGTGTTTTGTTTTTTTTTCTTTATGAGCAATCATGGATTTACTAGATGCAGTTAAAACCATGAATTGCTCATTTCTTATCCTGGCCTGCCATCTAGTGGCCAGAATAAGAATTGCAGTTTGAAAACTGTAATCCTCACCAGCGAGGATTACAGTTTTCATATGGTGTACAGACACCCCGATTGGCCAATCGGGGCGTCTGTACACCACCCGGAAGCGTGGGCTTCCGGGTTCAGACGCATCCTGATGCCGTGATCACGTGTGATCACGGCATCAGAAGGCCCTGGAAGTCTCCGCAGACGGAGGTAAGATGCGGCAAGTCTCTGCTGTTAGAAACAGCAGAGACTTGCCGGCCATGACGCCCGCCGCACCCGCGAGCGGGCGTCATGTCCCCGCACCGCCCGCGCGCCGTACATGTACGGCGGCGGTCGGGAAGGGGTTAAATGAAATAGATTAAATATACCCGCGCAAAGCAATGTTTTCTTCCACTGCTACCCATTGTGTTTCTTCAAATTACCATGGCATTAACCTATAATTCAGGCCACCCTGAAATGAAGGACTTAACCCCCCCCGTGTCCCATTAAACCACACCCCCTCCCACTCCGCAGCCAATAGGGATTGAAAAAATGAAGGTAAAAATCACCTCCTGTCAGCTGCATTGACTTTCTCTCTGCAACGACACACAGAAACATTAAATGAAATAGATGAAATATACCCAGGCGAAGCCGGGTCTTTCTGCTAGTGTGATATAAAAATGAATCTGGCCCACAAAGGAAGCTATATAGATAATCACAATACATTAGAAACTACCTTGTGTTAACTTTCTCTACATGATGATGCTATTTCCTGAAGTGAGAAAACCCCTTTATGTACGTAGTTTAACTACTATTGTATATTTAAACTATTCATACCATTTATTAACAACATAGCCTATTGTTATCTACATTAAAGCTTTTCATTTTGATATAGGAAAAAGAATAAAAAGTAGTATAAGTTAGCATATGTTGCTGCATTTTTTGTTTATTTTTAGCTTTATTGCCCCTTTCATTAAAGGATTTTAAAAATATTGTATTCTCTCCTGTGTTCAAATATCTGGTATTTTTTTAGGATATAGGCATCACATATCACATACATCATAAGATATGCCATAACTGTCTGATAAGGATAACATGGGTCTTATGATTCCCATTGCAACTGGACCACAGCAGGAAGATATTGCTACAATTTCTGAACACCACTTCACATACGGTAGGAGTTAAAGAACAGTGACAGAAACAACTAAGCAAGAGCTTTCTGCCCTGTTTTCCTGACTCTCCAAAGACATCTTTAGAGAATCAAGTCATCACTCCTCATTTTAGAGTATCAGCGGTTGTACACCCTTCAATTAGATATTTTTCCTGAATATGTAAATCTTTTTAGCTGAGTGCTTTCTAAAGGTCCCTTTTAGACAGGACAATTCACCAGGCAATTATCAGGAGGGAAGTGTTCCTTCCTGGCAATTGCCTGCTCGTTAGTGGCGGAAACCGCTGCATTAACATGCAGTGATCTCCTCTATAGTATGGGGAAAAGTGATCGCTAATGCCATTGCTCGCCCTCATACAGACACATTGTTTTCTAGCAGCAGTGCGTGTTTAGACAGCACAATCTGCTGCTGGCAGATGACAATTTAGGTGTATACATTCATCAGGTAATCGGCAGCACTTTTACACCTCCAGATAATTGCTAATGAGTAGAGATGAGCGAACATGCTCATCCGAGCTTGGTGCTTGTTCGAGCATTAGGATATTCGCATATGCTCGCTACTTGGACGAGCATATCGCGATCCTCGAGGAAATGGCATCTTCCTCTTCCGGCATGTTAGGCGCCTTTTCTCAGCCAATCAACATGCAGGAGAGTCTTTGGTACCTCCTACCATCACGTGGGGCCCCTACAAGTCGATAGCAGGGATTGGCTGGCCAGATCAGATGACCTGGGAATATAAGAATCTGGTCCCGCGCTGCTTGCGTCAGATGCCACCTGCATGAGATTAGGGATAGAGCTGCTGTCTGTCAGGGAGAGTGTTAGGGCCTCAATTTAGATTTTGGTTAGGCAGGAATCATTCTCAAAGAACCCACCAGCCCTTCTAAGGGCTACAAGCACCTTTTTTTTGGTCTCCTCCTGGCTGCTGGCTGGGACTTGTAGTGCAGTTACCGCCATCTTGGCTGCACACTGTGCACAGGGACAGCACCTGGTCCACACAGACCCAAAAGAAATTGCCAAAAGTCCTCTCAGTACTCATTTTTGCTGCTGCTGGTGCTGCTGCTGAACCTTGGCTTGCTGGGATCTGTAGTGCAGTCTAGGGAATATGTTTTTTTCTATAATTTCTATACACTACAGTCCAGTGAACAATTATGTAGTGTACTGTACAGTAGCGTCAGTCTAGGGAATACGTTTTTTCTCTCAGTTATATATACTACAGTCCAGTGAACAATTATTTAGTGTGCTGTACAGTAGCGTCAGTCTAGGGAATACGTTTTTTCTCTCAGTTATGTATACTACAGTGCAGTGAACAATTATGTAGTGTGCTGTACAGTAGCGTCAGTCTATAAAATACTTATTTTCTCTCAGTTATATGTACTACAGTCCAGTGAAAAATGGAGTGGTTTGCTCTACAATAGCCGCCATTTAAAGACTACTTTTTTTCTCAGTTATATGTACTACAGTCCAGTGAAAAATGTAGTGGTTTGCGGTAAAATAGCCGCCATTTAAAGACTACGTTTTTTTCTCATTTATATATACAACAGTCCAGTGAACAATTCTGTAGTGTGCTGTACAGCAGCGTCAGTCTATACAATACGTTTTTTCTCAGTTATATGTACTACAGTCCAGTGAAAAATGTAGTGGTTTGCGGTAAAATAGCCGCCATTTAAAGACTACGTTTTTTCTCATTTATATATACTACAGTCCAGTGAAAAATGTAGTGGTTTTCGGTAAAATAGCCGCCATTTAAAGACTACATTTTTTTCTCATTTATATATACTACAGTCCAGTGAACAATTCTGTAGTGTGCTGTACAGCAGTGCCAGTCTATAAAATACATATTTTCTCAGTTATATGTACTACAGTCCTGTGAAAAATGTAGTGGTTTGCGGTAAAATAGCCGCCATTTAAAGACTACGTTTTTTTCTCATTTACATATACAACAGTCCAGTGAACAATTCTGTAGTGTGCTGTACAGCAGCGTCAGTCTATAAAATACGTTTTTTTCTCAGTTATATGTACTACAGTCTAGTGAAAAATGTAGTGTTTTGCGGTAAAATAGCCGCCATTTAAAGACTACGTTTTTTTCTCATTTATATATACTACAGTCCAGTGAAAAATGTAGTGGTTTGCGGTAAAATAGCCGCCATTTAAAGACTACGTTTTTTCTCATTTGTATATACTACAGTCCAGTGAACAATTCTGTAGTGTGCTGTACAGCAGCGTCAGTCTATAAAAGAAGTTTTTCTCAGTTTTATGTACTACAGTCCAGTGAAAAATGTAGTGGTTTGCGGTAAAATAGCCACCATTTAAAGACTACGTTTTTTTCTCATTTATATATACAATAGTCCAGTGAACAATTCTGTATTGTGGTGTACAGCAGTGTCAGTCTATAAAATACATATTTTCTCAGTTATATGTACTACAGTCCAGTGAAAAATGGAGTGGTTTGCGGTAAAATAGCCGCCATTTAAAGACTACGTTTTTTTCTCATTTCTATATACTACAGTCCAGTGAACAATTCTGTAGTGTGCTGTACAGCAGCGTCAGTCTATAAAATACGTTTTTCTCAGTACCATGTACTACAGTCCAGTGAAAAATGTAGTGGTTTGCGGTAAAATAGCCGCCATTTAAAGACGACGTTTTTTCTCATTTATATATACTACAGTCCAGTGAAAAATGTAGTGGTTTGCGGTAAAATAGCCACCATTTAAAGACTACTTTTTTTTCTCATTTATATATACTACAGTCCAGTGAACAATTCTGTAGTGTGCTGTACAGCAGCGTCAGTCTGTAAAATACGTATTTTCTCAGTTATATGTACTACAGTCCAGTGAAAAATGTAGTGGTTTGCGGTAAAATAGCCGCCATTTAAATACTATGCTTTTTTCTCATTTATATGTACTACAGTCCAGTGAACAATTCTGTAGTGTGCTGTACAGCAGCGTCAGTCTATAAAATACGTATTTTCTCAGTTATATGTACTACAGTCCAGTGAAAAAAGTAGTGGTTTGCGGTAAAATAGCCGCCATTTAAAGACTACGTTTTTTTCTCATTTATATATACTACAGTCCAGTGAACAATTCTGTAGTGTGCTGTACAGCAGCGTCAGTCTATAAAATAAGTTTTTTCTCAGTTATATGTACTACAGTCCAGTGAAAAATGTAGTGGTTTGCGGTAAAATAGCCGCCATTTAAAGACTACGCTTTTTCTCATTTATATATACTACAGTCCAGTGAAAAATGTAGTGGTTTGCGGTAAAATAGCCGCCATTTAAAGACTACGTTTTTTTCTCATTTATATATACTACAGTCCAGTGAACAATTCTGTAGTGTGCTGTACAGCAGCGTCAGTCTATAAAAGAAGTTTTTTCTCAGTTATATGTACTAAAGTCCAGTGAAAAATGTAGTGGTTTGCGGTAAAATAGCCGCCATTTAAAGACTACGTTTTTTTCTCATTTATATATACTACAGTCCAGTGAACAATTCTGTAGTGTGCTGTACAGCAGCGTCAGTCTATAAAAGAAGTTTTTTCTCAGTTATATGTACTACAGTCCAGTGAAAAATGTAGTGGTTTGCGGTAAAATAGCCGCCATTTAAAGACTACGTTTTTTTCTCATTTATATATACAACAGTCCAGTGAACAATTCTGAAGTGTGCTGTACAGCAGCTTCAGTCTATAAAATACGTTTTTTCTCAGTTATATGTACTACAGTCCAGTGAAAAATGTAGTGGTTTGCGGTAAAATAGCCGCCATTTAAAGACTACGTTTTTTCTCATTTATATATACTACAGTCCAGTGAACAATTCTGTAGTGTGCTGCACAGCAGCGTCAGTCTATAAAATAAGTTTTTTCTCAGTTATATGTACTACAGTCCAGTGAAAAATGTAGTGGTTTGCGGTAAAATAGCCGCCATTTAAAGAGTACGTTTTTTCTCATTTATATATACTACAGTCCAGTGAAAAATGTAGTGGTTTGCGGTAAAGTAGCAGCCATTTAAAGACTACGTTTTTTTCTCATTTATATATACTACAGTCCATTGAACAATTCTGTAGTGTGCTGTACAGCAGTGTCAGTCTATAAAATACGTATTTTCTCAGTTATATGTACTACAGTCCAGTGAAAAATGGAGTGTTTTGCGGTAAATTAGTCGCAGTCTAAAAATTCCTTTTTTTCTCTCAGTTATATATACTACAGTGCAGTGAACAATTCTGTCGTGTGCGGTATGGTATCCGCAATCTATTGTTGACACCAACAAGTGACCAAGTTAGTTGAGGTAGCAGGTGAAGCACATAAAATTTTACACTGATACAGCATGGCGGTGAACCCAGAGTGACCAAGTTACACTCAGGTAGCAGGTGAAGCACATAAAATTTTACACTGACACAGCATGGTGGTGAACCCAGAGTGACCAAGTTACACTCAGGTAGCAGGTAAAGCACATAAAATTTTACACTGATACAGCATGGTGGTGACACCACCAATGCCTTGGTCAGACTGAGATTGCAGTCAAATGGCTGTAGGTTAGCCTCCCAAAAATTTGTTTTGGAGTGTCTGTAGTTGACCCTCCTGTAAAATTGTTTTGGAGTTTCTGTAGTTGACCCTCCTGTAAAATTGTTTTTGAGTGTCTGTAGTTGACGCTCCTAAAAAATTTATTGGAAAGAGGGCCTGTAGATGGCCCTCCGTAAACATTGTTTGTAAAGAGCGCCAGTTGGCCCTCAGAAACATTGCCTGTTGGCTCAGCGTTTGTGTGCGAAGAGGAGATGGAGAGAAGAGGATACATAAAGAATCTTCATGTTGAGCTGCTTTCCCCCGGTGGAGATTTGCATTCCAGTGAAATCCAGGCTTTATTCATTTCAATAATCGTCAGCCTGTCAGCGCTGTCAGTTGACAGGCGTGTACGCTTATCAATGATGATGCCACCAGCTGCACTGATGACCCGCTCTGACAACATGCTAGCGGCAGGGCAGGTCAGCTCCTCCAAGGCGTACAGCGCCAGTTCGGGCAACGTGTCCAGCTTTTCAACTCAGTAATTGTATGGAGCAGAGTGATCACGCAGGACATTGGTATGGTCAGCTAGGTACTCCCTCACCATCTTTCTGAACAGCTCCCCCCTACTGGGGGACAGGTGACATAGTCTTGCTGGGGTGCCATAAAACTGGCAAAAGCCTTGGAGAGTGTTCCCCTGCCAGTGCTTGACAAGCTGCCTGCTCCCCTCCTCTCCCCCGCTAGTTGGCCCACAGAACTACGTCCTCTGCCGCTAGCGGTGTCAGATGGGAAGGATAGTTTCAGTTTGTGCACCAGGGCCTGTTGATATTGATTCACTTACATACTCCTCTCCTCTACAGGAATGAGAGTGGAAAAGTTCTGCTTGTACTGGGGGTGCAGGAGGGTGAACACCCAGTAATCGGTGTTGGCAAAAATGCGAGGGTCACGGGAAAGGCAGCCTAACGTGAAGTCAGCCATGTGCGCAAGAGTCCCAAAACGCAAGAATTCCCTTTCCTCAATAGGCTGACTCTCCATTTCTTCCTCCTCCAACTCCTCCTCTTCAGCCCATACACGCTCAACAGATAAGAAGGAATGAGCATAGGTACCCTCTTCTGTCTCGCCAACAGTCTCCTTCTCTTCCTCCTCTTCCTCCTCATCCTCCTCCAATACGCGCTGAGAAACAGACTTGAGGGTGGTCTGGCTATCAAGCAACGTATCTTCTTCCCCCATCTCCTGGGACAAGCGCAAAGCCTCTGACTTCATGCTGAGCAGTGAGTTTTTCAGCAGACAAAGCAGCGGGATGGTGACGCTGATAATGGCGGCATCGCCGCTGACCATCTGTGTTGACTCCTCAAAGTGGCTTAACACCTTACAGATATCAGACATCCACGTCCACTCCTCATTGTAGACTTGAGGAAGCTGAATAACCTGACTACCTGTTCTTGTGGAAGTTGTCATCTGGCAGTCTACAATCACTCTGCGCTGCTGGTAAACCCTGGCTAACATGTGTAATGTGGAATTCCATTGTGTGGGCACGTCGCACAACAGTCGGTGAGCTGTCAGTTGTAAGCGCCATTGCACTGCCCTGAGAGTGGCAGCATCTGTGGTTGACTTGCGGAAATGCGCACAGATGCATCGCACCTTGGTGAGCAAATCAGACAAATTGGGGTAGGTCTTGAGGAACCGCTGAACCACAAGATTGAACACGTGGGCCAGGCAGGTTTTATATGCAATGTTTATATGGGTTGTTGTTACTTTGGGAAATAGTATTGGTGTATAATGGTACATGTGTGAGTCTGCCGAGTTGCAGAGCCGCCACCAGGTTACGCCTGTTGTCACACACAACCATGCCTGGTTTGAGTTTCAGCGGCGCCAGCCAAAGATCGGTCTGCACCGTGATGCGCTGTAACAGCTCTTGGGCGGTGTGCCTCTTGTCACCTAAGCTCAGCAGTTTCAGCACCGCCTGTTGGCGCTTATTCACGGCAGTGCTGCTGCGTCTAGAGCTACCGACTGAAGGCGCCGTGCTCACAGATTGTATTTGAGAGGAGGAGGAGGGGTTGGAGGAAGAGGCATAATAAGTCTGAGAAACCGTGACCGAAGTAGGCCCCGCAATCCTCGGTGTGGGCATTACATGAGCGGCCCCAGGGTCAGACTCGGTCCCAGCCTCCACCAAGTTAACCCACGTGTCCGTGGTTAGGTGGACCTTCTCAGTAACCACGTTGGTCAGGGCACGGATGATGCTCTCTGACACGTGCTGGTGTAGGGCTGGGACAGCACATCGTGAAAAATAGTGGTGGCTGGAGACCAAGTACCGAGGGACAGCCACCGCCATCAGGTTGCGGAAAGCCTCAATCTATACCAGTCTATAGCGCAGCATCTCCAGGCTCAGCAGTTTGAAAATGTGGACATTTAGGGCTTGTGCATGTGGGTGGGTGGAATTGTATTCGCGTTTGCGCTTGCGCTCCAATGTCTGATGCAAAGACAGCTGAACGCTGCGCTGGGACACATTGGTGTAGGGTGTGAAGGATAGTGGAGGTGAAGGGGTGGTTGTAGGGTGGGAGGCGCTCGTGACGGGGTCCTGGGCGGGGGGTTGACTCGCAAAGCCAGCATGTTACACAGGGGAAGGAGCAGTGGTGTGATCCGCAGGTGGTGAACGGCCTTGGTTCCATTGAGTCGTGTGTTTAGCACTCATATGCCTGCGCATGCTGCTAGTGGTTAGGCTGGTAGTGGTGCCTCCCCTGCTGATCCTGGTGTGGCACAAGTTGCACACCACGGTCCATCGGTCATCCTCACTTTCTTTAAAGAACCTCCAGACTTGCGAACATCTAGGCCTCAGCACGGGAGCTTCACTCCGTGAAACAGTTGCTGATCTACTTGCTCTGGCCCTGCTTCTCCCTGTGGCCACCCCACTGCCTCTTCCAACCTGTTCTGGTGCTGCACTTGCCTCCCCCTCAGAAGCACTGTCTTGACTAGGCTTACCAACCCAGCTCGGGTCAGTCACCTCATCATCCACCTGCTCTTCCTCCGATTCCTTACTCTGCTGCCCCCTGGGACTTACTGCCCTGACAACAACGTCAATGTCTGACAACCGTGTCTCATCATCATCATCATCCGACACCTCTTGACACTCTACTTGCACTAAGTCCACACCCTCATCACCCACAGACTGCGAAAGTTCAAAATTTTGGGCATCGGGACAGAGCAACTGCTCAGGTTGCTGTTGAGCAGTGGTTTGTGTCTCTGGGTAGGGTCCTGAAAAGAGTTCCTGTGAGTATGCCGTATCTGAATCCATATTTTCCATGGGGGGGGCAGGCTGGGGGGAAGGAGGTTGAGCTGGAGGAGCCAGAGGTCTACTCCCTTGGCTAGCGTGGGTGGACTGCGTGGAAGACTGGGTGGTGGATAAATTACTGGACACATTATCCGCTATCCACGTCATCACCTGTTCGCACTGTTGTGGTTTCAATAGTGGTGTACCACGTGACCCTGTAAGTTACTGCTCTCTCATCAGTAGGTACTGTGTCACTCTGCCCAGGACCACGGCCTCTGCCCCCCTACATCACTTGGATGCCCTCGTCCTCGACCCTTAGCCCTTGGGTTCAACATTTTGTGTAATCACTAAACTGTAGAATTAATATCTGAGGCCAAAAATGTATTCTCTAGACTCCGGCTAGTGTGCAGCACACAACAGAATTTTTCATTGCACTGTAGTATATATGACTGAGAGAAAAAACGTATATTTTCTAGACTCCGGCAAGTGTAACGCACACCACACAATTTTTTACTGGACTGTAGTATATATAAGTGATAGAAAAAACATTTTTTCTAGACTGCGGCTACTGTACCGCACACCACAGAATTGTTCACTGAACTGTAGTCACCGCTATGCTTTGTCAGGCTAAATTTTCCAAGCCACTCTGGGGTTCACCGCCAAGCTGTAAACTGCAATCTCAGTCTTAACAAGTCATCCTGGGGTTCACCCCCATGCTGTAAACTGCAATCTCAGTCAAACTTTGTAATTTAGGGGTTCCCCACCAAGGTGTCCTAGGGTTCACCTGCAATCTCAGTCACAGACTGTCATTCAGGGGTGCACCATCATACTTTTTTAAACCATTTGTTTCTGAGCGTCACCTCCAGGCTCTCACCCACGATTTTTTGGAGGCTTGCCACTGCACTGTCAGCCAAAATTGTCTTCAGGGTCACCGGCGGCCTCTCTAACAACAACTTCAAGGATGGCTACTACCCGGCCCTGGCACACAAACATTGTCTTGAGGGGCACTAAAGGGCTCTGCACCCACTCACGTGTGGAGACTAATAGGTGGGTGCAGTGTGCGTCTTAGCCCATCTGAAATTAGGAAAGCTGGGCACTGTGCTTGGAGGTCTGCTGTGGACAGGGTGAGTGGGTGGTGGGTGCGTGTTTGCCCGTCTGGGATGGGGAGAGCTGCACACTGTGCTGGGAGAACTTTGTGTACGCTGTGGACTACTGGGTGGGTGCAGAGAGGGAGACGCTTATGCCTGCATCGTGGGGTGGGGAATAGGACAGCAGTGCCAGCATGAGCAGTGGTGTCACCCGCAGGCGGCGATGAACCTTTATTGCACCTAGTTGGGTGCTTTCCTAACATGTGCCGGCGCATGTGCCTTTCCCATCTTGGTCTGGGTCAGCACAATTGTCTTGAGGGTCACCACGAGGCTGTTGCCCAGAATTTGGCGTAATGGTACGATTAGGCAGCCTCAGAGACATCCATGCATGCTGCCCCTGCTGTTTCCTGTCCATTTCCGAAATTCGAAACGAGCACGTGAGCATCGGGACAAATTTGACTTGAATAATGAGCACCCAAGCATTTTAGTGCTCGCTCATCTCTACTAATGAGCATTCCTATGAACGCTCATTAGCGATTTTCGGCCTGTGTAGAGGGCTCTTTAACCTAGGTAAATTACCCAACCATGTTCATAAAAAGTTCTTTACTTTGAGCAAGACACATGAACCCATTATTACCCAATCACATAATGTGTAAAGACATTGCATCAATTTTCAGGTTTATTTTTCTATTTTTGCTCATCTCTTTTCATGTCATGTACATTTTCTCTGCAATTAACGTTTTAACTTCTTTGAGTAAAAAGAACTTTCTCATAAGTGATTCTTGGTATTGAAGGAAAATGATTGTGCAACAGTTTTTGCTGGATTAATGCAGTCTGGATACTTCGTGCTAATTAAAATGGACACATCCATCAGATGGGGAATCTTCTTTAACTCTGATGCAGTCATTTTGCATTGTTCCATTTGCATTTTGATTCTCTGCCTTCCAAGAGGTATAACTTTTTATTTTTTTGTTTACATAGCCATATGAAGATTTGTTTTTTGGCATCATATGTTGTAATTTCTAATGACATTGCATAACTGCCAGAGGGCTTTCTATGGCCACGGTGATGGTCGGACTAAGAGAGTTTAAACTGTTTGCTATGCGAAAAGTCCAAACAGAGAGGACATTAAAGAGTCAAGACAAGAAGTAGAATGTATGTAGTGACTTTAAAAATTATATCTAGAAAACTACCCATTTTTATGAAAAGAATGTAAATAGAATATTCACATATAAGTTGTTAGCCCTAGTTCACATGCCAGTGTTTAGTGAGTGTTTGGTCAGTAATTTCTATCAGTGACTATAAGCCAAAACATGGCATAAGTAAAAAATACAGAACAGATGCAAATCATTCCATCTTTATATCTCTGTATAAACTCCTATTTTTGGCTCACAGTTACTGATGAAAATCACAGCCCAAACACTAACCAAAATATTGTGTGAACTAAGGGGGTCATTTATTATTCTGAAATACACCTAAATGAGGTGTCTTTCAGGCACAGATCTGCGACTTTGCCTGCTCACGCCAGTTTTAAAATTGTGAGCATGACATGGAAGGGCCCATCTCATTCAACATTTTCTACACCTGTTTTAGGAGTAGAAAATAGTCTAAATTTAAGACAGCTTAGAAGTTGTCTTACATTTAGAACTGGTGCTGAATACGCCAAAGTTATGGAAAGGTCGGCACCTCTTCATAAATTTGGCGATCCACTGCCACCTATGGGGCTTTATTAGGACCGGTGTGTAAAAAAATCTTAATATGTAACAAAAAAGAAATGCCCCTCTAAAATTACAAAACATGGTACAATTAGAAATTTAGAATTATTACACTTCAGACTTTAGTACTTTAAGAACTGAAAAATATATTCTAAGCTAAGCATTTTAACTGACACTACTGGTACCATGTTTTACAATTATTTTTATCACTAGAGACTGAGACCACCAACTTATATTATTTGGAAATTTAAACAATTCACGCAAATCCAAAAACATCAAATGAGTCTTTTAACTAAATATGATTTCAAACTAATCCCAGAGGAACAATTACTTTTACGCATTTCTTTATAAACATGCATGCTGAAAATAAAATAATTTTAAATGACCACACGTTTGAAAGAACCATTTTCCAAAGCGTCATAAATTATCATCGTAAATTATGAAATCTAGAATATATACTGTTTTTCTAGAAGAAAACAACATCACATATGTTATATAAATTATCCAAACTATTTTTTTCATAACCTCAACCCAACCCTCAAGTTATAACATCAGAAAAGAATTTCACAAGATATGCACATTTGGATGGATTTTATGTGTGTGTGTGTGTAACAATATATGTATATGCTACAAATGTACTGTCAATAGTATAGCATTTTAACTTTATAACAATAAACAGATAAGATTAAATATTTTGTGTTTCATTGACAGTTAATATGAATAATAAACCAATTACATAAATACGGAGATCATTAATATACAGGGAGTCTCTTCTTTACTTTACACAATGAAAAATCTCAATAGTCTAGGTTCTACAAAATTTGGACCCTGAAAGAAGCTATAAAAAGCAGTGTGTGTGAAGTATGATGAATAAGAAATCTGGGACCAATCACCCTGTTGCTCACATAAAACCATTTTTATGGGATTTATAGGCTGCCTTTGCGATTAAGAGTCATTTGGTGAAATCTGTGTTTTCTATCAACATCAAAGAATTGGGGAATATTGGGCTGCAGTCTTTAGACATTATTGTTTTTTTGGTTCATAAGAACAGCTTGAGCTAATGTTACTGTGAATGACAAGGAGTTTGGGTGATAATCTTATATTGGCAGCAATACATGGTAAAAGGCAGAAGCTGGAACACATACAGTATTTTAACCGAGGTTCATTTATTTCCAATTTAACCTAGGTGTATTCCAGAAAAATTTAAATTAGATAATGAAGTGTCATGCAAATATAGATGCTCCATGGACAGCTCATATAAAGTCAATTCTTCATAATTGCTTGATTATATTAGATGATATTAAAGGAGAGTGAACAAATGACTTTGTCTTTTCGCTTTTCTGTTTAGGCTAGGCTATTCATGTCATATGAAGGAGTGTTTCATTTAGAGCAATAACTGATTTTTACTATTTGTTTCTGAAAAATCAGAGACTAATGTTAGACTAATTTTAGTTTTATTACATCATTGGGATTAGATTTTAAATTTAATAGTGTAGTTACTAGTGTTGAGCGAGCATGCTTCTCCGAACTCGCTGTTTGGTTGAGCATGCCGGCGCTCGGGTACACTCGGTGATCGGCCGAACAACGCGTGTGCTCGAGTGCAATGCTCGAGTCTCCTCCCTGCACGTTTGTTCGCTGCTACGCAGAGAATAAACGTGTGGGAGAGTACTGGCATTCACTGTAATGCCGTGCCATGTTGATTTGTACGCTAATGCGTGCAATTTTGTATGCTAATTATATGCATTGTACGCTAATGCGTACACATTTGAATGCTAATTATACGCATTGTACGCTAATGCATACAAATTTGTATGCTAATTATACGCATTGTACGTAGAGATGAGCGAATCTATTCGCCGCTTCGTATATTCGTTAAGAATCTTTGTTATTTCCTACGCCGAAGCGAATCTGAAAAGATCCGGATTCGCTTCGACGTAGGAAATAACAAAGATTCATAATTAATGTACGAAGCAGAGAATCTTAAATGTTATTAAATCTTTGTACGCTAAAGCTACATACGCATCTTATAATTTGTACGCTAATGCTACGCATTGCTCGAGTCCCCTCCCTGCACGCTAATTAGCCAATTAGCGTGCGGGGAGGGACATTACACTGATTGGCTGGCTGGGTCACGCGCTCCCTGCCACTGTTAGACAGGGAGAGCTGCCGCAAACAGGGAGAGATAGTGTAGGGAGAGATTGTCACGCTTGGCAGGGATAGTATTATTATTTTAAAGACCCAAAAGCCCTTTTAAGGGCTACTTCTATATCTGCCTGCATTTTTTTTTCTTGTTTGGGGGTGTTAATATAAATAGCGCTAGGGGGCCTGGCATTAACGCCACCAGCGCAACTGCTGCATCTCTGTATACTATATACTGACTTACTTTGCTATTATATCTGCTCCTAAGTCTGCAATACCTCTTTTGCGTTTTGCTGTGTAACTTTTGCGCAAGGAGATACTTCTGTAGGGAAAGGATTTGGATAGGCAGGGCTAGATCTGTTGAAAAGACACCAAAGTCCATAGTTCAATTATTTTTTTTGTTAATTTGGGGGAAAATTTGGGGAAAAAAAGAACGCAAGTGTGCCTGACACTAGCAGTACGTGCACAGCCTGTGCATTATAGCCTTTCAGTTGTCTATATAGTTCACATCAGTTGTCATTGTTTCTATCGTTATTTTAGGCCGCAGTTCCTAATTTGCGTCTGCAGATAAATTGCCCAAGGAGGCACGTATACTGTAGGCATAGAATTTAGCTAGACAAGGCTATTTTTTGTGTTCAAAAGACACCAAAGTCCATAGTTCTAATTTTTTTTTTTGTTTTAATTTTGGGGCAAATTTTGCGAAAAAAGAGCCCAAGTGTGCCAGACACTAGCAGTACGTGCACAGCCTGTGCATTATAGCCTTTCAGTTGTCTATATAGTTCACATCAGTTGTCACTGTTTCTACCGTTATTTAAAGCCGTAGTTCCTAACTTGCGTCTGCAGATAAATTGCCCAAGGAGGCACGTATACTGTAAGCATAGAAATTAGCTAGGCAGGGCTATTTTATGTGTTCAAAAGACACCAAAGTCCATAGTTCTAATTTTTTTGTGTTAATTTTGGGTCAAATTTGGGGAAAAAAAGAATGCAAGTGTGCCTGACACTAGCAGTACATGCACAGCCTGTGCATTATAGCCTTTCAGTTGTCTATATAGTTCACATCAGTTCTCACTGTTTCTACCGTTAATTTAGGCGACAGTACCTGCGCTCTGTCTACTGGTTAACGTTAGCACATTCTACACAATTGACATTCTGTGAAATTTTTCTGATCAGACACGTAATACAAATCTTCACTACTGTACTTGTGACAAAGTTGCATATATACTATTTAATATGCGCAAGGCTAGCAGTAAGGGACGAGGAAGTGGGCGTGCTACTGATGGTGCACGCAGAGGCCATGGCTCTTGTCGCAGTGAAACTGTGCCTGCTGGCAGAGCACAAGAAACAAAGTCGTTCAAAACGTCTAGCTTCATGTCCCAGTTTGCAGGGCGGCGCAAGACACAACTCTTGCAGCCACACCAGTGCGAGCAGGTAGTCAGTTGGATTGCAGGTGATAGTGCTTCCAGTTGGTTAAGCACCACCCTCTCTTCCACAAAGTCCAGTCTCAGTAGCCAAGAGTATGGGCAACCAGATCCTCACCCTAATCCTCCTTCCTCCCACCATGCCGAATCTGGGCAAAGAAATGATCCCACATTCAGTTATTCCACTAGCTTTTTTCATCACTGTTCATTGATTTGGACCTGTCGCCAAGCCCGCCTGAAGTGGCACATGAGGAGATATTGTGCCCTGATTCTCAACCTCTTGATCATCCACAGTCTAAAGAAGATGAGGGTGGGGAAGGACAAGCATTTTCTCCTGAGGGGGATGATGATGATGATGATGAGACACAGTTGGCAATAAGTCAAAGGCAATTAGCGCAAAAAATAGCCCTGCCTAGCTAATTTCTATGCCTACAGTATACGTGCCTCCTTGAGCAATTTATCTGCAGACGCAAGTTAAGAACTACGGCTTTAAATAACGGTAGAAACAGTGACAACTGATGTGAACTACATAGACAACTGAAAGGCTATAATGCACAGGCTGTGCACGTACTGCTAGTGTCTGGCACACTTGGGCTCTTTTTTAGAATTACAATCTTGCAGCACCAGTCAGACCTCAGTGAGTAGCTGGAAGCAGTGTAGCACAGCAGTGGGGAAGCAGCAACAGGCCGTGTTAAAGCTTTTTTGCTTGGGTGACAAACAGCACACCGCCGCTGAGCTGTGGCAGGGCATAAAGGAACAGACTGAGCTGTGGCTCTCCCCACTCAACCTACGGAATGGTTGTGTCTGATAACGGCCGCAACTTGGTGACAGCTTTGGAGCTGGGCAACCTCCCACACATACAATGCCTGGCCCATGTCTTCAACATAGTGGTACAGTGTTTTCTGAAAACCTACCCCCATTTGCCTCAGCTACTGGTGAAGGTGTGTTGCCTGTGTGCCCATTTCAGGAAGTCACCTACAGCTTCAGCCAGCCTGGCAACGTTGCAGCAGTGCCTTCGCTTGCCAGCTCATTGACTGCTGTGCAACCTGAGCATGCACTGGAACTCCACCTTCCACATGTTGGACAGGCTATGTGAGCAGCAGAGGGCAGTAGTGGAGTACCAGCTGCAACAAGGTCGCCGCCTTTCAAGTCAGCTTCCGCTCTTCAGAAGTGAGGAGTGGGCATTGATGTCTGATTTCTGTGAGGTTTTACACAACTTTGATGAATCTACACAGATGGTGAGTGGCTATAATGCAATTTTCAGCGTAACCATCTTACTTCTGTGTCTACTTAAGACCTCACTGCTCACAATAAAGACGGACACTTTGCGTGTGGAAATGGGGGAAGACCCTACACAGGGCGATAGCCAGACCACCCCAAGTTCGTCTTCTCAGCGATAATTGGAGGAGGAGGACGAGGAGGAGGAGCATGAGACGGTTGCCACCGCTACACAGGGTAGTACCCAGAGCAGATTTGCACCATCTCTTCGGCATGGATGGGCTGATGAGAAGGACGAGGATGAGGAGGAGGAGATTGAGGGTCATTCTCCTGGTGAGCAGAGCGAAGCTTTGTCTGTTGGGACTCTGGCACAAATGGCTGACTTCATGCTAGGCTGCCTTTCCCGTGACCCTCGCGTTATACGCATATTAGGCAACACCGATTACTGGTTGTTCACCCTTCACGACCCCTGCTACAAAGAGAACTTCTCATCTCTCATTCCTGTGGTGGAGAGGACAACTAAAATGGTGCAATACCAGAAGTCCAAATTGCTCCAAAAATTTCCAGCTGTGAAAACAGGTGGCAGAGTACGTAGTTCTTTGGCCACCCGAGGAGGGGAGACGAGGGGAACACACAGCAGTTCCAACAAAGGCAAGGCGACACTCTCCAAGGCCTGGGACACTTTCATGACACCCCGCCAGCAGCCTCACCCTGATGAGCGGCCTAGTGTCACAAGGAGGGAAAAGTTTTGGAAGATGGTAAAGGAGTACCTAGCTGACCGTGTCAACGTCCTCAGCGATCCCTCTGTGCCTTATAATTATTGGGTGTGAAAGCTGGACACGTGGCACGAACTGGCGCTCTATGCCTTGGAGGTGCTGGCCTGCCCTGCCCTCAGTGTTTTGTCTGAGCGGGTATTTAGTGCAGCTGGGGGCATAATTACTGATAAGTTCATTCGCCTGTCAACTGACAATGCTGACGGGTTGCGCTTATAAAGATGAACAAGGCCTGGATTGCCACTGACTTCGCTACCCCACCACAGGAAAGCGGCTGAACACTTTTAGGGTGCATTGGATACACTGTTTTCTCATAGCCATAACCATAACCATAATGTTTTCAAGGGTCTGCTCACCAGCAGGCCCTCAACCATAATGTTTTCAAGGGTCTGTTCACCAGAAGGCCCTCAACCATAATGTTTTCAAGAGTCTGCTTACCAGCAGGCCCTCAACCATAATGTTTTCAATGGTCAGCATTGAGATGGCTCAGCAGGCCATCAATCTTAATTTTTCACGGGTGTGTCTGATACCCTCCTTTATGTGTAATAAAAGGTGTATCGGATTGCCTGTTCCTTGTAATTTTTGGCAGTCTTGTCACAGTACTCAGAAAGACTATCAAAATTAGGCTTATTCACTTTAGAAAAAAGATGACTGAGGGAAGATCTAATAACTATTAGACATGAGCGAGCACTAAAATGCTCGGGTGCTCGTTATTCGAGTCGAACTTTTCCCGATGCTCGGGTGCTCGTTTCGAGTAACGAACCCCATTGAAGTCAATGGGAGACTCGAGCATTTTTTGCAGGGGACCAAGGCTCTGCCTAGGGAAGGCTGGGTGGAAACCTCAGAAAATGATGGAAACACCACGGAAATGGACAGGAAACAGCAGGGGCAGCATGCATGGATGCCTCTGAGGCTGCCTAATCCCACCATTACCCCAAATTCTCAGGCAACAGCCTGGTATTTACCCTCATGGCAATTGTGCTCACCCAGACCAAGAAAGGCGAGCCACATACCCATCACATGTTAGGGAAGCACCCAACTAGGTGCAACGAAGGTCCATCACCGCCTGCTGGTGACACCACTGCTCATGCTGGCACTGCAGCTAAAATCAAGTTTAGTATCTGTTCTTATCAGTTGCTGTGGCTGTTGGATGTATAGTGGTGAGCATAGCTGCTTCCCAAGCATCTAAAAAATAAATCAGTACAATATCTAATATGTCCCCCTACCCGGGTAAATTGTTTGGAGAGAGGGCCTGTAGGGGGGGGGGAGAAGGTTTCGCTGGAAGAGCCAGGGGAGTGCCCCCTGGGCTAGCGTGTGTGATGGTGACAACAGCCGGAATGGATTTTGAAAAACTGTTGCATCAATCGGTGCGGTATCGATTCTTCTCAGTTTAATACCGTGTACGTCCCCTATCTTGGGACCTTACATTTTATGGATTTTTCGACCACGGAAAATGGAAAAAGAGCTTGCTCTGGCCAGGGGAGTGTCTTTCCCACTGCAGCTAAGGGGAAGTGTCCATGCTCTGCCTATCACAGGTCAGGAGGGAAATAAAAGAAGAACCAAACAAAAATCTGTACAATATCTAAGACGTCCCCTATCCGGGTAAATTGTTTGTAGAGAGAGAGAAAGATAGCCGGGTGTAGTTAGAATGACGACGCAGGACCCCAACTTAAAAATTTAGCATCAACCGGTACAGTCGTAAATTATGAGATTGATCAAGTGTGGTATGTCTTCTATGTATACTACTCAGTTTAATACCGTATATGGCAGCTCTCCGGAAAAATAGTTTGTAGAGAGAGAGAGAAAGATAGGACAAAGAAGTAAATTGTTTGGAGAGAGGGCCTGTAGGTGGGGGGCAGGCTGGGGGGAAGGAGGTTTCGCTGGAACAGCCAGAGGAGTGCCCCCTGGGCTAGCGTGTGTGGTGGTGACAACAGCCGGGTGTAGTTAGAATGACGACGCAGGACCCCAACTTAAAAATTTAGCATCAACCGGTACAGTCGTAAATTATGAGATTGATGAAGTGTGGTATGTCTTCTATGTATAATACTCAGTTTAATACCGTATATGGCAGCTATCCGGAAAAATAGTTTGTAGAGAGAGAGAGAAAGATAGGACAAAGAAGTAAATTGTTTGGAGAGAGGGCCTGTAGGTGGGGTGGCAGGCTGGGGGGAAGGAGGTTTCGCTGGAAGAGCCAGAGGAGTGCCCCCTGGGCTAGCGTGTGTGGTGGTGATAACAGCCGGATGTAGTTAGAATGACGACGCAGGACCCCAACTTAAAAATTTAGCATCAACCGGTACGCTAGCGGCGTCAGATGGGAAGAATTGTTTCAGCTTGTGCACCAGGGCCTGTTGATATCTATTCACTCTCATACTCCTTTCCTCTGCAGGGATGAGAGTGGAAAGGTTCTGCTTGTACCGTGGGTCCAGGAGAGTGAACACCCAGTAATCGGTGTTTGAAAAAATGCTTCTAACGCGAGGGTCACGGGATAGGCAGCCTAACATGAAGTCTGTCATGTAGTCAGGTCTCTCAGATTCTCTCTGAATCTGAGAGACCTGACTACCAGTTCTGGTGGAAGATGACATCTGGCAGTCTACAATCGCTCTGCGCTGCTGGTAAACTCTGGATAACATGTTTAATGTTGAATTCCATCTCGTGGGCACGTCGCACAACAGTCGGTGAGCGGGCAGTTGTAGGCGGCGCTGCACTGCCCTGAGAGTGGCAGCATCTGTGCTCAACTTGCGGAAATGCGCACAGATGCGGCGCACCTTGGTGAGCAAATCAGACAGATTGGGGTATGTCTTGAGGAACCGCTGAACTATTAGATTGAACACGTGGGACAGGCATGGCACATGTGTCAGTCTGCCGAGTTGCAGAGCCGCCACCAGGTTACGCCCGTTGTCACACACAACCATGCCTGGCTTGAGGTTCAGCGGTGCCAGCCACAGATTGGTCTGCGCCGTGATG
>ONZH01001371.1:0-94369 GCA_900303285.1 Rhinella marina | reverse complement strand
AGAGAACGCACAGTACAGTTGCCAATTAAAAGGCCTAGATATTGTATATTTCAAGGTACACAGCCGTGTACTAACTGAACAGACGGTGGGTATTAACACCAGGTATGTGAAATAATTTAGCAAGAGAACGCACAGTACAGTTGCCAATTAAAAGGCCTAGATATTTGTATATTTCAAGGTACACAGCCGTGTACTAACTGTTCAGACGGTGGGTATTAACACCAGGTATGTGAAATTAATTTTAGCAAGAGAACGCACAGTACAGTTGGCCAATTAAAAGGCCTAGATATTTTATATTTCAAGGTACACAGCCGTGTACTAACTGTTCAGACGGTGGGTATTTAACACCAGGTATGTGAAATAATTTTAGCAAGAGAACGCACAGTACAGTTGGCCAATTAAAAGGCCTAGATATTTTATATTTCAAGGTACACAGCCGTGTACTAACTGTTCAGACGGTGGGTATTTAACACCAGGTATGTGAAATTAATTTAGCAAAGAGAACGCACAGTACAGTTGGCCAATTAAAAGGCCTATATATTGTATATTTCAAGGTACACAGCCGTGTACTAACTGTTCAGACGGTGGGTATTTAACACCAGGTATGTGAAATTAATTTGCAAGAGAACGCACAGTACAGTTGGCCAATTAAAAGGCCTATATATTTGTATATTTCAAGGTACACAGCCGTGTACTAACTGTTCAGACGGTGGGTATTTAACACCAGGTATGTGAAATAATTTAGCAAGAGAACGCACAGTACAGTTGCCAATTAAAAGGCCTAGATATTTGTATATTTCAAGGTACACAGCCGTGTACTAACTGTTCAGACGGTGGGTATTTACACCAGGTATGTGAAATTAATTTTGCAAGAGAACGCACAGTACAGTTGCCAATTAAAAGGCCTATATATTTGTATATTTCAAGGTACACAGCCGTGTACTAACTGTTCAGACGGTGGGTATTAACACCAGGTATGTGAAATTAATTTTGCAAGAGAACGCACAGTACAGTTGCCAATTAAAAGGCCTATATATTGTATATTTCAAGGTACACAGCCGTGTACTAACTGTTCAGACGGTGGGTATTAACACCAGGTATGTGAAAATAATTTGCAAGAGAACGCACAGTACAGTGGCCTATTAAATGGCCTAGATATTGTATATTTCAAGTACACAGCCGTGTAGTAACTAAACAGACGGTGGGTATTTACACCAGGTATGTGAAATAATTTAGCAAGAGGAACGCACAGTACAGTGGCCTATTAAAAGGCCTAGATATTGTATATTTCAAGGTACACAGCCGTTGTAGTAACTGAACAGACGGTGGGTATTTACACCAGGTATGTGAAATAATTTAGCAAGAGAACGCACAGTACAGTGGCCTATTAAAAGGCCTAGATATTGTATATTTCAAGTACACAGCCGTGTAGTAACAGAACAGACGGTGGGTATTTACACCAGGTATGTGAAATAATTTAGCAAGAGAACGCACAGTACAGTGGCCAATTAAAAGGCCTAGATATTGTATATTTCAAGGTACCACAGCCGTTTAGTAACTGAACAGACGGTGGTATTTACACCAGGTATGTGAAATAATTTAACAAGAGAACGCACAGTTACAGAATGGGCGTCATTAAATAGGCCTTAGATTATTGTATATTTCAAGGTACACAGCCGTGTAGTAACAGAACAGACGGGGGTATTTACACCAGGTATGTGAATAATTTAGCAAGAGAACGCACAGTACAGTTGGCCTATTAAATACCTAGATATTGTATATTTCAAGGTACACAGCCGTGTAGTAACTGAACAGACGGTGGGTATTTACACCAGGTATGTGAGATAATTTAGCAAGAGAACGCACGGTACAGTGGCCTATTAAATGGCCTAGATATTGTATATTTCAAGGTACACAGCCGTGTAGTAACAGAACAGACGGTGGGTATTTACACCAGGTATGTGAAATAATTTAACAAGAGAACGCACAGTACAGTGGCGTATTAAATGGCCTAGATATTGTATATTTCAAGGTACACAGCCGTGTAGTAACAGAACAGACGGTGGGTATTTACACCAGGTATGTGAGATAATTAGCAAGAGAACGCACAGTACAGTGGCCTATTAAAATACCTAGATATTGTATATTTCAAGGTACACAGCCGTGTAGTAACTGAACAGACGGTGGGTATTTTACACCAGGTATGTGAGATAATTTAGCAAGAGAACGCACAGTACAGTGGCCTATTAAAATGCCTAGATATTGTATATTTCAAGGTACACAGCCGTGTAGTAACAGAACAGACGGTGGGTATTTACACCAGGTATGTGAAATAATTTAACAAGAGAACGCACAGTACAGTGGCGTATTAAATGGCCTAGATATTGTATATTTCAAGGTACACAGCCGTGTAGTAACAGAACAGACGGTGGGTATTTACACCAGGTATGTGAGATAATTTAGCAAGAGAACGCACAGTACAGTGGCCTATTAAAATGCCTAGATATTGTATATTTCAAGGGTACACAGCCGTTGTAGTAACTGAACAGACGGTGGGTATTTACACCAGGTATGTGAAATAATTTAGCAAGAGAACGCACAGTACAGTGGCCTATTAAATGGCCTAGATATTGTATATTTCAAGGTACACAGCCGTGTAGTAACAGAACAGACGGTGGGTATTTACACCAGGTATGTGAGATAATTAGCAAGAGAACGCCACAGTACAGTGGCCTATTAAATGCCTAGATATTGTATATTTCAAGGTACACAGCCGTGTAGTAACAGAACAGACGGTGAGTATTTACACCAGGTATGTGAGATAATTTAGCAAGAGAACGCACAGTACAGTGGCCTATTAAAATGCCTAGATATTGTATATTTCAAGGTACCACAGCCGTGTAGTAACTGAACAGACGGTGGGTATTTACACCAGGTATGTGAAATAATTTAACAAGAGAACGCACAGTACAGTGCGTATTTAAATGGCCTAGATATTGTATATTTCAAGGTACACAGCCGGTGTAGTAACAGAACAAGACGGTGGTATTTACAACCAGGTATGGTGAGATAATTTAGCAAAGAGAACGCACAGTACAGTGGCCTATTAAAATGCCTAGATATTGTATATTTCAAGGTACACAGCCGTGTAGTAACTGAACAGACGGTGGGTATTTACACCAGGTATGTGAAATAATTTAGCAAGAAAACGCACAGTACAGTGGCCTATTAAATGGCCTAGATATTGTATATTTCAAGGTACACAGCCGTGTACTAACTGAACAGACGGTGGGTATTTACACCTGGTATACAAAAAGGGTATTGCAGGCACACAGAACCCAGAACACTAGAGCCAAATAAACTGTATTTAAAAAAATAAAATAAAATTCACAGCCGTATACTGCCAGATCAGATGGTGCATATACACACTAGGTATATAACAGGGTTTTTCAGCCAAAAAGAACGCTGAACAGTAGTGCCAAATATAGTTTGGTATGTAGCAGAGCACCTAATACACCACTAATGCCTCTCTCTGTCCCTACTCCAGCAGCTATCCCTGAATACGGCAGCCGTTCTCTGTAAAGTGTATCTTGTAGTAAAGCTATCACTGTAGTGCACTATAGTAGCCCTGATAAGGGCTTTAATCACGCTCCTGCCTGTCCAACTGCTAAAACCTGTCTGTCCCTTCTCCAGCCTCTGTCCCTGACTAAGTTCACGCAGCATATGCGTACGAGCAGGAAGAGCTGAGTTTTTAATATTCGAGGTCACATGGTTTTTCCAGCCAATCCATGTAGACGCTGTTTTCGCGCTGCCAGCGTGCTCAGCGTGCCTGTCATACCCCCCCTGCATGTTGATTGGTGGAAAAAGAGCGCCAGGGAAGGTGGGAGGGGAAACGAATTCTAAGTGTGCCATCGCCGTTATACTCGATTGAAATCGAGTATGCCGAATAGCGTAGTATTCGATCGAATACCGGCTCGATCGAACACTACTCGCTCATCTCTAATAAGCAGCAGTTTTTCTTGATGTGTCTGTGAAAGCTTGTCAAGGTTTTACCTGCGTGCTACAAAGGCTTCTTACTTCTAATATGGTAGGCTGAGTGGATCATCTTGATCGCAGTGTTATAATAGTTTATTTGTACTGTGTAGGGGCAGATTTATAATGTTATTGTGAGTGAAATACTTCACCATGATAATAGGAAAAGTATCATCTGGTCCTCTAATGTGGAAATTCAATTTATTTATTTTTTTCATTATTCATTTATTTATTTGTTTATTCATTTTTTATCTGCTTCACAGATATAATATTATTGGCTTAGATCTTAATGTTATTTATTTAAAAAGTTTCAAAAATGTACAAGGCTGAACCTTTTATACTCAATTCTTCAGAAAATTTAGAATTAACTCTCTGGTATTTTGACAAAGTTAGGGCCCAAATCGGGCCAGGTTCACTTCTGTGTTGTGAACTCCGGCACTGTAATCCAGTCATCGTGTCTGTCGTACATGTCTACTTTTACCTGGATAAGAATTGGTACACACAACATTTTTTGTCTGACTGAAGGCCGGCATATATGCAGGAAAACCCCCGATTACCACCGGATTCCGTTACAGTGAAAGGTGATCTGGTGGTGCACGGTGGTATCCGACTATACTTGGATAAAGGGAACTCTCACAGTCTGTTCCTCCACTTGATGCACAGGTGTGAACCCAGCCTTGCCATCACTTTGTTTTGTATTCAATTCTTCTGATTGTCTTTATCTTCTTCATCTTGGTAGGGGTTGATTTGCCATAGACCCTTCATGGAGATGTCTTGGTGTTCTGATATTCAAGGGTTTGTCTGAACCCTCCTGATCACAACTGTCAGCCAGGGGTGCACCACCAATGAGGCCAGGTGAGGCAATCGGCTCAGGCAGCACCAGGTAGGTACCAGAGGGGGGCAGCCGAAGGACCATGGGTAATGAGCGCTTTCATTGTGGCAAAGAGGTTAGGTTGAGAAATTGGCATTGGGGGGGCGCCCTCTCAGTTTTCGCCTCAGGCAGCAAAAAAGCTAGGTGCACCCCTGCCGTCAGCCAGGCAGCGTTGCCAACTGTCTGTAGAACCGCTGGTCCATGAATCATCTGTAGTATTCACGGCGCATGCACCTTGATTACTTTGGCCCCCTGCCGCATCCGACTTGCATAATGTAGACCGCAGGCCCCTTCCAGGTCAGCCTGCAGCATCAGTTATTTAGCTCTATCCTGGCGCAGGCAACATGCCATGTGATAATGTAATCACGTCTTCATGGTCAGGATGACATAATCTCGCGGCACACCACCTGCATGGGGACATAGCTAATTCAGGGTGACAGAAGGCGGCATGGAGTAGGAATCAGGTGAGTATTTACTATCTTTTAAATTTTCAACACAGAGCTACTGAACATGGAGGCCTTACAGTATTTACACTACTAGGGACAGTACAGGCTACAATTTAAATGACCTATTACACTATAGGGGACTATTTACGCTATTGGGGACACTATACAGGACTATTTATGCTATTGGTTGCACTATATGGGACTAGTTACATAATTGGGGGCCGAATAGGGGGCTATTTATGATATTGCTGGCACTATAGGGGCTATTTATGCTATTGAAGTTATTATAGGGGACTATATATGCTATTGGGGGCAGTATAGGGGACTATTTATGCAATTGAATGCAGAATAGGGGATTATTGATGCTATTGGGGGTAGAATAGGGGATTGTTCATGCTATTGGTGGCACTATAGGGGGCTATTTATGCTGCTGGGGGCACTTTAGGGGACTATTTGTGCTGCCGGGGGCACTATAGAGTGTAATTATAATTACTGAAGGTATTATATGGGAGCATTATAACTACAGGGGAACTATAGTATGACCTTATTACTTCTCGGGGCACTATGGTGGTTTTATTACTACTAGGAGCACTATGGCGGTCTTTATAACTACTGGGGGGGGGGCAATTTTACTGCTGGCTCACTATCGGGGGCTTTATTACTATTGGAGGCACTATAAGGAAAATTATTTCTATTATGGAGAATTATTACTACACTGGGAGGGGGGTACTATTGGGGTGCCATCATTATTTGGTACAATATGGAGGGCAATACTGCTAACAGGGCTACTTTCGTGAAGCATGATTACCACTGTGGCATTACTATTACTAATGAGGGCACTCTGGGAGAGAATCATTAGTATTTGTGGGACTACGGGGAGCTCTGTTACTACAGGGGCACTATCTGTATGGCATTATTATTTCTTCAGGATGGTATTTGGGGAACAGTCGGCACAGTATTGAGGGTAGCAGTAGGATAACTCTGTTGGAGAACCAGGGTGATAGAAAATTGAGAAACCTAAAATGCCTGTGTGTAAAGTCTGCAGAGAGAAGATGTGGCTGAAAGAATCATGGTGGTCTGAGCTGAATAGAGAAGATCAGGACAGAGAACATCTACATCATAGGAGACTTTACTGGATGTAAGAGGTATGTGGTGCTGTATCCTCCTATATGTTTGGTAGTAGCTAATGTGCCCACCCAAATATGTCTTTAAAGGCATTTTGTAGCCTCTTTATATTGATGACCTATCTTCAGGATAGATGGGGGTCCAACACCCAGCACCACCGCTGATCAGCTGTTTGAAGACGAGGTAGAGCTGTATGTGAGCGCTGCTTACTCTTCATTACACTACACATCATCTTTCTGACGACAGACCAATTGCTCTGTTCAAGTAAATGGAGCGAGTACTCGTCATTACTCTGCACTTCCAAGACAATGGTCAGTGTAATGAACAGGAAGCAGCGCTCACATGGAGCTCCTCTTCAAATAGCTCATGAGTTTCAGAGCCCCACCGATCAGATATTGACCGCTGCTGATGATAGGTCAATAATACGGACAGGCTGCACAATCCCTTTAATGATGGGGAGTTTGGTTGGATCAACAATTTGACACATTTGCATTGTGGATGCATGTTATACTCCCCCCTTTTCTCTAGCGCCATTCCCTGCAACTCTGGTCCGTTCCCTCCTGCCTCTGCTTGGCAATGGGGACTTTCCAGTATACGGCATGTTACCGCTGCAGCCAATCAAGTGTCAGTGGTCTAATGCTGAGGACAGTGATTGGCTGCAGTGGTCATAGTCCTTATACCTGCACATCGGTGGCCACATCACCAACATTGTGACAGATGTGAACACCTGCCTGTTATATCCTCTCAAGCTTTGTTCACATTTCCACAGCAATAATGCCAGAAAGTCCAGCATGTCGCATGCATCATCACTGCAGCCACGTAAACAAAGCACCCATAGTAGAGTGGCGGGGTTGGAACAGTTTAGAATTGTGGATTTGTTTGCTGCTGCCATATTTTATTTTTACCTACTGGATCACTACTTTGATTCTAGGGTGTTTGTGATTCAAGGGCATTATGTTTAGAGCATTTGGAGAGTGTCAAAAGGTGGTGGGGGAGTGGTCTCTAAAAGGGGCGTGGTATATGTCCATAAACATTTTGGGCTGTCCATAATTTTTGGTTCAGTTGCCCATAAAAATTTACAAGGAAGGTTGGCAACCCTGCAGCCAGGTACATAACCATGTGATGTTCTCAGCATTTACAAGGACAGGGTCAGATAGTTATATACCCCGAGAGGGGCCTCAGGTTCCCTCCTTAATTCATCTATATCTCTATATTATTTGGGGAAGGTAACCCCCTGCTCTGCCGTTCACTCTCCTAGGCCACAGGTCACTTTTCCTGAAGCTTATGAGACAGTAGAACAGTGCAGGCAGTGCACGTGATGTGAGCATCGTGGGCCTTAGACTGGTAGAGACCTACGACTTGCACCACAGATGGAGGTATGGAATGGGATGGGGCGGATTGGCCATAGACCTTACAGGGAAATTTCCCGGTGGGCCGATGCCCAGTGAGCCCTCTGAGCCCTCTTCATGGTTGGCCTGTGGGAATTTTTGGGGATGCAATTTGTGCTTCAGGCGGCAGCTGTTGGGGTGGTAACCAATTTGTACACGACTACAAAACGGGGCCACTTTTAGTATTTTTTTTTAGGGCCACTTTAAGTTTCCAGTCCGCCCCTGCTTATGTGTGCATTATACTTCTTCATATACTTGGGAAGCATACAAGAGGGCTCTAAAATTAGCATAATTGGAGACATTATAGGGGCAGTGTTCATATAGGGGGTCTATAAGGGCATTATTATTACTGGGCTCACAACAGAGGGCCATTATTTTGTACTGGAGGTACATTAAAAACCATTATGGTAGTGTATCCCGAAGAGTCTTATTTTGGTAACCTATCCTGAGAATTATTCATCAATGTCTTAGTCTTAGAAAAAAACCCTTTAAAGGAAATAAACCTAGACTCTGCCGAGGTAGATATTCTATAATGGCAGTCGGGTTAGACTTTCATTTCCCAGGATTCAGTGCCTTGTACATTTCCACCTGAGCAATTAAGACAATAGAATTTCTCCACTGTGCAATATCCTCCTTCCATAATTCTCTGATTCCGATCAAAATCCCCCAGTGAATGTGGCTTTAAAATAGGTTTTAATAAGTATATTTGAAGAAGAGCACTACTCATAACCCCTTTTAGCATACCAGTGTACATTGGATATTACCGACAACACCAAGAATTAATTTCATGCTTATGAATTAATTCCCAAATTATAATTAGGTACAACTTGTATTAACTCAAAACATCGTCTAAATCCCTGGACTATCTGACAGTGGAGGACGCCTTGCACATCATTTCAGAGATGGCGTGATACAAGAAATATGAAATTTAACAAGGTAGAGAGGAGAGATAGAATTAGGAATGTGCGTTTTTCCTGGGCGATAGGAATGCAGTAAATGATGGACGCCTTCCGCCGTATATTACCGGTCCTTGCTTCAGTGGTTAACTGCATGGAAAGTAATTAGATTAATGCTAAACATTGTATTTGTTCCAGATCTCCAGATCGTATTTCAGTAACGTAGAGTCTATTCCTATCACCTTCTTCTCTTAGTCTATGGAAAGAGGCCCCCATCTCATCCATCATAGCGTATCATCACCACCACCTCATATATGTACACATCACTCTGTGAGTCACAGTCTATAAATATATCCATAGCTAAATGTAAAGAGCAAGCTTTTAATGCAAAGAGAGGACAACCAGGGTGGTGAAAATGTCTGCATTTCTTATATTGAATGTGCTTCACACATTTAGCAATCCTGGCAGAGCTTACTATTGAGCTGTTCAACGTTCCTCTGATTCTCCTCATATATTTCCAATTATGGGACCTTAATGCACTATTTAAGACAATGGAGGATGAAAATAAATTTATTTATAAGTTTTCATTGTCTTCAATGGACCAAATCAAGTTTGTAAAGGGTGACAAGTGGAGAACTTTGCCTCTCTGTTTACAATCTAGAACAGGGGTCAGCAACCTACCGCACTCCAGCTGTTGGGAAACTACAATTCCCAGCATGCTCCATCCATTTCTTTGAGAGTTCTGAGAACAGCAGAGCAAGTATGTATATTGGGAATTGTAGTTTCACAACAGCTGGAGGACCGGAGGTTGCCTACCCCTGATCTAGAAGATACATGAGATGGAAATCACCCATGACATAGACCAGCAATCATCTGTGTGACATTACTTATGACAGGGATCACCAAACTTTTTACACAGGGGCCCAGTTCACTGTCCCTCAGACCGTTGGATGGCCGGAATATAAAAAAAACTATGAACAGAGCCGTGATGTTTGTGTCCCGCGTCACTGGAAGTAGTACTGTACACCGTCACATAAGTACGGTGACTCAGGAGCACAGGGTGCATCTCACTGACCACCAATGAAAGAGGTGCCCCTTTTTCAGGGACCGGATAAATGGCCTCAGGGGGCCGCATGCGGCCCGTGGAGCGTAGTTTGGGGACACCTGACTTATGACATGAGGCGTTTTTAGTTGTGAGGCATTTTTATCCTTATTTTGTAACATGTTTGACATCTTGTAGATGATACATAAGGATTCCCGGGAGAATCATGTGGAGAACAGCCCAAACACTGGTCAAGAGAGGTCCAGCCGCACTATGTGTTAGTTGTCTAGCAAGTGGAAGTGAGTGTCGCTAAAAATTGATGCATCACCGTAGAGACTTACAGGTTGGAGCAGCATCATCTACAGTCAAGGGGAGCACTGAGCAGGGAGAGCCTCCCATAGCGCTTTTTAAAGGGGTATTCTCATCTTAGACAATGGGGGCATATTGCTTGGATATGCCCCCACTGTCTTATAGGTGCGGGTCCTACCGCTGGGACCCGCACCAATATTGAGATCGGAGGAGGACCCCAGGTTTCCCAGGGTCCGGCCACCACCAGGCGCAGCTCCTGCTTCCATTCATTTCTATGGAGCTGACGGAAATAGCCGAGCCAGCGCCCGGCTATTTTCGCCTGCCCCATAGAAATGAATGGAGGGCGGCTGTGCATGCGCAGTGCGCCCTTCTTTACTTTGGGAGCTCCGTTCTCGATATAGGTGCGGGTCCCAGCGGTGGGGGTATATCCTAGCGATATGTCCCCATTGTCTAAGATGAGAAAAACCCTTTAACCCTTTTTGTTCAGAGGGCCTGTGATAGGCCATGTCAGGAGGAACCAAGTAGTCGTTGCGGAGAGAAGGACCAGAGTAGGGAGTGGTGTACCGGATTGTGCTAAAGAGAGAGTACCAGAGAATACTGTGAGCATGTATATGAGCCATGGGTATCACCCACTAGACACACCTCAGGGCATTGATACATCTTGTATCTTGAGCAGAAATAAAATAACACAAGTCAATAATGAATCACATGTTGTTCAGCAATGTTCATACATGTTACAGAAGAAGATTAAAACCGGTGCACATCACTTGCATCATTTTCCTGATACACCACTTCTCTCGTGCATTACATTGCATCTGTTGGTAGATGAGTGAGCCCATTCCCCGAACATCTTAGGTCACCCATTAATATGACCTCTTCATAAAAATCAGATGCAGATCGTCCAGAAGAAGACGTGGGTAATTGGATGTTAAAGGCTGACGGCATAAATATTATTTGCAGAAGGAAAAGCTAACTTGTTTCTTTCACACTGTTCCACACATGCAATCTCTGATTTTAATATGCTCCAGATAGTTTTCAGCATGACAGAAGATCATTCTCAAAGAAAGAAGAAAAAAAAAAAAAGTGAGATAGCGAGGTTATGGTGTAGTACTTGAGACAAGGCTGCCCTCTACAGAGTAAGACTCTATATTTATAGCCTTAGTGCTCAGTCTGGATAAAGCACTGAATTCAGAAAGATATTTTGTATCAATTTATGACAGAAACAATTGGGTTACTGCAATCCTTACTCCAAACTTCAACCACTCCAGCTGGGAATGGGTTAAGGAATGTGCAACATTGTAACATAGGTGCCCAAAAGTAGCATTACATGTATGACGGACATGGGAGCAGAAGGTATCCGGCTCCACAAATAGCCCTTTTGATAGATGCCACCCCATAGCACATTATATGGCTGAATGTTAACTTGCTAATAATTGATTTTACAGCCTGAGGCTTCGAATAGACAAAAGTCTGAGCTGTGCAACAGATGCAGTCATAGAATTTCCATAGAAATTAACCAGCAATTTAATGCACGTGCTACTCAGAGACACCCAGGGGATGCAAGCTATCCTTGTTTTCTTTGGTGACCCTACTACATGGCCAGGATCTGCTTCCCTCATGTTAGGACTTTTTTTTTTCTTTAAAATCGATAACCCTTGCTCATCCCCATGACACCCAAGGTGGTTGACTATTTTGCAGCTCTACATTCCATGGGGAAGGGAAGCCACAGCAGTTGCTTAATTATGGCAGACCGTTCTCCATTACTCATTGAGCTTCTAAGATGATGGATGCCAAAAGTAAATATATAACACCAAACAAAATAATGCAAATAAATCACAGCAATGAAGTGTGACAGTGTAGCTCAAACAATGTCCTGAAACAATGCCACACGAGATGATGTAAATAAATATCAAGGTATTGCTGGACCCCCAGGAAGAAGCTTGGGTAAAACGTACGTCGGGGTGGCCTGCTGGTCCCTGGATCTTTGGTTTGTACCATGCTCTTGACATTGCTTATGATGCACTTTTTGACTGCCCTGGATGGCTGCTTAACTTCTTATATAAATGTTGCCATTTGTTGGTTGTATTTCTGATCTTTTCCACAGTATTTTATGCATACAAGTCAATTTGTAATTTGTCACCCTGTTACTTGCATATTATTAGGATTAATTGCCTCAGAATCCTGGGACCACGTCTATGATCCATGTATCATTATGAACCTAAGATTAAAACTATATTTTTTTTTTTATTAAGTGGTAAGTAAGTCACAGATGGTGCCAAACTTCTATATCGGAAAAAGTGGCATAGGAGCTTCATAAATTTGGAGCTCATTCTGGACAACATATTTCTCAGTCTATGTAAATAATAGTAAATCTGATTGTCCAAGGGAGGCCACGTCCGCCCAACTAAGCCCCACCTACTTCAATTGCCACTTTAGAAAAGTGCCAAAAGAAGTCAAAAGTGTCCAATTATGCCACAAATATCTAATGCACCGCAATTTAGGACTTTACGTAGTTTACGCTACTACTGTAGCTTAGTCCATTTGACAAATGTGCCTCACTGTGTCTTCACCAATTATTAATTCCTGAATGGACTTTCGAATCAGATGATGTGTTATAGAAATATGGAATTAACACTGGAGAAAACCTTTGCGTACCTGCTACAGTATATAAATGATGAAGACTATGGTCAACACTGTGTTCTTTGAAAAAACTTTGTGGAGGCCAAAGGTGCATGGCACCCATTCGGGCACCACAGAGTCTTCATTACAGAACTCCACGGGGGTTTCAGCTCTCAAACTCCGATCAAGTTCTGACAAGTTGATGGCAGGTATTGAGCTCACCATTTGTGGTTATGATGTGTCACAACCACTATAAAAGCATTGGTAGATGTCTAGTGGAGTATGATGCAATGGTTATCCAAAGACTTCAGCGGAACGTGCAATTATCAGAAAGATAAATGCTGAGGAACCACAGGTGCATCCGAAGAAAATCAGGACACCAGCACGCTTCCAGTGAAAATAAATACATTTTTGCTTTATTGGTTCCAAAATAAAAAATATGTTTCGGGAACAATACAATACAATTAATACATCTGAAAAAGAGGCTGTGTACCAGAAATACATCCATTTTTTTGAATTTATTTGATGTTCCGCTGATGATCTTTGGATAACCATTGCATTATACTCCAGTATACAGTACTTACCTACGTGTTTATAGTGGTTGTGACTCATCACAACCACAAATAGGGAGCTAAGTACCTGCCAGATCCTCTGACCTCTTTCTTTTACCCTCACCAGGCTGTACTATGTACCTGATGTAGCGCTTGGCACTTTGTTTTGCATTTTGTTATGACTTATGTATAGAGATGAGCGAATCCAATCCTACAAAGTGGAATTCGATCCGAACTTCAGGACAAATTCGATTAGCCTAGAAGCCGAATTTCCTCGTGCTTCGTGTCAGCGAATCGATTTAACCTGAAATAGTGTAAAAAAAAAAAAAATTATACTTACCTCCTCCGTTTGCTTGCAATGGGCCGCCAGCCGCCATCTTGATTGAAGATCTCAGCTGAACTCCAGTGCGTAGTGACGTATGACAAGACCACACCGGACGGCATGATGACGTAATATCGCCCCGCACAAGATTTTGCTCCAGATCTTTAAGCATGATGGCTGCGGCCGGCCCGTCGCGAGCAAATGGAGGAGGTAAGTATGATTTTATTTTTTTTTTATGTTAATTTTACACTTTTTTTGCACTCAGATCATGTATAAACGCAGCATCTCAGAGATACAATGATGTGGCGTGGCGCTGTCACAACTCTCTGTCATTCCACCCACTACTTACAAAAAAATGAACTTCGTGGCAAAGTAATTCGTCACGAAGGGAATTTTTTTGTAAAATTCGGCGAGTCAGCCGAATCGAACTTTGCAAAAGTTCGCTCATCTCTACTTATGTAACTATAAAATATCTGTAGGATATCAGTTCATTTTCTGTTTTTCTTCAAAGCTGGACACCATTAATATAGTCACCGCGTCGCAGCTTCCAGATTTTCTATTTTCTTTTATTTATTATTTCATTGTTAGACATTTTAACTGACGTTACGTTGAGTTTTTCATCTTATTTACTAGCATCCTGCATGTGATTCCGTGATTCCGTCTTCTGCGTCTGACATTAAATTATTGTACAAAAACAATGTTTCTTTTTAGTAAAAGTCGGAGGCTGGTGACGCAGAAGCTCAGGATGCCAGATGGACCTTCAAAGTACAGTACTATCTTCAAGAGGTTACATCTCCCAAGCGCCACCTGCAGATCGCTTCAGAACCCAATGGAGAATAGATTTGATGCTTTTTATAAACTCTTTTAACTTTGTTCATACAAATTTCCTTTGAAGGAAGACAGAAAAGAGGACAAAGAGTTTATTTCTTCAGTATTACAGATTAGTGAAATAAACCAAAATATGATCTGCTTTGTAATAAAGTATGCCTCACTATACAACCCTTTGGGCTTCAACTCCCTGTAGTCCACTACAAATAACACATACACTCTTAGATTTTTCTCTAGCATTTGCACTTTCACATATAATTTTAATAAGCACTGTCAAAGCCTGATACCACTGTCAAAATATAGGTAAATGATGTAGGTACAGATAGTACTGCCTCCCTGTATCTTCCTGTAAATGATGTAGGTACAGATAGTACTGCCTCCCTGTCTCTCCCTGTAAATGATATAGGTACAGATAGTACTGCCTCCATGTCTCTCCCTGTAAATAATGTAGGTACAGATAGTACTGCCTCCATGTCTCCTCCTGTAAATGATGTAGGTACAGATAGTACTGCCTCCCTGTCTCTTCCTGTAAATGATGTAGGTACAGATAGTACTGCCTCCCTGTCTCTCCCTATACATCATATAGTTACAAGTAGTACTTCCTCCCTGTCTCTCATTTTAAATGATGTAGGTACAGATAGTACTGCCTCCCAGTCTCTCCCTTTAAATGATGTAGGTACAGATAGTACTGCCTCCCTGTCTCTCCTCATAAATGATGTAGGTACAGAAAGTATTGCCTTCCCATCTCTACTTGTAAATGATGTAGATACAGATAGTACTGTCTCCCTGTCTCTCCCTATAAATGGTGTAGGTACAGATAGTACTGCCTCCCTGTCTCTCTTTGTAAATAATGTAGGTACAGGTAGTACTGCCTCCTTGTCTCTCAATATAAATGGTGTATGTAGGTACAGATAGTACTGTCTCCCTATCTCTCTTGGTAAATGATATAGGTACAGAAAGTACTGCCTCCCTGTCTCTCCATGTAAATATTGTAGGTAGAGATAGTACTGCCTCCCTGTATCCCCCTGCATCCCTGCTTCTCCTTGTACATGATGTATGTACAGATAGTACTGCCTGTTTGTGTTTTCCTATAAATGATGTAGTTATAGATCAGAGGCAGGAAACCTCTGGCACTCCAGCTGTTGTGAAACTAAAACTTCCAGCATGCATACTTCTCTGCTCTTCTCAGAACATCCACAGAAACAAATGGAGCATGCTGGGACTTCACAACAGCTGGAGTGCAAAAGGTAGCTTTTCCCTGTTATAGATAGTAATGCCTCCTTGTCTCTTCCTGTAAATGATGTAGGAACAGATGGTACTGCTTCCCTGTTAATCCCTGTAAATGATGTAGGTACAGATAGTACTGCCTCCCTGTCTCTCCCTAAAAATGATGTAGGTACAGATAGTACTGCCTCCATGTCTCTTCCTGTAAATGATGTAGGTACAGATAGTACTGCCTCCCTTTCTCTCCTGTAAATGATGTAGGTACAGATAGTAAATCTTCCCTCTCTCTTCCTGTAAATAATGTAGGTACAGACAGTACTGCCTCCCTTTCTATCTATGTAAATTATGTAGGTACATATAGTACTGCCTCCCTGTATCTCCCTGTAAATGATGTAGGAACAGATAGCACTGCCTCCCTGTCTATCTCTGTAAATGATGTAGGTACAGATAGTACTGTCTCCCTGTCTCTCCCTGTAAATGATGTAGGTACATATAGTACTGCCTCCCTGTCTCTCCCTGTAAATGATGTAGTTACAGATAGTACTGCCTCCCTGTCTCTCCCTGTAAATGATGTAGGTACAGATAGTACTGCCTCCCTGTCTCTCCCTATAAATGATGTAGGTACAGATAGTACTGCCTCTCTGTCTTCCTGTAAGTACTTTAGGTACGGATAGTACTGCCTCCCTGTCTCTTCTTGTAAATGATTTAGGTACAGATAGTACTGCCTCCCTGTATCTCTCTATAAATTATGTAGGTACAGATAGTACTGCCTCCCTGTCTCTCCCTAAAAATGGTGTAGGAACAGATAGTACTGCCGTCCTGTCTCTACCTATAAATGATTTAGGTACAGATAGTACTGCCTCCCTGTCTCTCCTTGTAAATGATGTAGGTACAGATAGTATTGCCTCCCTGTCTCTTCTTGTAAATGATTTAGGTACAGATAGTACTGCCTCCATGTCTCTTCCTGTAAATGATGTAGGTACAGATAGTACTGCCTCCCTTTCTCTCCTGTAAATGATGTAGGTACAGATAGTACCTCTTCCCTCTCTCTTCCTGTAAATAATGTAGGTACAGACAGTACTGCCTCCCATTCTATCTATGTAAATTATGTAGGTACATATAGTACTGCCTCCCTGTATCTCCCTGTAAATGATGTAGGAACAGATAGCACTGCCTCCCTGTCTATCTCTGTAAATGATGTAGGTACAGATAGTACTGTCTCCCTGTCTCTCCCTGTAAATGATGTAGGTACATATTTTACTGCCTCCCTGTCTCTCCCTGTAAATGATGTAGTTACAGATAGTACTGCCTCCCTGTCTCTCCCTGTAAATGATGTAGGTACAGATAGTACTGCCTCCCTGTCTCTCCCTATAAATGATGTAGGTACAGATAGTACTGCCTCTCTGTCTTCCTGTAAGTACTTTAGGTACAGATAGTACTGCCTCCCTGTCTCTCCTTGTAAATGATTTGGTACAGATAGTACTGCCTCCCTGTATCTCTCTATAAATTATGTAGGTACAGATAGTACTGCCTCCCTGTCTCTCCCTAAAAATGGTGTAGGAACAGATAGTACTGCCGTCCTGTCTCTCCTTGTAAATGATGTAGGTACAGATAGTATTGCCTCCCTGTCTCTCCTTGTAAATGATTTAGGTACAGATAGTACTGCCTCTCTGTCTCTTACTGTAAATAATGTAGGTACAGACAGTACTGCCTCCCTGTCTCTCTGTAAATGATGTAGGTACATATAGTACTGCCTCCCTTTATCTCCCTGTAAATGGTGTAGGTACAGATAGTACTGCCTTCCTGTCTCTCTGTAAATGATGTAGGTACAGATAGTACTGCCTCCCTGTCTATCTCTGTAAATGATGTAGGTACATATAATACTGCCTCCCTGTATCTTCCTGTAAATGATGTAGGTACAGATAGTACTGCCTCCCTGTCTCTTCCTGTAAATGATGTAGGTACAGATAGTACTGCCTCTCTGTATCTCCCTGTAAATGATGCAGGTACATATAGTACTGACTCCCTGTCTCTCCCTGTAAATGATGTAGGTACAGATAGTACTGCTTCCTTGTATCTCCCTGTAAATCATGTAGTTGCAGATAGTACTGCCTCCCGGTCTCTCCTTGTAAATGATTTAGGTACATATAGTACTGCCTCCCTGTATCTCTCTATAAATGATGTAGGTACAGATAGTACTGCCTCTCTGTCTCTCCCTGTAAATGATGCAGGTACATATAGTACTGACTCCCTGTCTCTCCCTGTAAATGATGTAGGTACAGATAGTACTGCCTTCCTGTCTCTCTGTAAATGATGTAGGTACAGATAGTACTGCCTCCCTGTCTATCTCTGTAAATGATGTAGGTACATATAATACTGCCTCCCTATATCTTCCTGTAAATGATGTAGGTACAGATAGTACTGCCTCCCTTTCTCTCCCTGTAAATCATGTAGGTACAGATAGTAGTGCCTCCCTGTCTCTCCCTGTAAATGATGTAGGTACAGATAGTACTGCCTCCCTGTCTCTTCCTGTAAATGATGTAGGTACAGATAGTACTGCCTCCCTGTCTCTTCCTGTAAATGATGTAGGTACAGATAGTACTGCCTCTCTGTCTCTCCCTGTAAATGATGCAGGTACATATAGTACTGACTCCCTGTCTCTCCCTGTAAATGATGTAGGTACAGATAGTACTGCTTCCTTGTATCTCCCTGTAAATCATGTAGTTGCAGATAGTACTGCCTCCCGGTCTCTCCTTGTAAATGATTTAGGTACAGATAGTACTGCCTCCCTGTATCTCTCTATAAATGATGTAGGTACAGATAGTACTGCCTCTCTGTCTCTCCCTGTAAATGATGCAGGTACATATAGTACTGCCTCTCTGTCTCTCCCTGTAAATGATGCAGGTACATATAGTACTGACTCCCTGTCTCTCCCTGTAAATGATGTAGGTACAGATAGTACTGCCTCCCTGTATCTCCCTGTAAATGATGTAGGTGCAGATAGTACTGCCTCCCTGTCTCTCCTTGTAAATGATTTAGGTACAGATAGTACTGCCTCCCTGTATCTCTCTATAAATTATGTAGGTACAGATAGTACTGCCTCCCTGTATCTCCCTGTAAATGATGTAGGTGCAGCTAGTACTGCCTCCCTGTCTCTACCTGTAAATGATTTAGGTAGAGATAGTACTGCCTCCCTGTCTCTCCTTGTAAATGATTTAGGTACAGATAGTACTGCCTCCCTGTCTCTCCTTGTAAATGATTTAGATACAGATAATACTGTATCACTGTCTATCTGTAAATTATGTAATTACTGATCCACTGATGATTACACCTGACTATACCCTGAACAAACCATATAGTTGTCTCATCTCCCTGCCTGAAAAAAAGAACAGCAATGAATGTATTGTAGTTTAAACCATGCTGTCATGTTTCAAATATTTTGCAAAATACACAGTAAGCAGGGGTCCTCCTGGAAGCTCTGCCTTTTGTAACCACTGTTTAAACAAAGTTGCCGTTTAATTATCATATGGATAGAATGTATCATTCATTTGGATATCTATTGTGTTAGTCGTTATTTCAAGGTAATGCAGATTTAGAAGAGAAAGGTAAACTTCATCGACAAAAACAAATAAAAGACAAAGCGAATGAAAAGCCCTCAGATGTTATCCGTCATCTCTTCACAGACGAAAATGTTTGGAATTTTGTTTTTGAGCAGACAATTGATGCAGCAATATATAAGGAGACTATCCCTGGATTTTCAGTTATGAAAAGTAAATTAAAAGAAGGACAACATCATTCTTGAAATTTCAACTTAATACTACTTGTGGACTCCCAGATTCAAGAGAATAAATTCTTCCAAAGCTCTTAAAATACTCATCGGAGCCTTATTTACAGCTTACATTTACTACTGAAACCAAGGGGATTAAAAGTCTTATATTCTGACAATTGATCAATTAGTTTACAGATTTTTATTTGAATTAGGAAAGTAAAAATGGCAAAAAGGGGCATTTAATAAGACTAATACTTTCCACACCAGTCTCAAGACCCCGTGCTCTGCCAGAGGAAGCACCAAAGTTATTCAGGGGTGCAGGCATCTATAAAAATTCGGTCATTTATCCAGCAGGCTGTGGAACAGGCTTAAAGGGGTTTTGTCACTTCAGCAAATAGTACTTATCGTGTAGAAAAGGACCCCACTAGAGGGACGGCCATACTGGACTTAGTATTAACTAATAGACCTGACAGAACAACAGATGTGCAGGTCGGGGGACACCTGGGAAATAGTGACCATAAAATAATAACCTTCCAATTGTCATTCAAAAGAGGAGGAACAAAAATACCAAACTTCAAAAAAGCTAAATTTAGTCAACTAAGAGAGGCCATAGGCCTAACTAACTGGGACAAAGTCCTCAAAAATAAAAATACAGCCACAAAATGGGATATTTTTAAAAGCATCCTAATATCTAATTGTGAGAGGTACATACCGTATAGGAATAAAATGATAAGAAACAAGAAAAAACCAATGTGGATAAATAGAACTGTAAAGAAAGCAATGAATGACAAAAAGAAAGCATTTAAATCACTAAAACAGGAGGAGAACGAGGAAGCATTGAAAAACTATAAGGAAAAAAATAGAATATGTAAAAGACAAATAAAAGCAGCCAAACTAGAGACCGAGAGATTAATCGCCAAAGAGAGTAAAACTAACCCTAAAATGTTCTTCAATTATATAAATACTAAAAAGTATAAACCTGAAGGTGTCGGCCCCTTACAGAGTAATGAGGGGGGAGTAGCAGAGAGCGATGAGGAGAAAGCGAAGCTACTAAATAACTTTTTCTCCACTGTATTCTCTGAGGAAAATAAACTGTCAGATGAAATGCAGAGTATAAAAGTAAATTCCCCTTTAAAAGTGCCCTGTCTGACCCAAGAAGAGGTACAGCAACGTCTTAAAAATATTAAAATAGACTAATCACCAGGACTGGATGGCATACACCCCCGTATCCTAAGAGAATTAAGTAATGTCATCGACAGACCCTTATTTCTGATATTTAAGGACTCTATACTGACGGGGAGTGTTCCACAGGATTGGCGCATAGCAAATGTGGTGCCCGGGAACTATAGGCCGGTAAGTTTAACTTCTGTTGTGGGTAAACTGTTTGAATGTTTTCTGAGAGATGCTATCTTGGAGTACCTCAATGAAAATAAGCAAATAACTCCATATCAGCATGGCTTCATGAGGGATCGGTCATGTCAAACCAATTTAATCAGTTTCTATGAGGAGGTAAGTTCTAGACTTGACCGCGGCGACTTAATGGATGTCGTATATTTGGACTTCTTTAAAGCATTTGACACGGTACTACATAAAAGGTTAGTATATAAAATGAGAATGCTTGGCCTGGGAGAAAATGTCTGTATGTGGGTAAGTAACTGGCTGAGTGATAGAAAACAGAGGGTGGTTATTAACGTTAGATACTCAGATTGGGTCACTGTAACTAGTGGGGTACCACAGGGGTCAGTATTGGGCCCTATTCTCTTCAATATATTTATTAATGATATTGTAGAAGGTTTGCATAGTAAAATATCAATTTTTGCAGATGACACTAAACTGTGTAAAGTAATTAACACAGAGGAGGACAGTATACTGTATATATACTACAGAGGACAGTACACTGTATATATACTTCAGAGGACAGTACACTGCTACAGATGGATCTGGATAGACTGGAGGCTTGGTCAGAAAAGTGGCAGATGAGGTTTAACACTGACAAATGTACATTTATGCATATGGGAAGGAATAATGCAAGTCACCAGTACAAACTAAATGGTAAAGCATTGGGTAACTCTGACATGGAAAAGGACCTAGGAATTTTAGTGAACAGCAAACTAAGCTGTAGAAACCAGTGTCAGACAGCTGCTGCCAAGGCCAATAAGATAATGGGTTGCATCAAAAGGGGCATAGATGCCCGTGATGAGAACATAGTCCTGCCACTTTACACATCACTAGTCAGACCACACATGGAGGACTGTGTACAGTTCTGGGCTCTTGTGAACAAGGCAGACATAGCAGAGCTGGAGAGGGTTCAGAAGAGGGCAACTAAAGTAATAACTGGAATGGGTGGACTACAGTACCCAGAAAGATTATCAAAATTAGGCTTATTCACTTTAGAAAAAAGACGACTGAGGGGAGATCTTATAACTATGTATAAATATATCAGGGGTCAGTACAGAGATCTCTCCCATCATCTATTTATCCCGAGGACTGTGACTGTGACGAGGGGACATCCTCTGCGTCTGGAGGAAAGAAGGTTTGTACACAAACATAGAGGAGGATTCTTTACGGTAAGAGCAGTGAGACTATGGAACTCTCTGCCTGAGGAGGTGGTGATGGTAAGTTCACTAAAAGAGTTCAAGAAGGGCCTGGATGTATTTCTGGAGGGTAATAATATTACAGGTTATAGTTACTAGAGAGGGGTTGTTGATCCAGGGAGTTATTCTGATGCCTGATTGGAGTCGGGAAGGAATTTTTCCCCCTAAAGTGAGGAAAATTGGCTTCTACCTCACAGGGTTTTTTTTTGCCTTCCTCTGGATCAACTTGTAGGAAAACAGGCCAAACTGGATGGACAGATGTCTTTTTTCGGCCTTACAAACTATGTTACTATGTATGTAATATTAGGCCATTTCTAATGTATTGTGACTTACATCCTGTATTAAACTCCAGAGCTGCATTCACTATTCTGCTGGTGCAGTCACTGTGTACATACATTACTTATCCTGTACTGATCCTGAGTTACATCTTGTATTATACTCCAGAGCTGCACTCACTATTCTGCTGGTGCAGTCACTGTGTATATTATATTACTTATCCTGTACAGATCCTGAGTTACATCCTGTATCATACTCCAGAGCTGCACTCACTATTCTGCTGGTGCAGTCACTGTGTACATACATTACTTATCCTGTACTGATCCTGAGTTACATCCTGTATTATACTCCAGAGCTGAACTCACTATTCTGCTGGTGCAGTCACTGTGTACATACATTACATTATTTATCCTGTACTGATCCTGAGTTACATCCTGTATTATACTCCAGAGCTGAACTCACTATTCTGCTGGTGCAGTCACTGTGTACATACATTACATTACTTATCCTGTACTGATCCTGAGTTACATCCTGTATTATACTCCAGAGCTGAACTCACTATTCTGCTGGTGCAGTCACTGTGTACATATATTATTTATCATGTACTGATCCTTAGTTACATCCTGTATTATACTCCAGAGCTGCACTCACTATTCTGCTGGTGCAGTCACTGTGTACATACATTACTTATCCTGTACTGATCCTGAGTTACATCCTGTATTATACTCCAGAGCTGCACTCACTATTCTGCTGGTGCAGTCACTGTGTACATACATTACTTATCCTGTACTGATCCTGAGTTACATCCTGTATTATACTCCAGAGCTGCACTCACTATTCTGCTGGTGCAGTCACTGTGTACATACATTACTTATCCTGTACTGATCCTGAGTTACATCTTTTTTTCACAGTGATCAATAGTTATATTAGTATTTTATATATATTCCGAGGCTCAGAGTTGGACTGTTTTCATACACAGCATTTTTGGTGCATTTTAACCTCCTTATTACAGATATCTCCTTCTTTATGTTTCCTCTTAGCTCCACATATCTAAAGATGTGTATGGTGAACAAGACCAGGTTGGAAAAGAAAAACACCAATTAAACAATATTTTTTGGTATTGTGTCATGAGATGTCTATGCTATGTCTCTATGTGCAGCCACCCAATGGCTGTGATGTGAACTGTAGCTTGTCCAGGGTATTGTTAGCTGGTTGTGATATAGTATTGAGTTTGCCTTGTGAGAAATCGGACTCCTTCAGCAAAATATAACTGTGTGAAAGCCCCTGTTTTTAATCCAGTGGGTAAATGTTCATGAACCCTGTTTATTATATATTTTACTGTTTGTGGACAAAAGTTATGCAAAATATTTTTGACTCTAGAGCAAGTGCAGATCAGACCTGATTTATGAGGAGTATCATTGAGGTCATGTTCCTTGTGCTGCACTGTTTGGTCTGAGATTTACTTTCTTTTGCATATTTTTGTTACTATGTTTCATAATATATCTGAACCTGACTATTTGACACTGACTGCTCTGCACATAGTGCCTGTCCTCGGAGCTTTGCAGGTCACTGATGCCCTTTTTACACTTTCTGATTGATTATTTTGATTGATTTGGCCCCATATTCACTAATCTACACTAGATAATAAAAAACACTATGATGTGACCCATTTTCACTGCTATAGGAGTTTTACATTAACAGAATGGATTTCAACTCCTCACCACTTTCAAGATATCTGCTTTCTGCCAGTAAATGAAGGCAATCCTATTTATGTTCTTTCACCTATTCCTTTGCATATTCCTTTGCAAGACGTACAAAAGACAGATCTGCACCTGTGTCAGTTGGACATGAACAGGACTGGTTCCAGCCTCTAGATGTAAATGAGAATGTTTCCATTCAATAGCATCAAGCTGAGATTTTGAAGACAGAGAATAAAAAGCAAAGTGTAATAAAATGTATTTGTTATTATTAGGGATGAAAGGACTTTTGAAAAGTTCGGTTCGGTGAACTTTCGTGAAATTCGGATTCGTACGAACCGAACCTAAAACGAACCTTGCTATAACGGCTGAATAATTGCAGCTACAATAGTGGGAGTCTGATAGGGTATAGTTTCGTTTAGTTGCAGTTGCTATTACAATGAAAAAAGTGGAAAAAATCAAAGTGCAAAAATAGTCGTCGACAGCCAGGTCGACAACATTTGACAGCATTGAAGATGTCCGCTGGAGCAGTCCATGTCATGCCAGAGAACCAAAAACACACGGTAGATCGTGGCACCAGCCCAAGAATAGGCTGCGTTGAAGTCGATGCGGTCTCAGTGACATCACAGGTCAGAAGACAGACAGGCGTACTCCAGCACTTGTATAGCACCCAGGCGAGTATAGTTGAGAAGAGACAATTGACGGAGAAGCAGGAGGCAGCAGCACTTGTATAGCACCCAGGCCAGTATAGTTGAGAAGAGACAATTGACGGAGGAGTAGGCGGCAGCACTTGATAGCACCCAGTCCAGTATAGTTGATAAGAGACAATTGACGGAGGAGTAGGGGGCAGCACTTTATAGCACCCAGGCCAGTATAGTTGAGAAGAGACAATTGACGGAGGAGTAGGGGGCAGCACTTTATAGCACCTAGGCCAGTATAGTTGAGAAGAGACAAGTTGAGGAGGCAGCTTCAGCAGCTCTTGATTGCACCCAGTATGTTTCCAAATAGACAATTGACGGTGGGGGCATTAGTAGGAGCAGTATTCTTTTGGACCCAGAAGGGCCTAGTACAGAGAACTGAAGTTGGAAGCTAAGAATATGCACGCTTGTAAAAATCAGTTTTTATACATGACAAAATGTTGATGTAGAGTTCAGCACAGGACAGTCAACGTTAAAAAAAACCCTGTAACATTACAGCTAGTCTAGTAGGATACGGATACGGTTAAATAGACAGCTAATCTCACCCACAGAATCCATGAGGTGAAGAAAGGACATTTAAAAAGGCACAGATTCAAGAAGGCTTTACGCCAGTTCCATTATCCAAAAATACGTGTCCAACTTTCATGAAATGGACACCTCACTGGCACTTGCTTTACAAATTGACGCAACTACTCTGGTGTCAAACCTGTTGAATCTGGGCCTATGGCTGTTGGCGAGACATATATATATATATATATATATATATATATATATATATATATATATATATATATCTTTGTTACACCAGTTTGATGTCCTAACCGAGTGCAGCGCCCAACCCAATGGATGTATGCTTTTGTGTTTTTTTAGTGCTGTCACCAGCTGGCTTAAAGGGAACCTGTCATCTCGGAACCCCCCCTGAACTTAGTCATTAACATCAGGCAGGGGGGTGGTATAATCCGATGTAATCCAGGCACGATTCATCTTTATAAAAGTCAGCATCTCAACACTGTGGCAAGAGAGTCTTGTTCTTTGCGGTGTTACAATGTTACCCGCCACACTGAACATCCTCTCTGACGCGACACTACTGGCTGGGCAGGACAGCAGAGCCAAAGAAAACTCTGCCAGTTGAAGCCAAATGTCCAGTTTCTCTGCCCAGTACTGCACGGGGTCGGTGACACTTTGGGGCAGGGTACAATCCAGGTAGGCAGTGACCGGGTGGGTGAGCTCATGCTGGTCCACGCCATGAGTTCGGTGTTGTGTCCCCTCTTCAGCAGCTGGCTGCATGAAATCGCTCATCAGCGATTGGAGGCTGTAGCGACTTCTCACGCCTCCACTAATGGTGGTGGTAGTGGAGCGCGCTGGTTCCCCCCGAGCGGATGTTGTCTGCGAACCTGGCTGGTCTCGCTGGTAAGTTGAGACCAACTGACTGGTGAGTAGGTCCCGGTAGTACCCCAGTTTTGCCTCCCTCTCTGATGGCGGAAAAAATTCAGCCATTTTGCGGTGGAAGCGAGGGTCCACCAGGGTGGCCAGCCAGTATTTGTCCCTCTGGCAGATGTCCACAATCTGGCTGTCACTCTTAAGATACTCCCACAGGCACCTTGGCATCTGCACCAAGGACAATGAGCGCCTCTCCTCTACACTGTCCTCGGTATAGTTCCAGGGTCTGCTGGGGTCTTCCTCTGCTTCCTCTACCGCCTCATCCTCCATCTCCTCCTGTGATCGAGAGGCAGAGAAGCCAGGTGGCGGTGTGTGGAATGGCTGGGCGTACACATCTTCCTCCTCCTCACCCTCCATCTGCACTTCATCCATCTCTGGGCTCAAGGCGATGTTCAGCCTTGGAGTGGTGGCCTGGGAATGCTCACTGATGATGGTTTTCAGCGCACTTTCCAGAACATGGACGAGTGGGATGATGTCGTTGATCCCATAGTCATTCCTGCTCACAAACAAAGTCACGTCCTCAAAAGGGATCAACAATTGGCAGACTTTACGCATAATCTGCCAGTGTGTGACTTGGAAGTCGCAGTGTGGCGTGAAGCTGCCTGATTGGCCCATGAGGTAATCTGTAACGGCTGACATTTGCTCGTACAGGCGGTCCAGCATATGGAGGGCAGAATTCCAGCGTGTTGGCACGTCGCAGATTAGCCGATGTTGGGGCAGACTGCGCTGTCTCTGGATCCTTAGCAGGGTGTTCCTTGCAGTGTAGGAGTGGCTGAAGTGTTTACACACTCTGCGTGACATCCTCATAAGGTCTTGTAGTGCAGGAAATAATCTAAGAAACCTGTGCACTATGAAGTTTATCACATGTGCCATACAAGGTGTATGAATCAGCCCTCCCTGCTGCACTGCAGAGTCAATGTTCCTCCCATTGTCTGCTACCACACTTCCCTCCATTAGTTGACGTGGGGTCAGCCATTGATCGATCTCCTCCCTGATGGTCCGGAGGAGCTCCTGCCCACTGTGGCTCCGTTCACCCAGGCTCACCAAATGGAGGACATCGGTGGTAAGACACCGGGGCAGGTTGGACTGCTGTCAAAGCGGCGGATGGTTGCAAGGTGGTGGAGGCAGAACTTCTGCTTCCCGCTGCTGGCCCCCTAAAGCACCATGGAGGTGACAGTGGCAAGAATGGGACAACTTCCTGATGGTCTTCTGGGAGGATGTTGACCCAATGGGCAGTAACAGACATGTACTGCCCTTGGCCATAATTTGAGGACCAGACATCAGCACTCAGGTGCATGGTCTTGGACACCGAGAGTCCCAACGAGTCGCCCACCTTTTTCTGCACATAACTGTGCAGTGATGGGACAGCTTTGCCAGAGATGTAGTGGCGGCTGGGGACTCGCCATCTGGGGTGCGCACACGCCATGAAATCCCTGAAAGGCTGGGAGTCCACAAGGTTGAAGGGCAGGGACTGAAGCACCAGCAGCTTAACCAGGTGTCTGGTCAGTTTCTGGGCCATGGGATGGCTGCTGGAATACACCTGACGTCTGCCCATGGACTCAGTCACGGATTGCTGCCTCATTAGCGGTTTAGATGGCAGTGACACTGTGCTGGTGCTGGTACCTGAGGCTGACGAGCCCTGAGTTGCACTGAGAGGATGCTGCATGATGGGATCTGCAGTGTATGGTGCATCCTGACAGGAGGTGGTATTGGGGTCACGGTTCTTCCAGGCCTGTTGGTGTTGCCTTTCCATGTGCTTTCGCATGGATGTTGTCCCGAGATTATCACCCCTGCCACGACTGACCCTCTCATTGCACAGCAGGCACAAAGCGATGTGCTTATCTTTCCCCAGGCGGAAGAACTGCCAGACGACAGAGGACCGTGGTTTGCTGACAGCCACGGGGGGTCTTGCTGCCTGTTGACTGCCACTGCTGCCTGAGGGTGCCCTCTCAGGACCAAGGCTTTGAGAGGGTGATCTCTGCCTGGTAGCTTGGCTTCTACCCCTCCCTCTTGTGCCTCGGTTCCTTGAAACAGTGGGATGTTGCTGCGTCGGTGGCACCTCTATTTCCTCCCCTGATGATGAGGATGAAGCTGCTTGAGGGCGCCATGTCCGATCAGTGACATCGTCATCAAACTCGTCACCACTGCTACTTCCCTCCGGTGGCTGGGACAGAATATCAGGTGTGGCACTGGATGCCCCTCCCTGGCTCTGTTGACTGCTTACAGTCAACACCTCCTCTGGAGTCTCACTACGTTCCACCTGCTGACTTTGGTGGACTTCCTCCTCCTCCTCCTCCTCCTCCTCATCACTAAAAAGTGGTAGAGACTCCAAGGGCAGATCAAGGTTTGCCAACAGTTCCCTGGCAGAAGGTGCCCCAAAGGTGAGTGGCATTCAAATAACAGGGGACGGGGCAGAGGACTCTCGCTGACCGTCCCATGTAAGGGTGGTGTTGTATGATCCAGCGGATGCTTGACTCCTCGTTTGGGAGCTTGGGGCGGTGGAACTGGAGGATTGGGTAAGCCAATCTAGAACCGCTGGCTGTGTGGTTCTTACTTGACCAGTGGCCATCAGGGGTAGCTGCACCCTGCTGCCAAGCCTGTTACCCCGGCTGCCACCGGGCCTGGTGCTGCCACTTCTCCTACCCTCACCGCCTGCTGTTGCACTCCTTGCCTGGGAAGTGCTGGAAGTAGGACGCTTGGACATATTTTTATTTGGGTGGGGGAAAATTAAATGATGTATTTTTTAAAATACTTTTTTAAACTTTATTTATTTTTTTTATAACTTTTTTTTAAACTTTTTAAATAACTTTTTTAACTTTTTTTTTTAATTTAAACTTTGTTTATAACTTTTTTTTTTTTAGTTTTTTTTTTCTTTTTTTTTTTTGCGGCTAAACGGGGTTGACGGCACCCAGCTGAGCAGCAACGTGTAGCGTGTACGGTCACGGAACAGGAATGCTACCTGTCCTGTCTCTTTTCTCTCACTATTTCTTTTTTCCTCACCCTATCTCTCCCTAGATGTCACAATTTTTTTATTTATATGACTTCCTCTCCCTATCTCTACCTATCTCTTGCTTTCTCAGCCTCTTTCCCTATCTATCACCTTATCTTCTATATCTAGCTTTCTCTTCCTCTCTCCTGCTTCTCTCACTAACCCTTTCTATTTTTTTCTCTATCTCTCCCTGTATCTATCTACTTGTTTGATTCTCTATCTATCTATATCTTTTCTCTAACACTAATGTGGAGCTCCTATCTCTCTGATGTCTTGAGACGCACTGACAAGATGTCGGCGTGCTCAGACACTTCAGGGGCTGTGGGGTGACGTCACACATCCTTTTTTCACAGAAAACCAGGATACAAGGGATTATAGGAGTAATAATCCCTTGTATCCTGGTCTATTTTGTGAAAAAAGTACAGTTTTGCGTTACTGTTTTTTTTTTTTTACCAGATTCGTTATGAACTTTTCAAAAGTTTGGTTCGGTGACGAACCGAACTTTTTGCAAAGTTCGTAACGAATCTGGTTTGTTACGGTTCGGTTCGCTCATCCCTAGTTATTATTATGTAGGGAATAAGCTTCAATCAGGGGCGTAACTACCATGGCGGCTGACCATGTGACTGCTATGGGGCCCAGGGCAAGAGGGGGCCCAGTTGGGATCATCTCCTCTTCTTCTAGAGGTGAAAACTTGGTCGGGACTCTTCCTAATAAAGGAACAACTTTTAGCAACTGAGGCAGAGGAAAAATGGCCCAAGAGTCATTGAAAGGGGTTTAGGAGGAAATCCTTCTGTCCTGTGTGGGGGACCTGGTTTGATCTTTACTATGGGGCCCTTATATCTCTATGTATGCCACTGGTTTCAATTACATAAACTAGGAAAAACATTATAAGGACACAAAGGTCATGGGGAGGGGGGCAATTAGTCATTTCTGTGTAAGGAAAGAGTGAATCTGGGTGGGGGTCTTAATACAAGGGGAGAGGAGGAAAAGCAGTGGCGTACCTATTATATAGGCAGACCACGCAGCTGCTATGGGGCTCGTGGGAGGAGGGGCCCACAGTGGATGTAAAGCCCCGCCCCCTTATCATACTACAGTAACAATAGAGTCCCTACCTGGTGCTCTGGTTGGCCCTGCTTCCCCTGTTCCCAGGGCCCTTACCTCCTTACAAACTTGTGTATGCTCGTGAGGCTGCAGCAGTTACAAACTGTCCCCACTCTGTGCTGAGGAGAGAGCTCTCTCTCCTCTGTCAGCTGATCGCTGAACTGGCCAATCAGCGCAGCCGACACATACTGTACAGAAGCCAGCCAGAGAGAGTGAAGACTGCTGCTCCCATGTGTGAACCCATGCTTGCCCTGCCTGTGTCAGTGAAGGCTGACTACTGGACTCACGGCACAGCCTAGAATCTGAGTGAGTACCAGGAAGTTCTTGACCTTGTTGTTGGAGGGGGAGTGGGCAGCAATTCTGTTGTTTGTTTGTTTTTGGGAGGGGGTGAAAACACTTCTCTATATAAGCATCTGTAGCAGAGTTCATGGCAGGGATCCCCCCTTTCAACACTGCTTGCTGCTGTTTATATACAGGACAAAGGGCCCTAGGCAGAACCCCTCCCCCATGTACTCTGCCTGGTGCACACTAAGCATCAGAAGCAAGCAGAGCTTTTAATTAAATTAAAAAAAAAAAAAAGTTCAAGTCATGTATATACTACTTCATTCCTTAAAATATGTGTGTGCTATTTTTAAATATTTATAATTTTGGAATAGTGATGACCAAAGTTCTGTTTTCCAGTTCGGCGTACAAGTTTCAGGTTATCTAAGAATTTCGTTATGGATTTCGCTACCACGGACCATAAGCCTCCACATCATCCCAGATTGGAACAGCCCAGCCCCTATAGTCCTCTCCGCCCTTCCCCTTCCCATCACCCCACAGCCATTCTCCCACTCTCCAAGTACTGTAATTGCAGAGAGGGGAAGCCTTTTATGTTCACTCAGCTCATTAGAAAGGTGAGTATAGTCATTGTAAGTTCAGAGCTGGGACCCCCTCTCTCGTGGGCCCCATAGTAACCTTGATCCATACACCCTTGGTTATAACCTTGCAGAATACTTTTCTGTTCTTCATTAACATACAACATGTCCTTGTCCATAATGTGAGGCGGCGGCCGTAGACGTTTCTGTAGACAGCGGATACGTGGATCAGCTTCAGATAAACAATCTCCGCTCTGGAACGAGAAGGAGATTACGGTTTTATTTATCTAAGTTGTAATAAGCATATTGAAGCGCCTGGAGTCGTCGGTGTCTCGAAGCAAAGGGGAAGCCATTTAATCACCGGAATGTTTCCACAGAATGAAAAGAAAATAACAGAAGCTTGTGGAATATTTCATCTCCTCCTCACTCATCCGCCCATGTACCATGCTCTATTTACTCTGTGGCAATCTTTTTTACTTGTTCTTTATTTCCACAAACGTCTTCCCACTTTGCAGAATTCTCTTTAAAGGGAAAACTTACCAAAGTTAAAAACTTAGAGATGCCTTTAGTCAAGAGATAAACTAGGGGGCTCAGTGATTCACTGTCACTCATCATCTTTCCCCATTAGCTCCTCCCCTTGTTGAGAACTATTGACCATTCAGCAAGCCTAATAAAGGTCACATGACCCCTCCTTTGCTCAGGGGCTGGACTATCTTCTTCTGGCCTCCTGATTGGCTTCTTAGATGCCATTTAAGTTACATTATTGTGCCCTCTATTTGCTTTAATCTATAGCTTTGAAGTAGGAATGCTTGTGATATGCTGCAAAACCCATGTGACCCATTTCATATGCTCTACTGGGCATACAATGAAAATAGAAGAGGACTAAATTTAGTTGTACTGTCTTTAACTAAAGGAGAGTACCTTGAGAAGGAGCTGCTCTTGGTCAGAGCCAGCATATCTGTGTATTAGTCACATAGCTCATTGATTTCAGTGAGGAGATGAATTATTGCTGTCTCCTCCCAGTGATCAGTCACGTGGTTTAGGAGGAGACAGGCTGTTTGTGTGATCCTAACCATGTGATCACATGGTCATGACATCATTGAAGGTCCTTGTAAGCTATGGTGAAAATGGAGTGTTTCTTCTCTTCCTGGGCCTGTCAATCAACAGAGCCTCTAGGAGCAGGGGTAACGCCCCTTGCACCTAGAGGCCTTATTAGCATAAAATAAAAGTTCATTTTATATAAAAATGGGGGCACCAGTAAATAAAACAGATATATATTTGGAATCAGGTAACATTAGCACATCTCTAATGTCAGCCTGATTCATACCGAAAAAAACTGGTGACAGAAACCCTTTAAAGTGTACTTCCAGTTATAAACAAGTTTTCAGAAGTTAATAGTCCAGATGCATGTAAGAAATTGTGTAATATATCTTATTAAAGAATTATGTTTCCTCCTCTTTCCCTTCACTCAGCCTCTTACCTCTATTAGATCCTGTCTCTGAGTCTCCAGCCTTGCACGCAAAAGTCTACGGAGAGAGGAGGAGGGATGAGGAGGCTACTAGCAGCTAGTAAGTGATTTATTACCTCACTCTAAATAGTGGTGCAGCCTTATAGTACCAGATATAGTAGAGTCAAAAGTGTGAAGTGTAGCAGAGCCAAGAAACTGCATTTTGTGTGTCTCTCATCCAGAATCCTCCTCCATCCTCCTCCTCACTCACTCACATCAATGTTAGAAGCAGAGAAGAGCAAAGCAGCCTGATGAAAGCAGGTGGAAACATTTTTCTTTAATGAGATATATTATAAAGTTTCTTATATTCACTCATATTTTCACTTTCTTGTATTTACTTTAATTTCTACCAGGGGTAGGACATTTCTAAAATTTCAGCTAGAGATGTGGAAGTACGGCAACTGAACCCGATAGCTGCTAAGAAACAGCGACTCCCCCAGGTAATGTTACATTTCCCCTTGGAAATTTGAGAATATATATATATATATTGGTTTCCAGAAGTGATTGTGGAGCAGGTTGATTCCACTCTTATCACTGACCGTTGGCACTTTCCCTACTTCATATAAAAGACCGAGCCTCCAAGACTACTCAGATGGTTACATTGTTGCAACTATTTGATACTTCTTAACAAAGTACCTAACAGAATGCTACATAATAACTAATTCTTCTTACATAATTCTAGAGGAAATATAACAGGTGACTGATATATATGTGTTTCTTCAGACTTTCATAGCCATTATACAATGTTTCTCTTTTGATAGTATGTACAGTTGGTATCTATTAGTTATAGAATATTATGTTTCTATTAAAATATCACTAAATGCTTCCTAATTTTGTTACAATCCATTGGCCGATGTGAATTACGATACAAATGTGTGTCCTTATTGGCTCCTTATTAAGAAACCTGATTAGACTGTGACATCTTATGTGTGTAATAATTACAGGCGTATATCCTGATAGCAGAGAATAATAGCTGAAGTGGCTCATTGATTCCCACATACGGCAATATAATAAAGTTTTGTTATTTCAATTAACTTTGTGGCCGGGTTCATTGGAGTTATGCCGTATTATTGAGCAGCTTCTCTCCAGACCTCCCTGGTAATATCTAAACAGGTTGCATTTCAACAGAAGGATTACGTTCAGGAACTTAGTAATTACATTTAAAGCCTCTATTAATTTAGGCAACTTATCGAAGCCGTTCCTTCTTGGAAGATTTTATTCTGCATATTTAGGCACTAGTATGAAGGATAGCACTCAGCCTGGAGAACAGAATGGTCTTTTTTTGACACTTGCGTGCTTCGTTGCTCTCTGTAGATTTGATTGTCTTTTCCATTTATTGATGTCTACTTTGTTTTGTATTGTTTATGGTCAATCAAGTCAAAAATGAGCATTGCATAAATGCTTCTGCTCCTCACCTGTACATAGTAAAGGTTTTCTTTATTCACTGCTACAGTATGGTTTCTACATTGTAGCTCATTGTAGCAACTTTTGGTTCTTACTGTATCTCTATGTATTACATTTCCCTCCTTATATAACCTTCAACATTGGCTTTCGATTGGCAATTCAGTGGAAAGAAAGGATTGTTCTTTGAATTGACCACTGGGCAACAATCAAAATAGAGGCTGAAAGGTGATTGTACATGATGATGATGATGATGAGTCCTTTTGGATCATATTCACCCCACATTTTATAATGTTCATTTTCAAGATTCCAGGTCATTGACAGACACATGGATTGCGATAGTGAACCATATGACCAATCCTTAAAGGGTTCTCCAGAAATTCAGAAAATAAAAATACTTAAATATTACTTTATTACCTAATCACACAGAAGGACAAGTTACGTCACAACACTGAGCTATAGAGCTGCCTCATCCTCCTATTTGCTCTGCCTCTCAGGGATTATGATGGTTTAATATGATCTTTAGCTTAATCTCTTTAGGAATGGAGTTCATGAGGAGACATGAAGTACAGAGAGGAGGGTGGGGGTAATGAGCAGAAGCATTTGTATGTAGTCTCCATTACCACAGTCTGTCCTCTCCATCCTCCTCTCAGTCCTTCATGTCTCCCCATGAACTCCATTCCTACAGAGATTCAGCTGAAGATCTTATCATCTGTAGTCAGGATCATAATCCCTGACAAGCAGAGAGGAGGATGAGGCAGCTCTTTACCTCAGTTGTGAAGTAACTTGTCCTCCTGTGTGATTAGGACAGGTTCTGTGTGTGCTAATAGGATGGTGGCCATTTTATTTTCCTAATAATTGCTCCCCAGACAAAACAAGCCATTATACTTAATGAAAGTTATTTGGGAATATATTTATAATAAAATAATATTTAAGTCTTTTAATTTTCTTAACTCTTGGTGAACCCCTTTAAGTTTGCAAATAATATCTCAAAGCTTGTGGTTTTTCTCAAATTGTTGGTGACTGATTATTCATCCGCTTGCCCTCATGGACATTGTGGATAAAAAATTCTAAATCTCTTCAATCTCTTCTTATTTCTTCTTCTTTCAAAGCTAATATCCTCATTAAAGCGGTTTTCCGGGATGTCTTGGGTCTTGCAAACCCCCCTTGATTAAACAAAACTCTCCTATAGGGTAAACCTTTAATATTCCTACCTTTCCAAGTTCTCAGGAACCTGGTTATATGATGCTCCTCTTCGGAAAATCCTGCTTCCCCTGATACCACGTCCTTTACCAGGTTTCTGGCCTGGGCTATGTACGGCATGTCACTTCTGTTGTGGATGGGGCCAAAAATATTCTTCTCCCTGGTGCATGTACCTGTGAGGTGGATTCAGGAGTTTGAGCTTGTGCTAATGAGAGGAACAGTTCTGACACCATCCACAGTGCAAATGATGTGCTGTCCATAGCCCAGATTTAAAACCTGGTATAGAAGTGATGTTGGTGGAAGAAGGAGTTTTAGAAAAGGAGAGTCAAGTGACCGGGTTTGGAACAGTAAGTATGTTACAAACTTTTTTCTACAGGCATGTTATATGTAGTTACATAGTATGTGTATTTAAAGTGGGTTTGCAGACCCCTTGGGTCCTAGAAAACCTCTTTAACTATTTGAGTTTATGATTGACAACTGATATACAACACAAAACAATGTGCTGTATAATTCCTCCATAAGGATATCTGTCAAATACAATAGTCTAACTTTCTTACACATTCCAACTTTTTGGAGTACGTCGACTGAACCCATACTTTGATGGCTTTCAGCTACATGCTCCAATAAGAACCAATAGACACATTTGGCTTCTGATGCATTGATCAAAAAGCATTTGTCTTAATTCCCAAACATCACCATACTTGTGAGAAGTGCCTCCTTTAATCTGCCTCCCATGGCGTTGCAACGTTGTTTCATAAGGTTTGATACCATAGTCCATATTTTGAAAACTCTTAACTATTTTACTCTTCTCTAGTGTCGAGCTGGAAGATTCTCGAAATCTATTATGAACCCATAAATTATTACAAAAGCAAAAAAGCTCCATCAAGATGTGAGCCACCAATGGTTTCCAGCGCTTGATTGTCCAGTTTCTCAGTGTAAATTAGAAGCTGAAAGGAAGTGTCTCCCCAAATCTGGAGAACTCACTGCCTCACACAACGAGAAAAAAAAATGGAAGTAAATCAGAATTGGGTTTTGAGTAAGAAAGGGAGGGCATGCATGACCATCATGCGTGATATTTGTTTATCTATTGGTGTAGATCAGGCATGCTCAACCTGCGGCTCTCCAGCTGTTGCAAAACTACAACTCCCAGCATTCCCAGACAGCCTACAGCTATCAGCCTACAGCAGGGAATGGTGGGAGTTGTAGTTTTACAACAGCTGGAGGGCCGTAGGTTGAGCATCCCTGCTGTAGATCATAGGAAGCTCATCAGTAAATTGACTAAGTCCCCATCTTTTATCTCCCTCTTTTAGATTTTTTCGTGACCTTTTTCTCCTTTGGGAGATCTGAAATGCTATTTAGAACAAGAGAAAGATCTGAAAGCTTCTAATGAAAGCTTGGATCTCTGGGGAGTCTGAGCCATTTCTAGTTGCTCTGGATTCTTTTGCTATGAAACATGCTCTGTAATTCAAACACTTTATTAAAAAACAAACCCTGGATGATTTTAATCACACCGTAAAGATCCTCGTCCTCTCCTGGCATTTATAGAAAGTTAAAAATACTCACAGCACAGCATGCTGAGTGACAGCCTCCACATGGTCCAGGAAAAGTTAGCTGCTTGTTTATCTGTTGCTACTTTAGCTACATACATTGAAGCTTGAAAGTGTGTGAATTTCCTATATTTCTGCATAAATTTAGTCTAAACTATATCAGTCCTAAAAGTAGATAAAGAACCAAATCAAAGAAATGAGTCATAAATATCAAACTTGGTCATTTATAGAGGATCTGATATCATATGTGAGTGGTAAATGTATGTGAATCTTTAGCATTAGCAGATCTGGAGGTGAAATCAGAGTCAGGTGTTTCCAGTCAATTGTCACAACACATGTCTGTGAAATGTTTCATGGTAGGAACAAAGGAGTTTTCTGAGGACCTCAGAAGAAGTGTTGTTGATGCTCACTAGGCTGGCAAAGGTTATAAACCCACCTCTAAAGAGTTTGGTCTCCACCAATCCACAGTCAGACAGATTGTGTACAAATGGAGTAAACTGAAGGCTATTATCACCCTCCTCAGGAGTAGTCGATCTAGAAAGATCATTCCAAGAGCAAAGCATGTAATAGTCCATAAGATCACAAAGGATCCCAAGGAAACCTGTAAGCAACTAATGACCTTTATTATATTAGCCAATGTTAATGTACATAAGTCAATCATCAAGAAGACACTGAGTGACAATGGTGTGCATGGCAGGAGCCATGCCTATCTGCAGTTTGCCTACAATCACATGGACAATCCAGAAAGCTATTGGAACAATGTTGTGTGGATGGATGAGACCAAAATAGAACATCCTGGTGTAAATTATTATTAATTAAAGCATCTGCCTGAGGAGGTGGTGATGGTAAGTTCAGTAAAAGAGTTCAAGAGAGGCCTGGATGTATTTCTGGAGGTAATAATATTACAGGTTATAGTTACTAGAGAGGGGTCGTTGGTCCAGGGAGTAATTCTGATGTCTGATTGGAGTCGGGAAGGAATTTTTTCCCCCTAAAGTGAGGAATATTGGCTTCTACCTGACAGGGTTTTTTTGCCTTCCTCTGGATCAACTTGCAGGATAACAGGAGAACTGAATGGACAGATGTCTTTTTTTCGGCCTTATAAACTATGTTACTATGTTACTATGTTACATTCTTTCAATGCCACTGTACATATGGAAAGAGGTATACATACATAATACAAAACAATTGCAATAAGCATGAACAAGACGAGTTACAAACTGGTACAGAAGGAGAGAGGACCATGCCAGTGAGGACTTACAGTCTGCAAGGAACTGGAGAAGGAAACAGTAGGTGAGGGTAAAGCTGGTCATGGCAGTATAGAGGCAGCAGGGTTACTGTAGTTAGGAGGCTTGCCTACAGAGGTGGGTTTCCTTTGAAGGTTTTCACTGGAGGTGAGGGTCTGATATGTTGGGGTAAAAAGTTCCACAGCATATAGGATGCATGGGAGAATTCTGGGAGGCAATGGTGGGAAGAAGTGATAAGATGAGAGTAGAGAAGAAGGTCTTGTGAGGATTACAGAGATTACATGTGGGGGTGTATCGTGAAAGTAGCTCAGAGATGGACAGGTTTTGGATGGCGTTATATGTATTTGCTGGCCAATGGGAGCCAGTGAAGGGATTAGCAGAGGGGGGAGGCAGATTACTAGGGCAGCAGAGTTGAGGATAGATTGGAGGGGTGCAAAGGAGCTAGATGGAAGACTACAGAGGAGGATGTTACAGTAGTCTAAGCAGGAGATGATGAAGGCATGAGATAGAGTTAGAGACTGCAGGTGGTGGAAAGGGCTTGTATGTTCAGTTAGGATAGGACAGAATCAAAGGTTAACCAAGGGAAGGAAGAGGATGAAGCTAGTAGGATCTTCCAAAGATCTTCCAAAGAATGGTTAAATTACAATAACAAGATATTTTTGTAATGGTCAAATCAAAGTCCTGATCTTAATCCAATAGAAATGTGGAAGAACCTGAAGCAGATACTGACAGCTTCAATGACAAAAGATTAAATGACAAAATAGGTGTTTATTCACATTACCAGTACAATTTCAAGTGAACAACTATATTGTTACAGTTTTACAATCATAGTTACATTGCTACAGTTACATTTACATAGTTACAAAGCTAGTATGGCTAGAAAAGACATATATCCATTATGTTTAACCAAGGGAAGGAGGAGGAAGAATGGATAGGAAATGGCTACATCTTAGAACTATTCCCCATGTTTATTAAAAAGTTAGGCAAAATTCCCATAATGGATAAGCCTATTTAACCTAAAAGAGCAACATTCCCAGCAAATGTGCTGTTCTGAATGGTAGTCCCATCACCCATATATCATTACAGTGTTTAAAAAAAAAAAGCCTCATCACAGAAGGACAATTCATTTAAATTTGATGGATAAGATAAATTCTATTGTAGCCTCCATCAGTTTGATCCTGATACTGTAGCGCTCGTCTGACACACGGTACACAATGTATCCGCTATACTCAGCTATGATACGGAGAGATTAAACTGAGGGTCACTGGGAAAATCTGCATTTTTGCAACTCTACTACATACTTGTGCCGATTGTGCTATAATATCAATTTCTGGTGCCCGGGGATACAATTGTCCTTCATATGACTGAAGACAGAAGTCCAATAGCAAATGGTTTCCTCCCAGGATAACCGTGCACGTCTTCTGCTGTGTGGATGATACAGAATAGATTATCATTCAGCTATAGATCCAAGCAGACCTTACAGTATATACAACAACATGTATCTGGTTGTATCAGTCATTGTACGGCGTCTCTTAAAGGGTCATTCCCAGAAATATCATGGAGGTCAGATCTGAGATGACCATCCTAAGAGTGGTCCTGTGGATAGGTGGAAAGTTGTTATGATAGGACAGTCCCTTTAAAGATGAAATGCATGGAATGGAAATGAAAAAAAAAAAGATACAGGTGCTCTTCAGATACATTTTATAAACCATATTCAGTGTGCCAGGGCTAGAATGGTCAGCAACAGGCTCATGGCTGGTAAAGGGGTTGTTTTTTTTATGTAAATATAGCACCACATCCAGGGGTGCACCTAGCCTTTCTGAAATGACCCCCCACCCATGCCAAATTTTCAACCTAACCCCTTCCCTCTAGCCTCACTGTTAAAGGCATACTTGGAAAACATTACCTAGTGCTACAAAACATATGCTTCTACAATAAAATCGCTCATTACCCAAGGCCTTTCCACTGCCCCCCACTTGTCCCTACCTGGTGATGCCTCAGGCAATCGCCTCACCTCGCCTCATTGGTGGTGCACCCCTGACCACATCTGTCTGCAGGTCGTGTCTTGTATTGCAGCTCAGCCCTATTGATTTCAGTGAGCTGCAATATCAGATACAACACCCACGTTACTTCCAGTCTTGACCTGCGTCAGTGCAAGTAAAACACATGAGTTTGGAGTACCATAACATGCTCCAAATTAAGATGAGTGCAAATTTTTGGCACAGTTCTGGGTACATGTGCAACACCCATGTTAGGAAGGAAGAGGTAGGTGTCCACCATGTCTAGTCAGCTGTTCCTAATACCGTATGTTGTGCAACATTTGCCATTTTAGTAAATTTGGTGTAAATGGTAGTGTTGAGCGAGCATGTATATACTGTACTGTATTCGGCCAATCAGCGTGCAGAGAGGTACTGGCATTCACTGTAATGCCATAGCCATGTTGCCTACTGGCATTACAGTGATTGGCTGGTCGGGAACGCGTCATCGGGTGCTATATAGCACCAGGTAACATGTGACCGGCTCAGTCCGAGTCAGGGAGAGCTGCTGCAAGGAGGGACAGATAGTGTAGGGATAGAAATTGGCTAGTTGTTCTGTTTAAAAGAACCAAAAGTCATTTTAAGGACTATTGTTATATCTTGCTCCAATATTTTTTTTTGGTTTGGGGTAAAAATTGCGCAAGTTTGCCTGACCTTAACACCACCTCCACAGCGCATGCAGTATAACGTTTGTGTGTCCCAAATACCTGACATCCAGTGTATTGTTTTCTGCTGCTATTTAAGGCGACATTACCTGCGCTGCGTCTGCTGTATAACATTTGAACATTCTAAATACCTTTGACATTCAGTGTAATTTTTTCTGCCGTTAGTGACGGCGATATTCCCTGCGCTACATCTGCTGTATAACGTTTGAACATCCTAAATACTTGGGAGTCCAAGTTGCATCCATACATCCTCCCCATGCTGTTCCCAAACCATTTCAGTGGTGTTTCCACCATTTTCTCACCTTTTCCTATGAACCAGACGCCCTCCCCTCTTCAGAGCAAGGGGTGCCTGGTTTAGTGCTCAGGTTCTCCCATTGACTTCCATTGCGCTCAGGTGCTCGGCAAAGCACTCGAGCATCACCTTGTGTTCGATCCGAGCACCCGAACACTACGGTGCTCGATCAAAACTAGTAAATGATGCCATTTTCCCTGATGTATAAATTGCCTCTTCTGAAGACAGTGATAAAACTCCCTGTCACGTGCTCTGCACATGGACTCGGTCGATCAGAAATACAAGGGAGAAGAAGAGTATGAATGCTTTGTCTTGATGGCATTACATTATGTCCCTAGCTACGGACTCGTGTGAGGAGCACGGATTCTAAACCCAGCTGACCTGAATATTCAAAAAGACTTAAATTAATATAAAAGAACGGGCTACGCATTTCAATAAGACTCGGGCTTTAGATTCCTCAGTAAAATATGCTGCAGCAATCTGTTCTCAGCCTCCGCTAATGCACTGACTGTCATTTTATCCATGGGCAAACTAATGCCCGGCCATTCCAGGGATGAATGAGAGAAAAAAAAATTGCATTATACATGCTCACATTGAATGGTTACAATAGGAAAATCCTTTGAAGCGCAGACTCCAGAAGCCAGATCCGTCCTGGAGAAGAGAGAACATGATTGACTTAATCCACGCACATTACTGGCGCATTACATGAGATGGGCGCTTATGACGCAAAGGTTAATAAATGTCTTATAATGATAATATTTCATCTTCTCCCTCTTACCTACTGAGACAGATGTAGATTAAAAATGTTCTCTACATAATTTATAGAGCGGCATATGAAGGACAACAGACTAATTAACTGAAAGCCTGAATATATCATTGTCTGATTGGGTTCTGAATGGAGGGTTTTATGGTTAACCAATCCCAGCATAGCCATAACTCAATTCTGTCTGTCTTCATTCATGAGTAGAGGGAGCTCAGCAGGCTACTTCATACAGATATATACAGCAACCAATAGGTGGAGCTCAGGTGTATATTGCATACAAATAAATACTGTACATCTTCCTCTAGAGGGAGCTCAGGAGCTTACTGTATACAGATACAAACAGCTACCACCAGAGGGAGCTCAGGAGATTACTACATATAGATATATACAGCCATCACTAGAGGGAGCTCAGGAGATTACTACATACAGATATATACAGCCACCACCAGAGGGAGCTCAGGAGATTACTACATATAGATATATACAGCCATCACTAGAGGGAGCTCAGGAGATTACTACATACAGATATATACAGTCACCACTAGAGGGAGCTCAGGAGATCACTACATACAGATATATACAGCCACCACTAGAGGGAGCTCAGGGGATTGCTACATACAGATGTATACAGCCACCACTAGAGGGAGCTCAGGGGATTACTACATGCAGATATATACAGCCACCACTAGAGGGAGCTCAGGAGATTACTGCATACAGATATATACAGCCACCACTAGAGGGAGGTCAGGGGATTACTACATACAGATATATACAGCCACCACTAGAGGGAGCTCAGGAGATTACTACATACAGATATATACAGCCACCACTAGAGGGAGCTCAGGAGATTACTACATACAGATATATACAGCCACCACTAGACAGAGCTCAGGAGATTACTGCATACAGATATATACAGCCACCACTAGAGGGAGCTCAGGAGATTACTACATACAGATATATACAGCCACCACTAGAGGGAGCTCAGGAGATTACTACATACAGATATATATCGTCACCACTAGAGGGAGCTCAGGAGATTACTATATACAGATATATACAGCCACCACTAGAGGGAGCTCAGGAGATTACTACATACAGATATATACAGCCACCACTAGAGGGAGCTCAGGAGATTACTGCATACAGATATATACAGCCACCACTAGAGGGAACTTAGGAGATTACTACATACAGATATATACAGCCACCACTAGAGGGAGCTCAGGAGATTACTACATACAGATATATACAGCCACCACTAGAGGGAGCTCAGGAGATTACTACATACAGATATATACAGCCACCACTAGAGGGAGCTCAGGAGATTACTACATACAGATATATATAGCCACCATTACTGCATAAAGTAAGCTTTGAAACTCATTCTGACTTTCTGACAGGAAGCAAATACTGTATTATCATGTATCAAATTAATCAGAGCAGAATAATGGGGCTAGTGAATACTGTGGAGGCTCACTTATGGCAGAAGTCATTCTTTTGTCAGTCTGGATGCTGATTACAAATGGAGCATAATAATAATTAGTACTTAATGTCCATAAGTGTCCTTTGTAAAAGTAAGATAGATAGATATGATATAGATAGATAGATAAATAGATAGATATGAGATAGATAGATAGATAGATAGATAGATAGATAGATAGATATAGTAGATAGATAGAATTTTGCTAAATGCTTGTTGTTTTCTAGATCAGCAAACTTTTCAGTGGGGAGGATGACAGACTCTTTGGCAATCAGTTTCAGCTGCTTACAGATATGTGGCCGTCATACGCTGCAAACCTAGCAGATCATACTTTAATCAGGTTCTTTGGTCATTTTTGGCCGCTCTTCACTAAAATGAGATGTGCTGTGAGAAGAGGCATCATTCTTGGCAGTGAATTGTCATCCGACAGATGCTCAGTCCACAAGCCAGGAGAGACTGTGTGTATTTCCTCTGCCCGGGTCACCAAACAGCTCCATCCACATAGGTATAATGCTCTACGTCATACAGCTCAGTATAAGAGGCCAGAGACGCGGCTGTACATTCTCCTCCATAATACCCACCAGGAGGAATGGAGCAGAATTATAATTATGTTTCAGTAGCAGAAGATGCATCTTTAGCAGTCATACATCTATCCAATACTGTCAAACCCTTTCTGCTTCTGGGAAAACTGGTGACAATGATTAGGGCACCTCTGTGGCAACATATCCCCATCTTAGCATCTTCTTCTGGTCACTCAGTAGTCTGGCAGAGTCTCCCCTCCAAGCACTGTTCCCTAACTGCAGCACACTAGGGACTCTGACTGCTCTCCCTATATACAGTTTTAGCTAGACTGGCACCTTCTAGTGGGAGGGGTGGAGTGGAGAAACTCAGCACAAACAGATACAATGTTACACTTTCTGTCTGTCATAGACTTACATTACAGCTTCAATGATACTCAATGGCAATGACACAGCAGATTTTCCAGACAAAAACAAGTTTCCAGACATAACAGCAGAGCTAAACCAGACATTCAAAAGGTCAGTCTGGTTTTGGTGGTAAACAAGTCTGGCTTTTTACCTCCAAAACATGCTCTTTTTTAAACCCTATGACAATTGTGGAAAATTACCAGCTTCTCATTCAAAGTCCTAACAGTTTCTCAGTATTCATTAACCCTTTCCACAGAGCCTTGCAAATATAGTGATAATAAACAGGCTATATATCACAACATACATATAAAATGCAGTAACACAGAAATAAACAGTATAAGTTAAGCCTTTCGAGAGAAATAAAATGAGAAGTAGGCCCTGGCTGACTACCAGTATGAACAGGCCTTAGTTGTAGGAGAGTTCATACACAGGAACCTAATAACAAACTGACTCTGTACAACCCTGCAGCTAGTGACAGGAGAAAGAGTAAACCTGTTCCTCCAAAAGGACAGACGAACAGGAAACTCCAAAAGGCAAAACCAAAACAGGGAAACGTAAGATAAACACAATAGGGAAAATGCAGATATTGCAGCAACCGGATCTCAGTAGAGAGCCACACCAAACACAACAATGACAGCAGAAAGTATAAACCGCAAGGAATACTGGGAGAGGAAGGGGTAAATAGGGGAAAGATAATTACCACACCCACAACAGCTGAGGGGAAGGGGTGTGGTAAACAGCAACCAAACCAAGAGGAAAACATGTCAAATTATGTCACTTTTTGAAAGCCTAGCCGAACGCCTGCAACCTGACGCAAGTACGTTCGTGACAGCACTACAGTGATATATAAGTACCAGATACACTACATGGAGTTTGGTATCGACCCCACATCTTCATAATGCACTCTAACATTAGCGTAGTTTATAACATCCAGCTCTCAACCAGCCAGAATTCCAGCGTGGCCCTGTAATAGAATTCCACTACTACCACTGCAGACGTTGTGCTGTGAGGGGAGCTTCATTGAATGGGTTTCCATGGCCGCTGCATGTGAGTCTTACACTACCACGTACAATGCCGAGCGTGGGATGTAAGTTATAAAAAAACACCATTGGAGCAGTGGACAAGTCTTCTGTGCAGTGAACAATCATACTTCTCTATCTGTTGGACTTCTATGGGAGTTATGAGAACAGCCAAGCAAATAAATGAGCATGATGGGAATTGTACTTTCACCACACCTAGAGTGCCGAAGGATGCTGATCCCTGTTGTAGACAATAATATGGTGGCAAGAGAAGTTGCAGAGTGGCGCACACAAAGTATGGTACTGGACGGTGTCAGGACTTCATGTGATGTGACACCAAGGGTGAAGAGTGGTGAGTACTGAAAAAGGTCTGACATGGAGTCAGATTTATGGGTTCTGGTCTGGCGTCTGAATTATGGGGTCTCATCTGGGGTCTGAATTATTGATTCTTATCTGAGGTATGAAAATTGGGATCATGGGCTTCTAACCACAGGTCAGGAATGTGTCTTGAAAAGCTGCACATAAGTTTATCAGAATAATTGGTGACAGCCCCCTTTAAGTAAGATGTCATCATTATCCAAGATGATGTCACCATTCATTAAATGGATTTACACCAAGAGGGAAAATTCTGCAGAATTGTCCTAGTGGAAGTCCAGAAGGAAATTCTGTAAGTCTAAGGGTTAAATCCAAGTGCAGATAGGTATGAAGACAAGCAGGACTATCACAGACAGACCTGTGAAGGCTCCAGACCATCAGCGCTTCCAAAAATTAAATTTCTGCTGCCAAATCTCATTATTTTCATAGACACTGAGTTCCTGGCTCACAGATATCTCACTGTGGTGCCTGAATGCTGGTGCAAAGTACAATGTTTATTCTATTTCTGGAGATTTTTACTTTTTACTTAAAAATCACATCCGAGAAATTTTACTAAACAGTCTACCAGTTCATGTAAATCATTCCGATTGCATTGAGATCTGGGAATTTTGAAAAAAGTCATCACTAAAGATGAGCGGATCAGTGACGTGGAAAACTGCGAAAACTGTACAAAACGTGTTCTGCCATCAACCTAGCATAGCAGATAGAATTAAAGATGAGCGACGTTTAAAAAACTTTAATTCGGCTGATTCACAGAATTTCACAAAGAAATTCGGTTCTTGATGAATTACTTTGTCACAAGGCACATTTTTTTGGGCATTCAGGGGTTAATCGGTGAAAAACAACCTTATCCATTTGAGCGCGAAGAGGCCGCCATAGACATCTTGATTGAAGATCCCACGCGGCACGTGATAATGTCATCACATTGGTCGGCGTGGTGACGTCATACCTCACCACGCACGAAATTTAATGTGGGGTTTTCAAGATGGCCACTGCAGCCTCTTGGCGCTGAAATTGAGGTATGATTTTTTTTTTTTTTTAACCGCCATTTCAAGGAAAATTGATTCGCTACCACAAAGCATGAGGTTTGATTTGCTCAACACTATATGGAATACTAGCAAGATCTCTGTCAGGTCATATCACATATTTAATTTATTTTTTTATTTTGTTTTAGTTTGAAAAACTGTATATATCAGCAATTGAGAACAAAATATTATGGCTAAATCTGTTTTTAATATCTCCATACACATACATTTCAAAATGTTTTTATTTTTTTTATTTTTATTTCTTTACTTCTTTCTTTCTTTCTTTTTTTTTTTTTTGGGGGGGTGGGGTTAGAGCATTGAATGTAATTAATCCAGTACATCTGTGACCAGTGCGACACAAGCTAAGGCAACAATTTCCCTTTGAGTGTTAATGTGAAATTGAGCACCAGGCCTCAATCATTAATTTTCATTTTTTTCCACACAAATTAATTGGAATTTAATATTTTTGGGGATTGTTCAATTGAATTAAATGGTTATATATATGTGATTACTATAACAATATACAGGCTAGGGCCACAATGTACTTGTGAGTGTGAAATTGAGCGTCAGGCCTGGCCCTTAATCATCAGTTTTTGTTTTTTCTTTATCCACACTGTTGGAATTTTATTTTTGGGGGGATTTTTTAATTTAATGAAACCAGTGTATGTACGTGTTTTACTACACCAATACACAGGATAATGCACAAAAGTATCTGTTAGTGATAACAAATGTAGACATAAATCCATTTTCCTTTTTCCAAACATTTACAATCAACAAGGGGTTGTTGTTGATTATATTCAAACCAGCATAGATGATTACATTATCTGAGAGGCCTAAAAATGTGAGGGCTACAGAAGACCCAGAGCCAGAATGTAGGTAGTAACAGCACCAGCTATCAGGCAAAAAGTAGTAGTAGTAGTAGTAGTAGTAGTAGTAGTAGTAGTAGTAGTAGTAGGAGCAATTAGCTTTATTACAAGCTGAAAGGCCACCTGGCCATGTCATTTTGGACAGTTTTTGCAGTGTAACTAGGGCATGATCCAGCTTAAAGAGGACACTGACATTAGGGGGCACTGCTGCCATGAAGTTGGGGGTGGAAGGGTACATGTCGGTGGAGTGTTTAGGTAGGTACTACATATCTTTTCCTCTGATGTAGATGTTTTCTTTACTCATCTTCTCCATTCTGACCAGAATGCCTTGATGGCTTCTTTCTTCTACATCTTTCCTTTGTAGAGTTTGGCACACAGACATCCTAGGTTCCTCAAATTCCCTCAAATTTCTATCATCCTCCTGCCCCACCTGATGTGCCTCCTACAGTGCTCCCAATAATGATAAAGCTCCTCAAGAGTTAACCCATTAGTATCAATGCCCTCCATAATAGTTTGCACATTTTGCAACATGGCCAATACCAAGGGGTGCACCTAGCCTTTCTGATGCCAGAGGTAAAAATTTAAACTGCACCTGTTCCCCCGTATGCCAAATTCTCAACCTAACCCCTTCCCTTCAGCTCTACTATTAAAGACATACTTGGAAAACATGACATAAAACACTACAAAAAATACAGGGTAATACATCATTACATGCCTCCAGTAACATCTCCTCTGATGTAGTCATTCTCTTTCCTCATCTTCTCCATTAGAAGCAGACCACCTTGATGACATCTTTCAGCTGTGTCTCATCTCTGCAGAGTATGACACAAAGACATCTTAGTTTCCTACTTTTCCATCATCTTCCCCATCTTCTGAACACCCCATCCTGCCACCCCCAATACTGTGCTCCACAATACTATACTGCATAAAAATACTAGTACCACACAGTACCCCCTTCAATAAACAATTGCACACAGTACCCTAAAAACTTAACTGCACCCATCAAATACTGTATCTGACACATAGTGTTCCCCAAAATAATTGTGCTTAGATGATACTGTGCCATGGTGCCCCACAGTAATTGTGCTCCCCAAAGTCCCCAATTGTGTCCCAGAAGTAATAATGCCCCCATAATGCCCATACTAGTAATCATATTTCCCACAGCGCCCTCTTAGTAATAAAGCTCATCCTAATGCCCCCCGTACTAATACTTATACTTATAATGTGTGCCAGTCAAAAAAGCTCCCTAATTTGTGCCAATACAAATACTATCCTCTTATAATGTGTTCCCGTTCAAAACCAAAAACCCTTACAATGTGTGCCAGTACAAAAATGCCCCCTTACAATGTGTGCCAGTACAAAAATGCCCCCTTATAATGTGTGCTACTACAAAAAATACCCCTTATGTGTGCTAGTATAAAAAATACCCCTTTACCATGTGTGCCAGTAGTAAAAATACCCCGTATAATTTTTTTCCAGGACATTAATGGCCCATATAATGTGCACCAATACAAAAAAATTAGATAATGATGACATCATTGCGCTGCCTGTGCCGACTTTTGATAGGCTACAGGTACTAGGCAGAAATGGCCAAAGAACCTGGACTGGACACTCACTGCAGGCAGCAGAAATGGTCAGGGCAGGGAGCAGAACAAAGTAATGTGGTCAGACACACACAACCCAAAGCTTCTGCAAGCAGTGTTTGGCGCCATACAGAGTAGAACATCATGAGAGGTGGAACAGCCCATTACATGACTTTGCTAAGCATTGGCTGTCAGGCACATCCTCCTCCTGATGCTCTTAACATGATCATGTAACATCACCACGTAGGGAGCATCAGGTCTTGACTGCCTGCCTCCTGCTGTTCCTCCAAGTTCCTGTACCCTGTTGGCACTGCACGCTCCCTGGCACTGACTGTAATAGATTCACAGGCAGCTCTACGTATGTGCTGCCCCTCAATAGTGCAGTGTGGGCAGCATATCCTGAGCCGGTTCCATAGTAACACAGACACAGTGCACAGAGTACTGCAGCCTGCACATCGCCGCCACCTCTCACATTCTCCTAAATGGAACCACCAGAGGCAGCCACCTCACATTACCTCATTGATGGTGTGCCCCTTAACATCCAAATAATGTAATGTGACTCATCAGACCAGACTGCATGTAGTGCCCCTGGTGCCATCTCTTCCCCAGGTAAGTGACCCCATCAGATGTAACATGATATATCAGACCTGACTGCCTTTTTCCATAGTGCACCTGGAACCATCCCCTCCCCAGGTAAGTGATGCACAGACACCCATCTGTCCACATGATGTAATGTGATTCATCAGACCAGGCCACCATCTTCCCATAATAAAACCGGTGCCACTTCTTCCCCAGGTAAGTGACATCCATGCACCCAAATGTCCACTTGCTGCAACGTGATTCCTCAGACTTGAACACCGTCTTCCGTTAGTCCAGGTTGTGCACACTGTAGACACTTTGAGTTGTAGACAGTGGTCAGCATCGATACTCTGACCAGTGACCTGTTTGTCCTGACATCTGTCTATGCTCACCAGTAATAAGGTTGTCAGCAGTTTGCTCTACAGGAGCTCTTCTGTTGGACCAGATAGGCTAGCCTTTAGTCTTAGTGTATATCAATGAGCCTTTTGGTAGTTGCCAATATGGCACAAGACCAGCCATTCTGGAGATGCTTTGACCTATCACAATTTAGCCCTTGTCAAAGTCACTCAGCTTCTTACACTTGAGGATTATTCTACTTCCAAAATTCACCCCCCCCCCCTCCCCCGCCCGACTCTATTATCACCAGATATTCAGTATTATTTGGGTAGCCATGCAACTTATTTTATCACTCGGGTCCAAAAGTTACAAGTTGGTTACTTAATGACTTGGCTCAAACTCTGCAAAAAGCAGCTTTCAAGTCAAAAACATCTGACCTTCCCCCCACCCTTACCTAAATTATTTCCCCTTAACAGTATTTAATAGGCACTTTCTTAATGCATGTAAAGTCTAATCGTAACGAATGAGCCGGGGCCATGTTACGGCGCTTAAATCTAATGACGAGAATAATTAGTCAGTGTGGCGCCATTAGTAACGTCTCATCTCTCTGGTTGAATAACTTCATGCTGTTAGTTTGCTTCTCTTTATGACTCCTGACCCCGTGGTCACATAACAAGTCATATAATGACTCCAAGTGCATCAGGTCCACACACATCTGTATACCCGGGTAAAGCAAATTACAATACTTCTATTGGGTAAAATATCCAATTTATTTTCTTATTTTTGTAATTAGTGTTATTATTATCATCATTATTGTTACATTATTATTATTATTTTTAACAATCCAGAATTAAGAATTCCTGCTAAGAGGCTGGGATTATAAGGAGGGCACACGGGCCACGTATCCTGGGGCTTCCACTACTTTGAAACCTAAGGAATCTATACCGCCTGTCCTCGGTGATCCCAGCCAAGGAGGGATGGACCAGTGGTCATGCATGCATGTGACTCTCTTTTAAAGCTGCTGCCCCAGTTGTCTCCATATTTCCCATTTAATGGGTTATCAGACTTATTTCCAGTGCTGACTGCAGTGATCACAAGGGATATACCGCCATGTTCAGCAGCCATGTAAACCAAAGACGAGGACCGGAGGGGAACCGATGAAAGTTGTAGACGGTGAAGTGGTGAGTGTGATCATTTTTGGGGTTTTGGGGAGCTTTGAAATAAGTCGGACAACCTCATTAAAGAAGAACTCCTGCAAATTTTTTTGTTCTCTGACCTGTTAGAAAGGTGCATGATATAATCTGTAGTGATTGTCATTTTCTTATCAGTGACTGTTTCTGTGAGTAAAAACCTCTTCTTATTGTAGCTGGGTCATGTGACCAACTCCCTGACCTCCAACTGACCCAGGACAGAAAGCCAGTTACTGCTCTATTCATTCCTATGGAAGCCTCACTTTCAGTCTCATAGGAATACATAGAGAATTAGACTTCCTGTCCACACATAAGTCTCTGTGTGAGTTGGTGGGTCTAATTGCTGGTCACATGACACAGATAAGAAACTTCAGGATGATATAAGTCAAAAATTCAGACACTGGTAAGAAAATGACATTCACTACAGATTATATCATGTACATTTCTAGCAGGACATGGAATAAAATTTTTGTCGGGAGTTCTTCTTTAACTTCAGCAGAGAGCGCCATGCCCATGTGTCAATGTAGCATTTCTTACCTTGACATGTAACAATTTAAGTAACCAGTTGCAAGAAGCTTTGACTTGACTTTTCCAATGGCTTTTATGATGGGATATCACAGTGAGGTTATAAATTGCTCCATCTGACTAACTCTCCTACATGTGTGTTACAGGAAAATATGGTTCCCAGCCAGAGCATCAGTCTGATGACCACACAAATATGATATAGCATATACTGATATTATTCTGTGAGATTCACCCATTGAGTGATATCAGTAAGGCCAGAAGCCATTTGGTCATTGTGTCCCTTGTTAGCATATTAAAGGCAGGAAGTGCACAGTGTAAAAGCAGTTGGACAACATTCTCTTGGCCAATAGATTGGGATGATATTTGGGTGGCCATGGCGTGTGGTCCATGGAGGGGGCTGGGGCACAGGAACATATATCCTGGGTGAAACTTGGTCTATCTCTCTCTCTCTCTTCATGCCAGCCCCCTGGACCAACAGTACTTCTGGAGCAAGCTAAGTCATATATCTGCTTATGTGTGTATGTAACATAGTAACATAGTTTATAAGGCAGAAAAAAACATTTGTCTATCGAGTTCGGCCTGTTATCCTGCAAGTTTATCCAGAAGAAGGCAAAAAAAACCCTGTGAGGTAGAAGCCAATATTCCTCACTTTAGGGGAAAAAATTCCTTCCCGAATCCAATCAGACATCAGAATAACTTCCTGGATCAACGACCCCTCTCTAGTAACTATAACCTGTAATATTATTACCCTCCAGAAATACATCCAGGCCCCTCCTGATCTCTTTTAGTGAACTTACCATCACCACCTCCTCAGGGAGAGAGATCCATAGTCTCACTGCTCTTACAGTAAGGAGTCCATAGTCTCACTGCTCTTACAGTAAAGAGTCCATAGTCTCACTGTTCTTACAGTAAAGAGTCCATAGTCTCACTGCTCTTACAGTAAAGAGTCCATAGTCTCACTGCTCTTACAGTAAAGAGTCCATAGTCTCACTGCTCTTACAGTAAAGAGTCCATAGTCTCACTGCTCTTACAGTAAAGAATCTATAATCTCACTGCTCTTACAGTAAAGAATCTATAATCTCACTGCTCTTACAGTAAAGAATCCATAGTCTCACTGCTCTTACAGTAAAGAGTCCATAGTCTCACTGCTCTTACAGTAAAGAGTCCATAGTCTCACTGCTCTTACCGTAAAGGGTCCATAGTCTCACTGGTCTTACTGTAAAGAATCTATAGTCTCACTGCTCTTACAGTAAAGAATCTATAATCTCACTGCTCTTACAGTAAAGAATCCATAGTCTCACTGCTCTTACAGTATAGAGTCCATAGTCTCACTGCTCTTAGTGTAAAGAGTCCATAGTCTCACTGCTTGTACAGTAAAGAGTCCATAGTCTCAGTGCTCTTACAGTAAAGAGTCCATAGTCTCACCGCTCTTACAGTAAAGAGTCCATAGTCTCACTGCTCTTACAGTAAAGAGTCCATAGTCTCACTGCTCTTACAGTAAAGAGTTCATAGTCTCACTGCTCTTACAGTATAGAGTCCATAGTCTCACTGCTCTTACAGTAAAGAATCCATAGTCTCACTGCTCTTACAGTAAAGAGTCCATAGTCTCACTGCTCTTACCGTAAAGGGTCCATAGTCTCACTGTTCTTACTGTAAAGAATCCTCTTCTATGTTTGTGTACAAACCTTCTTTCCTCCAGACGCAGAGGATGTCCCCTCGTCACAGTCACAGTCCTGAGGATAAATAGATGATGGGAAAGATCTCTGTACTGACCCCTGATATATTTATACATAGTTATTACATCTCCCCTCAGTCGTCCCTAATTTTGATAATCTTTCTGGGTCCTGTAGTCCACCCATTCCAGTTATTACTTTAGTTGCCCTCCTCTGAACCCTCTCCAGCTCTGCTATGTCTGCCTTGTTCACAGGAGCCCAGAACTGTACACAGTACTCCATGTGTGGTCTGACTAGTGATGTGTAAAGTGGCAGGACTATGTTCTCATCACCGCCATCTATGCCTCTTTTGAGGCAACCAATTATCTTATTGGCCTTGGCAGCAGCTGTCTGACACTGGTTTCTACAGCTTAGTTTGCTGTTCACTAAAATTCCTAGGTCCTTTTCCATGTCAGAGTTATCCGTATATGTTATATGTATATAAGTATAATATCCCAGTAGACTTTATATGTACATATAGATATTTGTAGTCTGTGATTGTATTACCAGTAGATTATATATGCTGTTTATGCATCAGTATCTATATGTACATGTACTAATAATCAGGTACTGGATGTGAGTTGGGTAGCAGTGTAGATCCAGTATACGGTATATTGGTGGACTCTGGATATACTGTATATACATACACATTATTAGCCACATTGCTTAGCTTCCAGGGAGGGCAGGAATGGAGGCGGCTGTGTGTGGTGGTGTCCTCTATGTTCTGTGTTGTTTGTTGTGTCTGTATCTTTATGTAATGTCCATTGCTTTGTTACCCCTATGTTATGGGTAAAGTATATTTATATATAAATATCCTCGAGGGTTGTATGTGTGTCCTGGGTGTATGAAGGACTGGAGGGGTGTATATAAGCGGGTTATATAGGAAACAAAGACAACAGTCTAGGAACAGAAGAAAAGGGACAGAAGACGGAGATAGACGTAAATCCCCAATTTCCAATAAGCAATATTCCCTTAATCAATGTGGACGTGATTTAGGGTCAAATTTGATCCACTTCCCATGACAAGAGGTTCCTCTACCGACCTTAATCCTTCCTTGGTCCATGCACCAAAAATAGCCCCAAGGCCAAGTTAGCTTTAGGTGTTGATGCCCGATGCTGCAATGATGCCCAGAGATTACATGGGTATTCACATCACCGTATATATTAATGCAATGTCATATTTTCTGACAGACTTGCACCATGTTTGTTTGATGCATGAGCTTCATTGTCTTGTGTCAGGTGAAATGTGACTAGATTTTCCTTCGTGCAGTGACTATGTAGAATGGCGCATTTCATTTCACTAATCCGTGTCTTCCACTTACCCGGGCTGGATGACTTGTATCCGCAGTAAAGTAACATGTCATCCAATGTGTTTGATGTTCTACAATAAAGTAACATGTGAAATCAATACCTCCTATTTCCTTCAGCTTGTCCCGCTCCCCGTGTCTATGGTGATAAAAGCTTAGGGGAAAATGATCCGAGAAGAAAGACGTTATTAAATTTGTATCAAGGATGTGCATTAATATTTCCTTCTAAGAGCTTTGCATACGATCTTCAGAGCTGCCTTCCCTTCCTGAATATTCTTTTAATATCTGACCAACCTGCGAAAAGTTTTGTCAATTGAATAGTTAAAGAGCAGCTGACAGAAGTATCGACTTCATTACACCAGAAGTGCTACTTGGTAGGGTTGATCCTTCAGATTTAAATGACATCTGTCTTATAAAAATTTGTTGTGACGCTCCCAAGAAAAATATTTTTATTCTTTATGCAAATGAGAGTTTAAGTGCATTGAGGGGTGTGGCCAGCCTTAAAGAACTGGAAAGCAATGAGGGTCTAGGTCCCGCCCATGAGTGCATTTGCATAAGTTACAACAGTCCTGTATCTCTGGAACGACATGGCAGGTATTCATTTTAATCAGCAGGAGCAACCCTACCAGGCACTATGCCTAGTGTAATAGGGTTGACCCTGTTGACATGCATTGTCTTCCCCTGTCCCAGTTTCTGCTTAGACTATATAGTTTCACTTTATTATGGCAGCCAGGTTCTATCTATGGTGACCCTAGAGCTTGTACAGCCTTTTCTGGCCAATTTTGATTACCCAGAAAAGTGTTAAAGGGGTTGTCCAGTGGCTGGACCTGTCCACAGGTTGCACGTGGTTTTATATCTTAGCCCCATTCATTTCAATGGGGACTGCCTGTGATACTAGGTACAAACCATAGTAAGGAGTGGGACTGTTTCTTCAAGAAAACAGTCCTATGTTTTTACTCCTGGACATCTTTTAGTCTTTGTTGGGGGGATTTTTCATTAGGGGAATATTTGAAGTCAGTTTTGCTTGGGTCTATGTTGGAGTACTTTGGTGTACTTTGACACTTATCACAGGTCAAATGTCACAGGTTTTTTTTTTTAATAAATTTGGCTTGTCTTTAAACCTAACACCTCTGTCTAAAAAAGCTACCCCAGTTTTCCTACTCCACCCTCTTACCGGAGTGAGATTGTGCCTTTTTTGCGACCTTTAAATAAAGTTGCAATGATAAATCTGGAGTGAAACTCATTAACATAGCTAACCACACCCACTTTTCCACCCATATTACAAGACTGCAGTTAGTGGTGGAGAAATGCAAAAAAGTTGCAAAACTTTGTGCAAGTGCATGTTAAAATTTTGTGCAAGCGTTTAAAAAGTTGCAAAAATAGTTGCAAAAGCCCTACTCCATATTCTGGAGTGAAGGTATGATAAATCAGGGCATTAGTGTTACTTGCCTTGCCTGGCTGCAATGTCATGTCCAGGCGATCAGGCATAAACCCTGGTTCTAGCCAACCAGATGCTTCCTCCTCTGATAATGCAATCCTCATCTTCTCTCCCGCTCTGGCTACTTGGTGGCGTTGTGACGTTAAGGCAACGCACACCTGAAAATGATGTCTGGTCCGGCTGTCTATCTAAAGGGGGTTCGTACTTCCATGGCGTGGGTGCTGGTTAAGGTTCATACCCTGTCCTGGGTCTTGTTCCTGGCTCTGACGTCTGATTGACCCTGACCATGAACTCATTTTCCTCAATAAACAAATGACCAAGTGTAATATTTTTTTCTTATGTCTTTAATTCATTTTTTTTTATCTACTTTTAGGACTTGTGTGAAACTCTGATGTAGTTTTAGGTCAAATGTATGCAGAAATACATATTATTCTGAAGGTTTCACAAAACTTCCAGCACCAATGTACATCTAACATAATCTATACAATACCTTGATGCAAACCTCGTCTTTACCATCCTGGCCCTGCCGTAATGCAGAGGGGACCATCCTTTACATCTTTTGGGAGTGTTCGATCCTGGCTTAGTTTTGGAAAGAGGTCTGGAGAATCACTTCCTCTTTTACTGAGCACATACCTTCTACCTGCTTCCCATGAAGTCATAGTTCGGCTTCCCGGCCCTTTGAGATGTCTGGAACCTTCTTCTTTAATACTTTGGATGATATTGCAGGACTCTGTGGAATACAAAGCTATATTGATCCTTATTTACTGTATCCTTTTTCCTCTTTCTTTCCTTCGCTCATCCTTTTTCCTATTACCCTCTTCTCTCTTTCTTCTTGCTTTCGCACTTGTACGTTTTCTTCCTAACATTCTTGTATACTAGTATTTGAGAATGCCCCATTACTTTTTTTTATATATGTTATTTTGTTATAATGTTTCAAAATGTTAAATTAATAATTTGAAGGGGTTGTCTCACTTCTGTAAGTGGCATTTATCTTGTAGAGAAAGTGAATACAAGGCACTTACTAATGTATTGTTATTGTCCATATTGCTTCCTTTGCTGTCTGGATTCATTTTTCTATCACATTATACACTGTTGGTTTCCATGGTTACAGACCACCCTGCAATCCATCAGTGGTGGTCGTGCTTACACACTTTAGGAAAGAGTCAGCCTCTCTGGTGGCTGGGACCATGGAAGCGCACATAGGTTAGTGCATTTTCCTATATTGAACAAGCACGACCACCACTGATGGATTGTAGGATGATCTGTAACCATGGAAACAAGCAGTTTATAATGTGATACAAAAATGAATCCAGCCAGCAAAGGAGGCAATATGGATAATAACAATACATTAGTAAGTGCCTTGTGTTAACTTTTCTCTATTGAAGTGAGACAACCCCTTTAAGAAAGTCAGCATTTTCTGTATTTATTTAACAAGTAAAGTTTCTAATTTTGTTGTTATTTATTTTGCAATTTGTCAGCCATTCAGAAACACAAAAATCAAGACATTCTTGTACAATTTGACTACAGTTTTGCGATGATAGATTTTTACCTCCCTAACAATATACATTATAATAATCGGGGAGGTCTACCCTTGCTATATGTATTTTCTGTTATTATTATATCGATTTGTCTGTAATTAGATGGGCTCTATCTATAAATCCCTGTGGTCTTGTCAGCCACTTTTTTTATAACCCAAAAAAAATGCTTACACTGCTGAGAGCGGCACCGAGCTGAAGTGCAGTTTTAATAATGTGCCATTGTTTGGGGCCGCTTCATGCTGCTGACATTTGAAAACACAGGGATATTCAAGAATTCATTATATTAGGCCCGTGTGATCAGAGCTGCTTTATGACTGCATTTGACATTGATTGCAAGAATTTCAGGGTAACTTCTCTGCAATAATGAGGGCAATTAATGGAACTACATTAAATTTGCAACAAGAAAGAGCAATGTTTCAGTGTCACATTTTTGTTTACAGGTACATTGTAATGTTCTTGTTTTTTATTTATTTTTTCAAAAAAACTTATAAAAATAATAAAATGCAAAATAACAACCGAAAACAATGGCGCACGTCGAGCAGATGTGAGCAGTTGTGCAATACAAAGGAGCAAATACACGTGACTGGTGTGAAAGTGCTAAAGTCGTAAGCAATACAGTGTGTCTGACATTCAAATCTTGAAGGAGGGGGTGAAATACTTGATAGCATTGCTGATGGCTTACCAGTAAGTTTACTGACACAAACAATAGCCAGTAATTGCATCTAACTGCATGATATGCTGTGCTAGCATTCATACATCTATGCATCTAAGCTGAAGTGCTACTTACAGTGATATGCTAAAGTTTGAGCACCCCTGGTCAAAATGACTGTTACTGTGAGCAGTTAATCACATTGAAGATGAAATAATCTCCATAAACTTAAAATTGAAACACACTTTTCAACATTTTAAGTAATATATGTGTATCATTTCGGTTTGGCCAATTTTAGAGTGAAAAAAGGAAAGGAGCACCTTGCAAAAGTGTGGGAACCCGAGGAGATTTTATCACTCAGATAACGTTGACCAAGGTCTCAGAATATCCTGTTAGGGTTAAGACTTGTTCACAATCATTAGGAAAGGCCAAGTGTTGCAGATTTCACAGTTTTATAAACACCCAGACTCCTCTAACCTTGTCCCAAAAACATCAGCCATGGGTTCTTCTAAGCAGTTGCCTAATATTCTGAAAATGAAAATGCTTGAGGCAGAGAAAGCATGAGAAGGCTATAGGAACATAGCAATAAGAAGGTTACAATGCAATGGTTGCCATTTCCTTAGTTCGAAATGTAATTAAGAAATGTCAGTTTACAGGAAAAGTAGAACTTAAGAGAAAGTCTGGAAGACAAAGAAAAAAATTCTGAGACAGCTGCTCGTATTCTTGCTAGAAAGGCAAATCAGAAACCCCGCTTGACTGCAAAAGACCTTCAGGAAGAGTTTTCAGACTCTGGAGTTGTGGTCCATCGTTCTAATGTTCACTGACACCTGCACAAATATGGCTTTTATGGAAGAGTCATAAGAAGAAAACTTCCCCTTTGTCCTCACCACAACATTCAAAGTCAGAAGTTCACAAAAGAACATCTAAGCAAGCCTGATGCATTTTGCAAACAAGTCCTGTGGACCGATGAGGTTAAAATACAATTATTTGGCCACAATGAGAAAAAGTGTGCTTGGAGAAAAAAGGGCACAAAATTTCATGAAAAGAACGCCTCTCCATTAAGAATGGAGGATCAGTCATGCTTTGGGGTTGTGTTGCAGTCAGTGGCACAGAGAACATTTCAAGAGTAGATGTAAGAATACATTCAATTAAATTTTAGCAAATTCTGGCAGCAAACACAGGTTGGCGTCTACAATACTGATTCCAAAAACACCTGAAAAGAGCAGCACATGCAAGATGGCCCAGGAATCTCATAGAACTGGAAAACCTTTGCAAGAAAGAATGGATAAAAATCCCTCAAACTATAATTTAAAGACTCTTGGCTGCTACAAAATTTTTTTACAAGCTGTGATACTTAGGTACTAACCATGCAGAAGGCCCAAAGTTTTGCTTCGGGTCCTTTTGCTTTTGTTATTTAAAATGTCAAAGATGAAAATACAAAGGGAATGGGTCATCTTTATGCCTTTTGGAGATCATTTGACCTTCAACTTGCTTAACTGTTCACAGTAAGGTCTCATGTACGTGTTCGTAAGCTTTTTGCGGTCTGCAAATTGCAGATCCACAAAATACAAATACCGGCTGAGTTAATGCTAACATTTTTTTTTTTTTTTACTCCGACATAGCCTGGTGTGCTGTCTGCATCTTTTGTAGCCCCATTGAGATTAATGGGTCCACATCCGATCCACAAAAAAATGAGGATTGGATGCAGACCAAAACTTTGGCCGTGTGCATGAGCCCTAACAGTAATTATAACAAACGGTGTCAGAACTTTTGCATACTAGTGTTATTATTTTATATCAGTAGAGGATGTTAAGGTGGGGTTCATAAGCCTTGCACCCTACTCTTGAATACAGTGCTTCTTTAACATTTGTGTGTATGTAAGCTATGGCATTGGTCAGCACCGAGCTCTTGAATCTCATAGCAGCACTGGGAGGAACCCCAATAGACAACTCAGCATTTTTATGACAAAAGTAATATTGTAACCAACAACTAATATGAAGAATACACAAAATACAATTTACATTCTCCAAATGATGTATGTTATAATCAATTCTTAATGTTTTTCCAAGTAACACCACCTCTTTTTCAACAGGACAAGCCATTTCCCTTCCATAGCACAAACCTTAGCAATAAGTGCTTGTCTACAATCACCACACTGAACTTTTCACGTTGAACTCTAATCCATTACTGACATTTTACACACAAGAAGAGACTTTAAAAAGGTTTGTAAAGAAAAGGTTAATTGGACAATACATAATTTTGCTCTATACAAAATGTTCCAGGACGTATCTAAAAAATATGTTTGCGAGCCCTAAGGTCAGTCTTGTTTATGGCAGAGAGTATACAGTAGACACAACAACCACCACTGGCCTGGAGTGTAATGATATGGTTGTGGATCTGCTGTACCATTAAACACATTTGACTTCAGGCTGTTCCAAATGGCATAATTTAAGTGCCCTCATGGTCTACATCTTTTAACCCCTGTGCATGTATGCGGACTCTGCCGCAGGGGAACTACCAGGTAGCTTCCTCTTGGAGTAATCTCCATTTAGTGACAGCTGACCCAGGTGGGTCAAGAGGCATTGGTGTGTGACATCAAAGGGAACAGGCAGAATCATAGTCAGTGGACAGTGGAGGTCTTGGGAAGCAACTTGGGGTCTGTATGATCAACAAATCAAAGTCAGGACAGGTGGAGCTAGTTCAATACGCTAAATTGGCAGAAGTCAGGTAAAAAAGATCATATGGTTACCAACAACTTTGCAGGGACTAGCACCCTAGGGAACTTTTTTTTGTCAGACACTCTCCCATAGGGGAAAGGGTCTTAAATACCCAGGGAAGGCTAGCCATGAGCCAGCAACAGATTTGGATGTGTACATTGGCCCTTTATGAACCAGAGAGAGCAAGCAGTCAGGAGGCAGTCACCAGGCTCTAGCAGCCATGCAGTAGGAGATATCAATGAGTATGGAGAACAAAGGCTGTTGACCGCCTTGTTCCCACAGAGTGCCGGTGCTACACTGAGGTTGTCTTGGGACGTTTCTACCACGTAGATAAAGAGATGTTTCAACACTCCTGTTCAAAAAGCTGGGTCTCACAATATTTAACTAGTAATGTAGCATGGTTTATCTAATTTCTTAGAAGTTGACTCAGTCGATTGTGGCTCAATGAGTTGTTAAATATATGTGATATCAGCTATTTAACTGAAGATCAATCACTCAAAAAGATGACCTGCTTATGACAACCTCTTCATATGCCAAGTTAAAGGTGTTGTCTGAAGGTAATATAGACATCATAGAAGCTCAGAAGATCCTTCTATGAACAAGAACAGAGACCCATTGCATTGGATCTAATCTCATTAAGGCAGACTAGAACTTTCCTTGTAATATGTTGTTATTTATCTGAATAACTGCCATGTAATACTGCTGTAAATTTTCCTCCCATCAGCAGAATCTCCTTGGATTCAATGGTTGGCCATTGATGTCAATGAGTTTAATGTAATTTGGCTCATTGTGAAACAACCTAGGAGAAGAAGACCTCTAGGTGCCCCAACAGTTGGGTACGAATTGTCTGCTCTAATTGTTCAATCAGCACGTCATAATATTTCACATTTGATTTTAAAACGATTGGACCTTTTGATTGTCATCAGCCAAAAAACAATACAACATAAAACATGATAGAGTTCATTAATCAACCCAATTACTGTAAAATGAAAGCATATGTTGTGGTTTAATTAGTGGCTTATTGGAAGCACTTAGTGGGAGGAGGAAAAGTGCTAATTGACATCTACAGCTTCAGGTGACAATTACGTTAGTATTTTTCTTGGTATCACCATAGGTGTAAAATTAGCGAAAGAGTCTCGGTAGAATGGTATTAAATAAGGTCATTAATGACAATGTCCTCTGGGTGTATCTAGTATCTACACTCTATGGATGCAACCATACCAAAGCAGCAATGTAGACTGTGATTCATGAAGAACACTTGGGGTACTGGTTCCTAATGAGGCATTGAGGTGCATTTCCCAATACTCCATGATAAAATGGTGACCTGTAGGATGAGAAATCATTAGTAGTAATCTATGAGGTATTGACTACTTTTTCATTAAAGGTAGGCCAAGTGGAGAGCCTAATAGTGGCCGAAGCTGATATTGTGTGAAATATTTAGTAGCCCCATAATCCAGTATAGATTGAAGATGATGTCAATGCACTTTAGGATAAGTCCCAAAATAGGACTTAATACACAGTTGTCTGTGGTGTTCAAATTATGTTAAATTTCCCCCTTTGGTAAGAGGGTGCGGCCGCAGCACAAGAGGTTCACGTCCAGTCTCATTGCTGATTATGCAGATCTCTCCTGGTCACACCCAGAAGAGCTAATTTTATTAGAAATACATGATGGTGTAATCACACACCCCTTTGTCATCAATTTTAATATGTCCAATCACAATCATACAAGTATACATTTAACAACAAATCAAAAAGAATGATGATGGCAGCCAATGGTATACACATTACTTCATCTATCTGGGAAATTCCATACGCATATATTAACTTCTGCTAAGTTCCTCTTTTCCTATAGCCATATCAAGTGATTATGAGTCATTTTTATGTTTAAGCATATGTGACATCTAATGGAGATTAGAGATTATAAGATATAAGAGATATGGATATAAGAAGATGGAGACCACCTGATAATGAAATACCACCCTAGCACAATATTGTTCATAAGTCAGAAATTGTCAATAGTTATTGGTGGCTGATCCACAGGTGGTGTTTCCGAAATGAAAAGGGCACCAGATAATAAGACAGAGCATGGCATCATTGTTTTTTTTTTTTTTTTTTTCGGAAGGATACCACAAGGATGCAACTTCTCCATATCTCAAGGATGGCTTTTTGCAGATGTTCCTCCTCAATCCTTGCTCATTGGGCCAAGTTATTTACTGGCCTGGAAACCATGTTCTCGTGGCTTAACACACATGTTGACCTATTGTCCATTTCTTTGAGTTTGGTGGTTACAAATCCCATGCCTTTAACGGTATGACGGTAAATTTCCAACTGAGGGAGTATTGCCTGTTAGACTCCATATACCAGATTGTCTCCTTAAAGTAAGCCTGTAACCACCTCCCCCCACCCCTCAGAGACACTTTGCTCACTGGATGTAAGAGGTATGTGGTGCTGTATTCTCCTCTGAGTATTTTTTATTATAATTATATGTATTTTAAATTTGGTGACCAAGTTTTTCAGTTTAGGAGCCAATTTGGGGTAATTTGGGGTAATTTTTTAGTGTGAATATGTTACATGGCTTAGGAAGAGACTAAACTAAACTAAAATGGAGGGAGGGGCCCAGGTTGGGTAGACAGTCCCGGGCCTATCATACACTTAATCCGCCCCTAGATGTTACATCCCATCAGTCAATGACAGGATTATGGGTTTGACTATCCTCTTCCCCTTTCCATCTTCCAAGCTCTTATTGTATCTTTCATTCCTAGAGTCCAACACTGGCAGAGTGACAAAAATAAGGTAATAGGTCATCACTTTTAAAGTCTAATTGCATCCATACCATGAAGGCAATCATGGAAGAGAGAAGGCACCATTTCAGGTCTTCTTTACCCTCATGGGCCATTCTAGACAGCACACATGCTCTAAATCCACATCACAGAAGGTGAAATAAGAATTAGGGTAATGTCAGATAGGGCATATATGATGAATGTGTGCTGGATATTTTTGAGAAATGATTGTGGACTGCTGTTGTAGCTTGAAGCCCGTGGCACCCAAAGTAAAGCCTTCAAAACGGTCACCACCTCCTTCATACCATTTATGATACCGGTGTACTGAGGCTTGTGGCATCCTTGAGGAACCCGGCCTATGGTGTGAACTCCCTATAGCCACACCACTAATGGTGGTCGCATCAACCAGCACCAAAAAGGAGGCACAATTTTCAATGTTTTTTTTTTTTTTCTGTGAAGCTCTTTATGTTATATTTTATGCACTCAGGGAGCCTCTCACTTAAGCTACCGGTGCCTGGTATATCTGTATTCCATGGACGGAGAAAGAAAAGATTATATAGATTCTACAGGCTGAAGATCTGTGCATCTGAATACAGAAAACAAACACTCCTTGCTGTAAATGTGAGTGGATTTATTAAATCATATTTTGCAGCATATGGAATAAAAGGCTCCTTTATGTAGCCACATGAATGCCAAGTGAAGCTGATTGCCGTTATTTTTGTATGAGATTTTCTCTCAAGGTTTCTTTGCCATTTTATTAGATGTATTAGACCTGAATGTATGTTTTCTTAGCAGAGAATGTTCCGGCCTTACTGTAAAGCCTAAACAACTCGACAGCTTTATACCAAACATAAATAAGTTGAGTTGTTCCATTTTAGAATAAAGCATTATCCTGGCTGTTTCGCCACAATGTGTCTGAGCAGAATGAAAGGCGAGCCTTTGTTGTGAAGCAGCAATTTGCTCTTTGTATACTGCGCCAGTGAATCTCCCAGTGTATTAATTTGTAATTGTATTAGGAGAAATCCTTACTACACAGATTTTAACAGATGAAGAAAAATCCGCCATGCACAGTGGAGATTTACTTTTCTTTTGATCTCAACATTTTATTTGTGAGACCATATGTTGTTGGCCATATGATGTCAGTGAGAAAAATGTGAGTTTTAGATTCACAGCCTTCAAAATCACAGATCCTTAAGAAAATGTAGATATTCTTGAGCTTGATGTAAAATCTGCACATGTATCTGAGCCCCTCTGTCTCTCCAAATGTCACATGTCAGAAGCACGAAGGTGGAAGAGGGGCCTTCAGATCTTCTCAGACACCAGGAGTCAAGAAAGTATCTAACCTCTGCACCTACTATAGCTACTCAACTTTATTTGTACCAATTATTAAATGCTATGGGACAGAATTGACATTTTCTACTTGTATCAGAGAAAGTAATACATAAAATAAAACAAATTATCATAAAAAATCCACAATTATCAAAGAATAGGCAACAGCACTGCCCCCATATGTTTAGGTGCACATCTTGTATTACCTTTCTGCCACTGGTCTTCTCATCAAACCTTCCAAATACAGTAACTCCAACAATGCTATTTAAGGTTTATGAGAGACACCCCTAAAACCCTATTAGTGTAGGGTTGAGACAACTATGCTACAAAAATAGAGCCTGAAGAAGAGCACTGTGATCAACCAAAACATTGGTATGCATTGACATTTTCTCTAATAGACCTAAAAGAGCACCTGTCAGCCAGATCTGTAGGGTTGATCTTGCTGATTCAAGTTAAAATTGTTTGTGAAGTTCCTGAAAAAAGACTTTTATTCTTTATGTGAATGAGGGTTTCGGTGCATTGAAAAGATGTGGTGCACCCAGGTGCTAGACCCCACTCCCTTAGTGCATTGAAGCTCTAATTTGCATAAAGAATAAACGTTTTTTTCCCCTCTGTAACACTGCAACTAGTTCTCACAAGACAGATTAACCCTACCAGGGTTTATAGGGAGTACAGTACTTGACTATTTCTGTTAGTCCCATAGAGAAAGAATAGAGTGATGGGTTGCTGATTGGCATGCTACTCCATCAGGATGGAGACATGGGACTGGCGGGGGCCCAGCCATCAGACGTCCAGCAATAAGTTAGTTATCACCTATCCTCTGGTGATATTTGGAACAGCTACTTTAATGGAAACATACGTTTTTCCTAATGGGACCTTAAAGAATTCCCATTATTTCCTGAAAAGACATGTAACCATTCGCATTATTCCAGCTGACACTTTAGCTTTCCTATTTATACATTGTATATTTTGTATAAGTTATTTCTTTCTAATTAGAAACATTCATATAAAGTGATTCTGCATAATGGATGGCTAAGTCGCTTGGACAGTTCTGTAACTGAGGATTCTTTCTCTTGATCCATCCAGAATGTTCCTGCAGATGGTTTTCTTCCGCACGTTCTTGGCAGTGGTACCATCTGCACCGCTGGCCTCTGCCCCCGTGAGAAGTGTTTATTGAGCTCCTGTATAGTTCAGCCAGTCAATGTGTAACTGTGTGTCCTGCAGTAATTAATGTGGCTCTGACCACAGATTGCGATCTGGTATAAGGTTAGTCCAGTAAATTAATGACACCATGACTGAAAAGTGAAATTAACCTTAGACCCGGGAAATGTCTCTCGTCTTAATTATTGTCATAGCCTTAAAGTGCTTGTGTATGTCGTGGATAAAGGTTGAGTTTTCTCATAGGTTCTCTGTGCAAATGACAAATCAAAGTGAATCAATCAGTGAAGACAGCAGTAGATGAATAAAGGGACGCTCCGAAGTTCATTACCGCTGCCTCCGCAGTAGGAAAATCCGCCATCTCTCTCATATACCGTCTCTTCAGTACATTTTATGCCGGTTTCACCAACCAGGGTTAGTGGAATATGATTCGGGATTCCTTGGAAGATAGAAACTGCAAAAGTCATCAGTTGTCAACTTAAGGATTCACCAGGAAGGGACTTTTTCAGAGGTTCCCCAATTTAAAGGGATTGTAAATTACTAGTTTGCACAATTTAATAATTTTCTAATTCATTTTCAGGCTACAAACTTCATCTGTTTTTCTTACCTAGAATCCATCAACAAGCTGCTGTTGACTGATCTGTGATTCTGATGGTATGTTTACATGGTATATTTTAGGCACTTTGTATGATAGTGTCCACCAGTGACTTGTGTACAGCTCTGATTGGTTAATTAATACCCTCTGCTGCCCATTAACCTATGTATATGTAAGTTTAATGTATACATAAGGGGGGTCATCCACCACTAAATGTTGATGACCTATCCTCAGGATACCCTGTCAGTCATCCTTTTGAAGAGTCCAATAAGCACTGTGTCTTAGCATAGTATACCAAGCACAGCGCCATACATTGTATTGTGGCTGGGCTTGGTGTTGCAGATCACTTTTGGTCAGTTGAATGGAACTGAGCCACAGAAAGGCCATGGAACCAATGGGTGTGACCCTTCAAAGAGCTAATTGATAGGGGTGTCAGGAATGAGGCCCCAACTGATCAGATATTGATGACCTATCCTGACGAATGGACAGCAATATTTAAGTCCTAGAAACACCTTTAAGCCAAGAATATTTTCTTCATTGTATACAGCTCTGCCTATCAGCCATTGTTACAGATGGTTGCAGATGGTAAAACAAAATAATTTAATATAAAAAAAAATAAAAAATAAAAAATAAAGACCAAAATATTATGCAGTCTGAGGAGGGAGAAATGTTGCTATCCTCCGGTGATCACGTTCCTGAAGGTCTCCCAACTTTAGATCTTGAGTCCAGTCTATAATAACAAGGTATCATTAAAGTATTCTACAAGTGATGATCTCCTACTCACTGAAGGATACAGAGGAAACAATTTAACAGACTGATAAAACATAGTGATGACATATCAACAGAGGAAGCCTTGGTATTCTTCATCTTGCTACACACTTATTGGGTAGGGATGCATTAAACAATGTTATAAGGACAATTCTCGCCGCCTCGGTGGTGACTACAGTAATCGGAATGTTACTTATGCTTTTAATATGTGTGATTATTTCTATTCTGCTGCGCCCTCCACAGCAGCAGCTCTTTTATTTCATTTCCTGCATTCATTGGCATGTCAGACCTACTGATAGGGATCCTGTAATCATGCAGATAATGGCTGCCTCAGTAGGAAGCATTCAGGACACAGAAGATACCAGTGGCATCTTCAGGAAACTTCAGGAAGAGGTTTATTGCTGGAGTGAAGAAGATATTTCTAGTGTGCTGATTTTGGCCAACCCAAGAGGATCTGAACAGTAGCTATTGGACACATGTGACCACTGGTGAACCTTCTATAAAGGAATAAAAAGCACCAGGTGGTACCATAATAAAATGTAACTCTAGGAGGCTGTATGAAAAGTATGCAAGACTGTACTACAATGGTGAAGGTTCAGCTTGTAGACAAGCTAATTGCTGGTGGAGTCAAATTGTTTTGTGGCCAAAAGTTCAGTTATAGATGTCTTACGATGAGCTGAGGACAAGGAGGAGTCTTAGCAGGAGAAGAAGAAGGGGATGATGATGTTAATACATACTTCTTGGGGATGTGGGTTGGCTGCCACAAAGAAAGCCAAGAGAAGAAGGACAGACTTGATTTGACTGCAAATGCTGGCCAGTAGTGTTGAGCGAATAGAGCTTCAAGTCCAAGATCCAAAGTTGATTCGTTCAAAACTTTGTTTGAATGCTGTACGGAGATCTGTCTCCACAAGGCATCCAAATGTATGGGCTCCAGCAAGTGAAATCTTGTGGGACTTTGGTGAATAACTTTGGACTTAAACTTGAAAACCATTTTAAAAATTGGATCTCAAATCAGCTTCGATACTGAGCTACCAGCGTGTACCGAAGCCTCTTTTAAAATGGTTTACAGTTTAAAAAATTGTTTCCAAAAGGATAACGGGTTTCACCTCGTTGGAGTCCATACATTTTCATGCTGTGGGGAGACGGGTCTCCACACAGCATTAAAACAAAGTTTTAATTGAATCATCTTTGAATCTTGGATCCGATGCTCGATTCGTTCAACACTACTGGCCAGTTGTATTTTCCCAACGAATCCGGTGATGCCGCCTCATGTGCTGCAGTGGAGCTCTGGTACCTACAATTGTGTTTGAATGCTCACAGCTTATTTTAATCCTGCACATGGCTGTGGTTTTATGTGACCTCCCTGTGGAGAAAAAGCACCAGAGCTACAGGCAGCCAAACTGGGCTTAGCTCTGGTATGTTTTGGGCCTAACCGACCCACAATGTCAGCAGCATCACCAGATCCTAAAGCATACGTGGCTCTGGTTGTTCTTTGGGAGGTACGTGGCCTCCGCTCTTTATTGCTGCTGCCATCAACCTCCTTCTCTGATGTTACCTCCTTCTCGGCACAGGGCGGATCCCAGGTCCTATCCAGAGCACAATCATCATCAGAGTCTTTACTCTCCCTTTCACTTCTATCAGACTATGGGATATCACAAAGGGTTTCCCGACTGCCACTATTGTTGTCCACAATGCCCATGGCATGGCCACAGGGGCCACTACTACTTCCAACACAGCTATTCCTGGGGTCTGCAGCGTCTTCCTCAAGACAGTAGAAATGGGGTCTCACACAAGTCATCAATCTTGACTATCTGCCATGGCCGGCCTGATGGAGTTTACTTGTCACTTGTTAGATAAAAAGGTGCCCCTTTAGAAAGGAACAATGAGGACTGAGAGAACTCCACTAAAAGCCTTCTTTGGGGCTGCAAGGAGGAGAAGCATGCTCCATGGCACAATGTTGGACTCTGAAGTCACCTTCAATTCATCCTGTTGTGACTTAGAGGAGATGTAAGCCATCCTTGTTCGCTTTCTCATGAACTATAATGTTCTACCTTTCCAGACTATCACTACTAACTGGATAATTGGTGCTGCCACTACCCACATTCTGGATTTGTGTCTTTTTTTTTTAACCCCACCATAGCCCTAACATTTTTTGGCCCCTTCAGATGTTGTCCTCGACACTATCTATTGGTGTAGTAATCATGTATATATGCTGAATTAATTTGCAGAAGTGTGGAGAAATAAATGAATGTTAACGGATGATTAAGGGTCAAGCCTCATGCTCAATTTCAAGTTATCACTCACAGGTAGGTTGCTGCTATAACTTGTGTCTTAATGCAGTAATCACATATACCGTAAATGCTACTTACTGTAATTCAATGAAACAAGCCCCCAAAAATATATTATTCCTTTCCTGTGGAAAATGAATATATGTAAAAGGACGATTGAGACCTGACCCTTAATATTGTGTTAACATTCCCCAAAATTGCTGTGAAGCCAAATTTCCTGGTGGTTCATGGTAACTAGTCAATTTTCCCTAAAATGTAAAAAAAAAAACAATAACAAAACATACTCATCTCATTCATTTATGTGTAAAGAGTCTGCCGTGGCCATCTCAATTTAAGATCCTGTGTGGTAATGTATGACGTCACCACGATGACTTCATCACACAGTGCGCAAGAGTTCATGCTGAATCTTCAATGAAGATGGTCACGGCGGACTCTTCGCGATCAAATGGATTGGGTGAGTATTTAATTTTTTTAAACAGATTAACCCCTGACAAGCCTCAATGGCAATCTCAAATGCCATGATTAGCGATAAAGTAATTCATCAATTTCTTTGTGAAATTCGCTAAAGCAGCCAAATCGAACTTCTGCTAACTTTGCTCATCTCTAGTTATGACAATGTTTTGAATTTTTATTTTGAGAAATTGGAGTCTTTAATCTAATTTGTGGCTAAACGTTTTTTGGCGCTGCCATCGGCTCCTCTCATACGAGTGAATGTTGCTGGGAAAACGCTGCATTTAACGCCACTCATTGGGGACAAGTAAAGCACGCTGGAAAGGGGATCCTGAAAATACACAAGTACTTCATGTGCATTTTGCAATTAGAACACCAAAATCCTCAGAAATACCACTGATGACATGTGTAGCGGTGCCCCTCCTCCCGGCCCGCGGTGCTGTGTGCGAGGGGAAGCCACGTGAGGCTTTTTGTTTTAAGTCCACTCTGTAAAGGATCCACGCTGAGTGTTTGCAGGATCACGCTGGGCCCCGAACAATGAGCGCGCCGCCTCAGCCTGCTAAATAGAAAAGATCAGTGTAAAGCTTGTTTCTGTAACGGTCTCGCACAATCGTTATATAATGATAATTACCTCATTTGATTTTCTGTGCCTGCACGTACAGAACATGAAGTTCAGACACCTGATGTGACGAGGCCGCTTTTTAAAACTTCATGTTTTGGAGCCATGTGGACTAAATCCACTTCAAAGCCATTTCTATTTCAACAATCAAAAAGCAATAAAGAATATTGCAACCCCAAAATAAGACTTTACAAGGATGTAACACTCAGCAAAAAGGATCTATCTATCTATCTATCTATCTATCTATCTATCTATCTATCTATCTATCTATCTATCTATCTATCTCATAGCTATCTTTCTCTATTTGCCTTAGAAGAAATGTAACAGTTCTGCCTAAAATGAACACTCTAGTGGTGTCTGTATAATCTTTATGTAGTGAGCTCCCGCTAGTAATGTCTGTATAATCTGTATGTAGTGAGCTCCCCCTAGTGGTGGCTGTATAATCTGTATGTAGTGAGCTCCCCCTAGTGGTGGTTGTATAATCTGTATGTAGTGAGCGCCCTCTAGTAGTGACTCTATAATCTGTATGTAGTGATCTCCCTCTAGTAATGGCTGTATAATCTGTATGTTGTGAGCTTCCTCTAGTGGTGGTTGTATAATCTGTATGTAGTGAGCTCCCTCTAGTGGTGGCTGTATAATCTGTATGTAGTGAGCTTCCTCTAGTGGTGGTTGTATAATCTGTATGTAGTGAGCTCCCTCTAGTGGTGACTGTATAATCTGTATGTAGTGAGCTCCCTCTAGTGGTGGCTGTATAATCTATATGTAATGAACTCCCTCTAGTGGTGACTATATAATCTGTATGTAGTAATCTCCTGAGCTCCCTCTAGTTGTGGCTGTATATATCTGTATGTAGTAATCTACTGAGCTCCCCCTAGTGGTGACTCTATAATCTGTATGTAGTGAGCTTCCCCTAGTGGTGACTGTATTATCTATATGTAGTGAGCTCCCCCTAGTTGTGGCTGTATAATCTGTATGTAGTGAGCTCCCTCTAGTGTTGACTGTATAATCTCTATGTAGTGAGCTCCCTCTAGTGGTGACTGTACAATCTGTATGTAGTGAGCTTTCTCTAGTTGTGGCTGTATAATCTGTAGGCAGTGAGCTCTTTCTAGTGGTGTCTGTATAATCTGTAAGTAGTGAGCTCCCTCTAGTGGTGGCTGAATAATGGCTGTATAATCTGTATGTAGTGAGCTCCCTCTAGTGTTGGCTGTATAATCTGTATGTAGTGAGTTCCTTCTAGTGGTGGCTGTATAATCTGTATGTAGTGAGCTCCCTCTAGTGGTGGCTATATAATCTGTATGTAGTGAGCTCCCTCTAGTGGTGGCTGTATAATCTGTATGTAGTGAGCTCCCTCTATTGGTGGCTGTATAATCTGTATGTAGTGAGCTCCCTCTAGCGGTGGCTGTATAATCTGTATGTAGTGAGCTCCCTCTAGTGGTGGCTATATAATCTGTATGTAGTGAGCTCCCTCTAGTGGTGGCCGTATGATCTGTATGTAATGAGCTCCCTCTAGTAATTACTGTATAATCTGTATGTCGTGAGTTCCTTCTAGTGGTGGCTGTATAATCTGTATGTTGTGAGCTTCCTCTAGTGGTGGTTGTATAATCTGTATGTAGTGAGCTCCCTCTAGTGGTGGCTGTATAATCTGTATGTAGTGAGCTTCCTCTAGTGGTGGTTGTATAATCTGTATGTAGTGAGCTCCCTCTAGTGGTGACTGTATAATCTGTATGTAGTGAGCTCCCTGTAGTGGTGGCTGTATAATCTGTATGTAGTGAGCTTCCTCTAGTGGTGGTTGTATAATCTGTATGTAGTGAGCTCCCTCTAGTGGTGACTGTATAATCTGTATGTAGTGAACTCCCTGTAGTGGTGGCTGTATAATCTGTATGTAGTGAGCTCCCTATAGTGGTGGCTGTATAATCTATATGTAGTGAGCTCCCCCTAGTGGTGGCTGTATAATCTGTATGTAGTGAGCTCCTCTAGTGGTGACTGTATAATCTGTATGTAGTGAGCTCCTCTAGTGGTGGCTGTATAAACTGTATGTAGCGAGCTCCTCTAGTGGTAGCTGTATCATCTGTATGTAGTGATCTCCCTCTAGTGGTGGCTGTATAATCTGTATGTAGCATGCTCCTCCCTAATGGTGGCTGTATAATCTGTATGTAGTGAGCTCCTTTAATGGTGGCTACATAATCTGTATGTAGTGAGGTCCCTCTAGTGGTGACTGTATAATCTGTATGTAGTGAGCTCCCTCTAGTGGTGACTGTATAATATGTATGTAGTGAGCTCTTCTAGTGGTGACTGTATAATCTGTATATAGTGAGCTCTCTCTATTGGTGTCTGTATAATTTGTATGTAGTGAGCTCCTCCCTAGTGCTGGCTGTATAATATGTATGTAGTGAGCTCCCTCTAGTGGTGACTGTATAATCTGTATATAGTGAGCTCTCTCTATTGGTGTCTGTATAATTTGTATGTAGTGAGCTCCTCCCTAGTGCTGGCTGTATAATTTGTATGTAGTGAGCTCCTCCCTAGTGCTGGCTGTATAATATGTATGTAGTGAGCTCCCTCTAGTGGTGACTGTATAATATGTATGTAGTGAGCTCCCTCTAGTGGTGGCTGTATAATCTGTATGTAGTGAGCTCCTTCTAGAGGTGACTGTACAAACTATATGAAGTGAGCTTCCCCTAGTGGTGGTTACAAGTGGCTCAAATTTTTTCAGGGGATTTGAACTCTGTGAAAATGCACTTAGAGTCAATTGACCATTACAGCATCAGCTGTAGCAGTCTCAATTTTCACTGCTAATGACATAATATAGAGAAATGAAGAGTTTTTTGCAGGATCAATGTCCATATGCTTGACGCGAGACATATCCAGAATAAAAAAGGAAGTATTCGGGGTACATAAAAGTTCACATTTATTAAATCATGGTCATGAGTAAGACTATCTTTGGTGGAAACATGTTTGCTTGATGCTGCGTTCCTCTCAGGAGAATGGATTAGCTATGATTTGATACTTGCTTTTTCCTTTGGATGATATGATATTCTAATAATACAACAGGATGATACAGTGAACATCAGATTTGTCCATCACTGTCAGTGAAGAGCACAACTTTCCATTTATCTTTGAGGTTCTTGTAAGTTCATTACTTGAGAACAAGACAATTATTTCCCAAAGGCCACAGTGGGAAAAAAGTGAAGCCAAATTAGCTTCAAAAAGTTTACTTTAAATGGAGGACAAGGGCCAGCAAATTATAAATGACATTCTACAGAAAGCACGTTCTCAGGAAAATAAAAGGGAAGAGAACAGGCTTAAAGGCCCACTGCACCCAAACATTAAATGAACAGCTCTTGCTCTGGAGCACCCATCTTGTCTGGCATTATAGAAACATTGTATTGACCTGAGTGGGAATTGTGTAATGCTCGACTTGCCCTGTGGGGGCACTGCACTTAAAAAAGTGAAAGCTTCACGCTAACTCTCCCCAGAGACTTTATGATTTATTTATTTTTATGAGACTTCTAATAAGTAAGGATTGTCCAAAGTGGAGAAGAAGGGAGTTCAGTCTCATCAGTAACATGGTATACAATGTTATAAATCTATAAAATTATTAGAAGTCTTAGTTAAATAAGGGATATAGATATCTATCTATATATCTAAAGTGGAAGAATCAGAATGTGTGGACATGTTAAAGGGAAAGATGCTGGTATGGCAGTTGCACAATTGTAAGAATGAGGTGGAGATAAAGATGTTTTATTGGTGAGAGATTTGGAGAACGTTAGCCCATCACATTGGGATCCAATACATGGATATTGGGCAATTTTTATTTATGTATTTATTTATGCTACACCACAAGTTTTCAACCTTTATCATGCAGTAGAGTTTGCATCTGAGGATGCTGAGTGAAGGTCTTGAGAAAGTCTGAAATTTTGGTCCTAGGTGAAGGAGGAGTAGAGGTACAGACCAAACGTTTGGAGACACCTTCTCATTCAAAGAGTTTTCTGTATTTTCATGACCATGAAAATTGTAGATTCATACTGAAGGCATCAAAACTATGAATTAACACATGTAGAATCATATACTTAACAAAAAAGTGTGAAACAACTGAAAATATGTCTTATATTCTAGGTTCTTCAAAGTAGCCACCCTTTGCTTTGATTACTGCTTTGTACACTCTTGGCATTCTCTTGATGAGCTTCAAGAGGTAGTCACCTGAAATGGTATTCCAACAGTTTTGAAGGAGTTCCCAGAGATGCTTAGCACTTGTTGGCCCTTTTGCCTTCACTCTGCGGTCCAGCTCACCCCAAACCATCTGGATTGGGTTCAGGTCTGGTGGCTGTGGAGGCCAGGTCATCTGGCGTAGCACCCCATCACTCTTCTTCTTGGTCAAATAGCCCTTACACAGCCTGGAGGTGTGTTTGGGGTCATTGTCCTGTTGATAAATAAATGATGGTCCAACTAAACGCAAACCGGATGGAATAGCATGCCGCTTCAAGATGCTGTGGTAGCCATGCTGGTTCATTATGCCTTCAATTTTGAATAAATCCCCAACAGTGTCACCAGCAAAGCACCCCTACACCATCACACCTCCTCCTCCATGCTTCACGGTGGGAACCAGGCATGTAGAGTCCATCCCTTCACCTTTTCTGCGTCGCACAAAGACACGGTGATTGGAACCAAAGATCTCAAATTTGGACTCATCAGACCAAAGCACAGATTTCCACTGGTCTAATGCCCATTCCTTGTGTTCTCCTTAGCAGTGGTTTCCACCATGATGGCCTGCTGTACACAGTCTCCTCTTAACAGTTGTTGTAGAGATGTGTCTGCTGCTAGAACTCTGTGTGGCATTGACCTGGTCTCTAATCTGAGCTGCTGTTAACCTGCCATTTCTGAGGCTGGTGACTCGGATGAACTTCTCCTCCGCAGCAGAGGTGACTCTTGGTCTTCCTTTCCTGGGCAGTCCTCATGTGAGACAGTTTCTTTGTAGCACTTGATGGTTTTTGCGACTGCACTTGGGGACACTTTCAAAGTTTTCCCAATTTTTTGGACTGACTGACCTTCATTTCTTAAAGTAATGATGGCCACTCGTTTTTCTTTACTTAGCTGCTTTTTTCTTGCCATAATACAAATTCTAACAGTCTATTCAGTAGGACTATCAGCTGTGTATCCACCTGACTTCTGCCCAACACAACTCATGGTCCCAACCCCATTTATAAGGCAAGAAATCCCACTTATTAAACCTGACAGGGCACACCTGTGAAGTGGAAACCATTTCAGGTGACTACCTCTTGAAGCTCATCAAGAGAATGCCAAGAGTGTGCAAAGCAGTAATCAAAGCAAAAGGTGGCTACTCAGAAGAACCTAGAATATAAGACATATTTTCAGTTGTTTCACACTTTTTTGTTAAGTATATAATTCCACATGTGTTAATTCATAGTTTTGATGCCTTCAGTGTGAATCTACAATTTTCATAGTTATGAAAATACAGAAATCTCTTTGAATGAGAAGGTGTGTCCAAACTTTTGGTCTGCACTGTACATATTGGAGGTGGGAAGAGGACTTGGTCACTGTTCATTAGAGATGAGCGAACGTGCTCGTAACGAGCACTGTAGCGCTAGGCTCCCCTGCGCTCGCATGGTCGCAGGCATCCGGATCCGTTGGGTGAGGAGGACGGATCCGGATGCCTGTGCCCATGAGAGTGCAGGGGAGCAGGGGAGCCGAGCGCTACAGTGCTCGTTACGAGCACGTTCGCTCATCTCTACTGTGCATCGATCCTGGACAATGCAGATTTATTAGAATGGAGTAAAGATGACAGAATTTTATAAAGTATCATTTGTAGCTAGGTAAGTGATCAGGAGAATGTGGATGGACAAAAGTGATCCACCTATAGAAGGATAGAATGTGCTAGGACTAAGGTTCCGTTAATGGTTGGAAAAGGTAAGGATTTTGTGTGTTTTTTCTTCTGTTGTATGTGGTAGGGGTGATGGATGATGGGTTAGAATAGCTAAAATGTTTCTTGTTTAGTATTTTTTTTATTAAAAAGCCTCTCCTTGTGTCTCATTGAAGACAGGTAGCCCAATCCTCTTTGACCATGGGTTGTGTGAATCTGAGCAGAGCTCCTACTCTCCAACAGCCATCGAGGGAAAAGACCAGCCATGTCCTTTTCTCCTCCGAGGGTTGGGAAGATCACTATATTGTAAATACCAAGATTTCAGGCACTCAAATAGCATGTTGGGGGCATGCTAATACTTGATACATTTTTACACCTTTAGCACTCAAATTGTATATATTTTGTCCAAAAATAATTTGAAATTGCAACTTTTTTCCATTTTAATTTAGCTGAATGGTTATTTTGTGCTAAAATATCTTTCGTTTTATGCAAATTACAAGCTTACAAAATTATTCCCATTGTAATTTTCAGCTTAGTTAAATGTTACGGAAACTCTGTATCCAAAGTCTTTAAAAAGTCATTCTCATGAATAGATATTTAAAATATCAGCATCCTTTGAAAAAAAAAGTTTTGGTGTCCAGGCCCTTGTCACTAATTTGCTTGAACTTCTGGTTGAGTTCCAGAAACCCTGTCTTCCTTGAAGCACCTGATTGATGGGCAATTTGTTCAGCATAATGAGCATTCATGCTTAAATCTGCAACCTGGCACCGGTGTTTACTGCCAACCGGTAAATGACCAACATAAGCTCCTTTCATTGTCAAGTCACAGACCTGCTTAATTTGACTTCCCAGCAATTCTTTGTGACACAGACAATGGCTTGGCCATTGTGTTGTCATGTTCCACATTTATGGCCGCTGTATAAATCATCCGTGAAACTGCTGCGCATTATTTTTTAATTGTTCAAAAATTACTGTGTTTAAAACTTTTGAAAATAACTTTTTTTGGCCCTAATTCCAGTTTCTTTCCAGCCTGGTCATCTGATACAATTACATTTACAGGCCAGGATAGGAAATTGTCGATTTGAAATTTATGAAGCTTGATACAATGTATCTGGCAGGAAGTGAACATAAAAACCTCTACCGTTGTAATCTACGCATCTAATGTCCTAGATGGGGCCAATGTGGAGAACTAAAAATCCTGCCGGGCACAATCGTCAGCAGCTATGGATATTTCTCTTAAAGAACCATCAAAAATACCAAAGAATACAATTCTTATAGGATACACCATTGATGTGTGACTGGTGGAGGTCCATTATGAGGTAACCCCAATAATAAGCAGAAAAAGGGGCTGTAGATTAATAGGGCCCCCTGCAGTGCAGTAATCAATCTAATCCATATGGTTGTATTTGGTTCAGTCAAAGCTCTGCCCCCGCAGTACCAAGCTCAGCCACATGCACATGGATGGCGCTGCTAGTTAACTTTTATATCAGTAACAGTGAGTAAAAGGCAAGTGTCCATCCGTGTTATGTTGAAGGGGATGTCCATATAGCAGCGCTACACTGTTGGCAGATTGTTTGTGGTATTACACCTTTGCCCCATTCACTTCAATGAAGCAGAATTGCTATACCAGACCTCACCCACTCACAGGTGTGGCTCTGTTTCTGTAAGAAATACCTCTTTAACCACCTGTTTTGCCCGAGTCCAGCTCAGTCAGTGTAAAAAGTAGAGGGGGGAGTGCTGTTTTAGATGATGACATCTCATCAATGGTAGCAGCTAAAAACATGCAACTGGTCTTGTCTGAAAGCTGACAGCCCAGACTTTCATACAAGACAGCTAAAGTCCAAGCAACAGAGGAAAAATCACAGTTAAAAATCAAGTTGGGAATAATTCCCATTAAAACCTGTTTTTACCTTCACTTTCAACTGCATTCACAGCATCCCGATTTCTATCAGTGATATATTTCGCTGCCCTGAACATATTGCTGTCATTTGGTATTGTCTGAAAATTTGGAATGTCTGCTTGCAAACAAAATCAGTTGCATGTTTCTAGCATTCAGGAGGTAGCAGCATCTAAAGCAGCCCTCCTCCTCCAGTTACTTACTTTTCCCACTGCTGGTGCTGGACTCTGGCAAAACAGTTAGGGGGTTAAAGGGATAGGTGATAAATGTTAGGTTTATGTTCTGACCAGTGGGAACTCCAGAGATTTTGAGAACAGGAGTCTCTGATTTCTTTGCCTGAATGGACTCTGCTCACCACGACTCTTCAACATGCACACTACCTCCTCATTCAGACAGGGGACTTGAGGACCTCCATTCTCAGGATTTCTGGGGATCCCAGGAGCCAAACCCCTGGTGATTCAACATGTATCGCCTATCTTGGGGATAGAGGATAAATGCTTCTCATGAGATACCTCCTTTAAACATACCATACCAGATTCCTTCATCTTAATGTGCAACCAAACTGAAGAGTCGTAAGTCTATCTGTGAACCCGCCCTAGATGTACTCAATATTCCAAACATTGTAGCTTTTTTTCTGCTTGAATGATCTTGATTATTTTCTCCATTGAAGACACAAGACTGAAGAGGCTAAGGGGGACACTGTTTGTCCTTAACTAGACCAGTTATGTACAGCAATGCTCTTTGGGAAAATATTATGCCGAGGAGCATCTCCCAGAGAAAGAGAACCAGCAGGCACCCCGGAACAGCTGTCTGCACATGTATACTTGCCTTGTTTTTTTTTTTTTTTTTCCCACTTGTCATGTTCCTAAGCTTGTTAAAAAGTTAGATTTTGACTCATAGGGAAGCACTTCCAAAAGGAGACTGGAGAGTTGGAATCAAAAAGGAGACTCCAACAAATATTGATGGTGGAAGCTGACCTGAACATGGACTACTCAATGCAGATTTCAGACTGGAGGACTCATGAATACGTGTCTCGTCCTTGGTTATGGGTAGAGATGAGCGAATCTATTCGCCGCTTCGTAGATTCGTATCGAATCTTGGGATTTTTCAGCTGCGAAGCGAATTCCAATATTAGGTTGATTCGCTTCGCTTTTGTACGCATTCTCTACGGAGTGTGTCCTATAAATTATACACTATTCTACGTATAATTTAGTTACTCTATACGCTGTCGCATACGAATTCAATTCAGCGATGCAGACTCCTCCCTGGTAGTTCCGCCCCTTTCTCCAGCGCGGGAGGATGACGAGGCAACTCAGGAAATCAAGTTGCGCATTCGTGCACCTCATCCCTTTTTTCCCCTTTTCAGGTTATTTGAAAGAGGGTTTTCTAAGGAACATTTGCTGCTTTTTTTTACCCATTTGGATTACAATTTTACCTATGTGGATTACAAATTGCGACTGAGTTTGGGACTCTGCTCCAGTTCTATGACAAACGTCAGAAGAAAAGAGACTTAAACGTGTCCGTGAGCAGACTAGGTAGGTGATATTTAAAATGTTTATATTATACCTATAATAATGTATTTGCACTATTTACCATATATATGTCTCGAATATTCGCTCTGCCTCTGAGGAGTGCATGCCGCGGCCTCTCCTCGTACGTGCCTGCGTATTACGTAATCACTTAGACAATAGTACGCTGAGACTCGTAAGCTATTTGTACGCTCATGCGTACGTCTTCTAAGAAGTTGCGTACATTTTGTAAGTGAACATTTATTATTAGTGAGCGAATGTTCGTTAATAGCACATAATAACGTATATTTTGTACGCAAATACAACAAATCTATTCGTCGAATATACGAATTTTAGGAAAAGTTCGGCAAATGTTCGGCGAATAATTTTTTGAATGATTCGCTCATCTCTAGTTTTGGGTTTCATCAACATGTGAACTGAAAGGTTCAAGCAATTTTTAGGGGTTCCTATGAGAAGAAACCAGTCAAAATTCCAATCCTATGTAGTAATAGACATTATTCTTCTGGGGCTGACAGTCATCGGTCAGTGAGGTTAAGCTGTCATATTGGACTTTGGTTTCAATTGAAGTCAAACAGAGCAAGAAAATGAGACATAAAGAACAAAATGTAGTTTGTCAGCTATAATCTTGATGCAAAGTATAAGGTCACATGATTCATATCCACCCCTGAATGCTATAGCGTGTGTAACACGTATGCAGGAATGCCTCTGATACAGTGCCCTGACTAGACCTCGGCCGATCTCTCAGGTATTGAGCTCCATTGTAGAGTCATGTCTGCACTGACGAATCCTTCTATGAAAGATAAAACACATGCTTCACTGAACTGTCTTCTTGTCATCGGAGCTTTTAGGTAAAGTTTAAATTGCTCCATTTTCAGTCGTCTTTTCTTTTGGATGGGTTTAAGACTCACAACAATGTCAAAATCTAATCAAGGTATACAACGCGCTGTGGCTTTCTCAGATACTTCAGAGATTTCTCTTTGCCAAAAAACATCAGCTTCGAGCATTTACATAATACGGCGGATTATCTTAACTTCAAATAAATTCATTTGTATAAGACAAGGAGATATAGAATTTCCAGTTCTGCTTCATTTCTGAGAGGTTTTTCTTTTTTTTTTTTTTTTTTTGCTATAGACAAAAAAATATCTGTGAAGAAACTTATGTGGCCCCACGCTGACGTCTTCCGGTCCTGGCCACTGCTTCTGCTCTGTGCAGAGACTTCTCAACCAGTCTGCTCTAAACCTAATCTGACTGGCTGTTAAAGGGGTTCTCCCATGACGAATATAAAAAATGAAAATCAGACATCATATAGTACATGACAATACCTTTCTAACAAAGCTAGAACCAGCCCTGTACCTCACATGGATCCAGAGATCTCCCCATTCATTGCTCTGCTAGATTTATATCAAGCTGACAGCTCAGGGGGAGTGTCTTTTCTGCTACAGCTCAGGGGGGCATGTACATGCTCTCCCTATCACAGTTCAGGAGGCGTGTTTATGCTCTCCCTATCACAGCTCAGGAAGCGTGTCCATGCTGTACCTATCACAGCTCAGGGGGCGTGTCTCAGCTCTCCCTATCACAACCCAGGAGATGTGCCCATGCTCTCCCTATCACAGCTCAGGGGGCGTGTCTCAGCTCTGCCTATCACAGCTCCGAAGGCGTGTCTCAGCTCTCCCTATCACAGCTCAGTAGGCGTGTCTCAGCTCTCACTATCACAGCTCAGGAGGCGTGTTTATGCTCTCCCTATCACAGCTCAGGAGGCGTATCCATTCTGTACCTATCACAGCTCAGGGGGCGTGTCTCAGCTCTCCCTATCACAACTCAGGGTGTGTGTCTCAGCTCTCCCTATCACAGCTCAGGGTGTGTGTCTCAGCTCTCCCTATCACAACTCAGGAGATGTGTCCATGCTCTCCCTATCACAGCTCAGGGGGCGTGTCTCAGCTCTGCCTATCACAGCTCAGAAGGCGTGTCTCAGCTCTCCCTATCACAGCTCAGGAGGCAGTTGAAGGTTGAAACTGAGCATGAACAGCCATCTCAGTGAGCAGGACAAAGAAGGTGGCTCTATACAGATACATTTTATGCTAAATTTTTAATTTTTTTGTGACAACCCTGTGCCTGGTCTGGATTGTGGATTGCTACACTCAGAGGTTCAATGATGGGGGTGTTGTGATCATCATTCTCCATTATTGTGTCCGCTACATACAAAGGAATGCACTACATGACAAAATAATATGTCACAAATCAAATTTCTTCTCTATCATCTCTAGTTCTTCAGTCTTCTGTGGGATCGGATGAGATAGATTAGACTCTACATTCCCCTCCCCAAACTACACACATTAATGAGTATTGGGCACTCAAAAGTCTCTGCCAGTGTATCAGTAGACCATCCTTGGACCACTCAGATCCTTACACATGCCCACAAGTTATGACTATTCATTTTCTATATCCCCCCCCCATCACCACCTTCCCCAACAGTTGCTATAAAATAATCATTATTCACATCCAGGGGTTCAACTAGCCTTTCTGCTGCCTGAGGCGAAAACTTGAAACAGCAAACCCTCCCCCTTCCCAATGCCAATTTCTTAAAGAAGAACTCCCACAAAAAATGTTATTCTCTGACCTGTTAGAAAGGTGCATGATGTAATCTGTAGTGAATGTAATCTTCTTATCAGAGACCGTATTTTTGAGCTATCCCCTCTCTTCTAATTGCAGCTGGGTCATGTGACCAGCTCTCTGACCTCCAATTGTCCCAGGACAGGAAGCCAGTTACTTCTCTATTCATTTCTATGAGACTCAGAGTGAGGCTCCCATAGGAATACATAGAGAAATAGACTTCCTGTCCACACATAAGATGCTTTGTGAGTTGGTGAGTCTGATTGCTGGTCACATGACACAGATGAGAAGCATCAGGGAGATATAACTCACAAATACAGACACTGGTAAGAAAATGACATTCACTACAGATTACATAATGTACATTTCAAGCAGGACATGGAATCATTTTTTTTGCAGGAGTTCTTCTTTAACCCCTTCCCATGGTCCTTTGACTGCCCCCCTCTTGCCTCTACCTGGTGCTTCCTGATTTGGTTGCCACCACATCTGGCCCCATTGGTGGTGCACCCCTGTTAACGTCATACATTTTCTGAAATTATTATGATGTTATTAGTATTATTCTGTTCTAATATGTTGCAATAAAAAAAAAACTTAAAGACTTGAATTGCATCCTACATACAGTATAAACCTCATCTGACCTGTTTTTCCTTTTAGAAGTTGCTTTGATTCTTCCACCAAAAAAGACTAAACGATTGTGAACTTTTTGCCCCTTTGCTATTACACTAAACTCTTCTATGGGCCGGAATAAGCCTTTCCATTGTACTTACAATACGTAGCAAACTTTTTAAGATTCCGTATTGTGTTTCCTTTGACTATTTTAATTCTTCTGAAAATATCTCCACGATACGGTTTGATGCTGAACTCTACAATTTTACCCACATCTTGATTTAGAAACTTCGCAAATTAGTCATTTAGATTAAAAAAAAAAAAAAAAAACTGGCATTCTTTTGAGAAAATAGAGACATGTCTTCATTTGCATATTTTATACCCTAGCTCGGGTAATTTTCAAAGAATAGCTCTTGATTGAAAAGGTGGACGGTCATGTAAAACTATACACCGGTCGCCATGGCAATGGAAGCCTCGTTAATCTGCTCAATAGCTGTGATTGGTAAAAACAATATTTTCAAACTATTCCTTTTTTTATCTCATCGATGCAATAAAAAAAAAAAAAGTCCTCAAACGTCGTTGAGTAAGAATACTTTCAGAAATGTCAAATTGGAGCGAGCCGCCACACAATTTCATATTTCAAAATGATTTATTAATACGTTTAAAAAGCAACAAGCGAACGTGAAGAAAACAAAAGCGCAAGTGGAGATCAATTTGTAAGAAGTGCAGGAACTCAATTAACCAGCAAAGTGAAATCGTTTCATACAATGGTTTACTTTTTTTTTGTTGCAAAATAAAGCAATTTTTAAGAAAAAAAAGTTGCATCTTGAAATGAATGGGTTTGATATAAGTAACAGGAAAAATGCTCATTGTTCTCGCTGCTGAGTGACTTATCCTATATTCAGCGCGACGCAATGTTCTGATGGTTCTCAGAGAGTACGTGTGTCAACATCGTATACATAATTAAGAACTTAGTAACATCTCTATAAGATACGCCTTTTGTGAGTGTTACTTAGATACAAGCGGCTGTGCTCATCCACGGCAGCCAATTACTGCATATTAGAAGAACCAATCTTTTCTTATTTTTCTACAAACTTACGCAATTCACATTAAATGATGGGATTTTGTGCACTTTGTAAGCAGGGTCATGGGTTTTGTTTTTACAGCGTTTCCTAAGCAGTAAAACTGACCTGTTACTTTCATTCTCGGGGTCAGTACGACTGTGGCGACACCACATTTGTATAGTTTTCCTTGCATTTTAAAACTGAAAAAAAAAAAATAATTAAAGTGTAACTGTCATTCTTTTTTTTTATTTTTATTTATATGAGCAGTGATACTGACCATTTTTTAAATATATTTTGAGCAAGTCTCCACTGTTATGTAAACAGAAGATGGGGAGCGTTGCTAAGGCTCAAAATAGGCCACTTTAGAGCTAGAAATGTACAGTTTCATTAATTAAAGTATATTACAAAAATGGTCAGCCTCACTGCTCCTATAAATTACAAAAATAAAAAAAGAAGTTACACTTTACATAGTTTGTAAGGCCGAAAAAATACATCTGTCTATCCAGTTCAGCCTGTTTTCCTACAAGTTGATCCAGGGGAAGGCAAAAAAAAACCCCTGTGAGGTAGAAGCCAATTTTCCTCACTTTAGGGGGAAAAATTCCTTCCCGACTCCAGTCAGGCAATCAGAATAACTCCCTGGATCAACGACCCATCTCTAGTAACTATAACCTGTAATATTATTACCCTCCAGAAATACATCCAAGCCCTTATTGAACTCTTTTAGTGAACTTACCATCACCACCTCCTCAGGCAGAGAGTTCCATAGTCTCACTGCTCTTACCGTAAAGAATCCTCTTCTATGTTTATGTACAAACCTTCTTTCCTCCAGACGCAGAGGATGTCCCCTCGTCACAGTCACAGTCCTCGGGATAAATAGATGATGGGAGAGATCTCTGTACCGACCTCTGATATATTTATACATAGTTATTACATCTCCCCTCAGTTGTCTTTTTTCTAAAGTGAATAACCCTAATTTTGATAATCTTTCTGGGTACTGTAGTCCACCCATTCCAGTTATTACTTTAGTTGCCCTCCTCTGAACCCTCTCCAGCTCTGCTATGTCTGCCTTGTTCCAGGAGCCCAGAACTGTACACAGTACTCCATATGTGGTCTGACTAGTGATTTGTAAAGTGGCAGGACTATGTTCTCATCACGGGCATCTATGCCTCTTTTGATGCAACCCATTATCTTATTGGCCTTGGCAGCAGCTGTCTGACACTGGTTTCTGCAGCTTAGTTTGCTGTTCACTAAAATTCCTAGGTCCTTTTCCATGTCAGAGTTACCCAATGCTTTACCATTTAGTATGTACTGGTGACTTGCATTATTCCTTCCCATATGCATAACCTTACATTTGTCAGTGTTAAACCTCATCTGCCACTTTTCTGCCCAAGCCTCCAGTCTATCCAGATCTATCTGTAGCAGTGTACTGTCCTCTGAAGTATATATATACAGTGTACTGTCCTCCTCTGTGTTAATTACTTTACACAGTTTAGTGTCATCTGCAAAAATTGATATTTTACTGTGCAAGCTTTCTACAAGATCATTAATAAATATATTGAAGAGAATAGGACCCAATACAGACCCCTGTGGTACCCCACTAGTGACAGTGACCCCTCCAGTACTGACCCCTGTGGTACCCCACTAGTGACAGTGACCCAATCTGAGTATGTACCGTTAATAACCACCCTCTGTTTTCTATCACTAAGCCAGTTACTTACCCACATACAGACATTTTCTCCCAGGCCAAGCATTCTCATTTTGTATACTAACCTTTTATGTGGTACAGTGTCAAACGCTTTGGAGAAGTCCAAATATACGACATCCATTGAGTCGCCGCGGTCAAGTCTAGAACTTACCTCCTCATAGAAACTGATTAAATTGGTTTGACATGACCGATCCCTCATGAAGCCATGCTGATATGGAGTTATTTGCTTATTTTCATTGAGGTACTCTAAGATATCATCTCTGAGAAAACCTTCAAACAGTTTACCCACAACAGAAGTTAAACTTACCGGCCTATACTTTCCAGGCTCTGTTTTTGGACCCTTTTTGAATATTGGCACCACATTTGCTATGTGCCAATCCTGTGGAACACTCCCCGTCAGTATAGAGTCCTTAAATATCAGAAATAAGGGTCTGTCGATTACATTACTTAATTCTCTTAGGATACGGGGGTGTATGCCATCCGGTCCTGGTGATTTGTCTATTTTAATATTTTTAAGACGTTGCTGCACCTCTTCCTGGGTCAGAGAGGACACTTTTAAAGGGGAATTTACTTTTATACTCTGCATTTCATCTGACATTTTATTTTCCTCAGAGAATACAGTGGAGAAAAAGTTATTTAGTAGCTTCGCTTTCTCCTCATCGCTCTCTGCTACTCCCCCCTCATTACTCTGTAAGGGGCCGACACCTTCAGGTTTATACTTTTTAGTATTTATATAATTGAAGAACATTTTAGGGTTAGTTTTACTCTCTTGGCGATTAATCTCTCGGTCTCTAGTTTGGCTGTTTTTATGTGTCTTTTACAGATTCTATTTTTTTCCTTATAGTTTTTCAATGTTTCCTCACTCCCCTCCTGTTTTAGTGATTTAAATGCTTTCTTTTTGTCATTTATTGCTTTCTTTACAGTTCTATTTATCCACATTGGTTTTTTCTTGTTTCTTATTATTTTATTCCTATATGGTATGTACCTCTCACAATTAGATATTAGGATGCTTTTAAAAATATCCCATTTTGTGGCTGTATTTTCATTTTTGAGGACTTTGTCCCAGTTAGTTAGGCCTATGGCCTCTCTTAGTTGGCTAAATTTAGCTTATTTGAAGTTTGGTATTTTTGTTCCTCCCTGAAGAAACGCTCTTTTGAATGACAATTGGAAGGTTATTATGTTATGGTCACTGTTTCCCAGGTGTCCCCCAACCTGTACACCTGTTGTTCTGTCAGGTCTATTGGTTAATACTAAGTCCAGTATGGCCGTCCCTCTAGTGGGGTCCTGAACCAGTTGGGAAAGGTAATTGTCTTTGGTTATTTCCAAGAACCTGTTTCCTTTATGAGATGTACAGGTTTCAGTTTCGCAGTCTATATCTGAGTAGTTAAAGTCCCCCATAATAACGACCTCATTATGATTTGCCGCCTCGTCTATTTCATTTAGAAGTAGATTTTCTGTGGTCTCTGATATATTGGGTGGTTTATAGAGATGAGCGAGTAGTGTTCGATCGAGCCGGTATTCGATCGAATACTACGCTATTCGGCATACTCGATTTGGATCGAGTATAACGGCGATGGCGCACTTAGAATTCGTTTCCCCTCCCACCTTCCCTGGCGCTATTTTTCCACCAATCACCATGCAGGGGGGGTATGACAGGCCCGCGGAGCACGCTGGCAGCGCGAAAACGGCGTCTACATGGATTGGCTGGAAAAACCATGTGACCTCGAATATTAAAAAACTCAGGTCTTCCTGCTCGTTCGCATATGCTGCGTGAACTTAGTCAGGGACAGAGGCTGGAGAAGGGAGAGATAGGTTTTAGCTGTTGGACAGGCAGGAGCATGATTAAAAGCCCTTATCAGGGCTACTATAGTGCAGTACAGTGATAGCTTTACTACCATATACACTCTGCAGAGAACGGCTGCTGTATTCAGGGATAGCTGCTGGAGTAGGGACAGAGAGAGGCATTAGTGGTGTATTAGGTGCTCTGCTACATACCAAACTATATTTGGCACTACTGTTCTGCGTTCTTTTTGGCTGCAAAACCCTGTTATATACCTAGTGTGTATATGCACCATATGATCTTCTGGCAGTATACGGCTGTGTACATTTTTTTTTTTTTAATACAGTTTCTTTGGCTCTAGTGTTCTGGGTTCTGTGTGCCTGCAATACCCTTTTTGTATACCAGGTGTAAATACCCACCGTCTGACCTGTTAGTACACGGCTATGTACCTAGAAATATATTAAAAAAAGGCCTTTTATTTGGCACCTGTACTGTGCGTTCTGCGTGCCTGCAAAACTCTTTTATATACGTGGTGTTAATTCACACCGTCAGACCTGTTAGTACACGGCTGTGTACCTAGAAATATTTTAAAAAAAGGCATTTTATTTGGAACCTGTAATGTGCGTTCTGCGTGCTTGCAAAAATCTTTTATATACGTGCTGTTAATACACACCGTCTGACCTGTTAGTACAAGGCTGTGTACCTAGAAATATTAAAAAAAGGCATTTTATTTGGCACCTATACTGTGCGTTCTGCGTGCTTGCAAAACTCTTTTATATACGTGGTGTTAATACACACCGTCTGACCTGTTAGTACACGGCTGTGTACCTAGAAATATTTTAAAAAAAGGCATTTTATTTGGAACCTGTAATGTGCGTTCTGCGTGCTTGCAAAAATCTTTTATATACGTGGTGTTAATACACACCGTCTGACCTGTTAGTACACGGCTGTGTACCTAGAAATATGAAAAAAAAAGGCATTTTATTTGGCACCTGTACTGTGCGTTCTGCGTGCTTGCAAAAATCTTTTATATACGTGGTGTTAATACACACCGTCTGACCTGTTAGTACACGGCTGTGTACCTAGAAATATAAAAAAAAAGGCATTTTATTTGGCACCTGTACTGTGCGTTCTGCGTGCTTGCAAAAATCTTTTATATACGTGGTGTTAATACACACCGTCTGACCTGTTAGTACACGGATGTGTACCTAGAAATATTAAAAAAAATGCATTTTATTTGGCACCTGTACTGTGCGTTCTGCGTGCTTGCAAAAATCTTGCATATACGTGGTGTTAATACACACCGTCTGACCTGTTAGTACACGGCTGTGTACCTAGAAATATTAAAAAAAAAGGCATTTTATTTGGCACCTGTACTGTGCGTTCTGCGTGCTTGCAAAAATCTTTTATATACGTGGTGTTAATACACACCGTCTGACCTGTTAGTACACGGCTGTGTACCTAGAAATATTTAAAAAAAAGGCATTTTATTTGGCACCTGTACTGTGCGTTCTGCGTGCTTGCAAAAATCTTTTATATACGTGGTGTTAATACACACCGTCTGACCTGTTAGTACACGGCTGTGTACCTAGAAATATTTAAAAAAAGGCATTTTATTTGGCACCTTTACTGTGCGTTCTGCGTGCTTGCAAAAATCTTTTATATACGTTGTGTTAATACACACCGTCTGACCTGTTAGTACACTGCGGTGTGCCTAGAAATATGAAAAAAAAGGCATTTTATTTAGCACCTGTACTGTGCGTTCTGCATGCTTGCAAAAATCTTTTATATACGTGGTGTTAATACACACCGTCTGACCTGTTAGTACACGGCTGTGTACCTAGAAATATAAAAAAAAGGCATTTTATTTGGCACCTATACTGTGCGTTCTGCGTGCTTGCAAAAATCTTTTATATACGTGGTGTTAATACACACCGTCTGACCTGTTAGTACACGGCTGTGTACCTAGAAATATAAAAAAAAGGCATTTTATTTGGCACCTGTACTGTGCGTTCTGCGTGCTTGCAAAAATCTTGCATATACGTGGTGTTAATACACACCATCTGACCTGTTAGTACACGGCTGTGTACCTAGAAATATTTAAAAAAAAGGCATTTTATGTGGCACCTTTACTGTGCGTTCTGCGTGCTTGCAAAAATCTTTTATATACGTGGTGTTAATACACACCGTCTGACCTGTTAGTACACGGCTGTGTACCTAGAAATATAAAAAAAAGGCATTTTATTTGGCACCTGTACTGTGCGTTCTGCGTGCCTGCAAAAATCTTTTATATACGTGGTGTTAATACACACCGTCTGACCTGTTAGTACACGGCTGTGTACCTAGAAATATTTAAAAAAAAGGCATTTTATTTGGCACCTGTATTGTGCGTTCTGCGTGCTTGCAAAAATCTTTTATATACGTGGTGTTAATACACACCGTCTGACCTGTTAGTACACGGCTGTGTACCTAGAAATATTTAAAAAAAGGCATTTTATTTGGCACCTGTACTGTGCGTTCTGCGTGCTTGCAAAAATCTTTTATATACGTGGTGTTAATACACACCGCCTGACCTGTTAGTACACGGCTGTGTACCTAGAAATATTTTAAAAAAGGCATTTTATTTGGCACCTGTACTGTGCGTTCTGCGTGCTTGCAAAAATCTTTTATATACGTGGTGTTAATACACACCATCTGACCTGTTAGTACACGGCTGTATACCTAGAAATATAAAAAAAAAGGCATTTTATTTGGCACCTGTACTGTGCGTTCTGCGTGCTTGCAAAAATCTTTTATATACGTGGTGTTAATACACACCATCTGACCTGTTAGTACACGGCTGTGTACCTAGAAATATTAAAAAAAAGGCCTTTTATTTGGCACCTGTACTGTGCGTTCTGCGTGCTTGCAAAAATCTTTTATATACGTGGTGTTAATACACACCGTCTGACCTGTTAGTACACGGCTGTGTACCTAGAAATATTTAAAAAAAGGCATTTTATTTGGCACCTCAACTGTGCGTTCTGCGTGCTTGCAAAAATCTTTTATATACGTGGTGTTAATACACACCGTCTGACCTGTTAGTACAAGGCTGTGTACCTAGAAATATGAAAAAAAAGGCATTTTATTTGGCACCTGTACTGTGCGTTCTGCGTGCTTGCAAAAATCTTTTATATACGTGGTGTTAATACACAACGTCTGACCTGTTAGTACATGGCTGTGTACCTAGAAATATAAAAAAAGGCATTTTATTTGGCACCTATACTGTGCGTTCTGCGTGCTTGCAAAAATCTTTTATATACGTGGTGTTAATACACACCGTCTGACCTGTTAGTACACGGCTGTGTACCTAGAAATATTAAAAAAAAGGCATTTTATTTGGCACCTGTACTGTGCGTTCTGCGTGCTTGCAAAAATCTTGCATATACGTGGTGTTAATACACACCGTCTGACCTGTTAGTACACGGCTGTGTACCTAGAAATATAAAAAAAAGGCATTTTATTTGGCACCTGTACTGTGCGTTCTGCGTGCCTTCAAAAATCTTTTATATACGTGGTGTTAATACACACCGTCTGACCTGTTAGTACACGGCTGTGTACCTAGAAATATTAAAAAAAAGGCATTTTATTTGGCACCTGTACTGTGCGTTCTGCGTGCTTGCAAAAATCTTTTATATACGTGGTGTTAATACACACCGTCTGACCTGTTAGTACACGGCTGTGTACCTAGAAATATTTTTAAAAAAGGCATTTTATTTGGCACCTGTACTGTGCGTTCTGCGTGCTTGCAAAAATCTTTTATATAAGTGGTGTTAACCCTAGAATGCGTATTGGGGGCCTTTTAGGCCCCCATGCTTACTTTTTTGTTATTATCTGCAAAATTACTTAAGTTAGAATTTTGAAACTCCAGGTAATCCTCAAGAATGTCGTTGTTGGTAATATCCAGTTGTTCATATATTTTTTTTCATAGGCATTTTGGTGTAACAATGCTTTTTTGGTGAAAAACACATCTGTACGGATTGGGGGCCTTTTAGGCCCCCATGTATTTTTTTATTATGTTCTCAGTAGTGTTTGTACCTCAAGTTACTTTATTTGTACTCAGTAATGCTGGTGGAGGGGCCAGGGTGTGGATAATGCCATATGAGGATGTCATGTGATTTTTGGAGGGAGAGATAAAGTCATGACATCATCTCAGGTCCTTCTGAACACAGTAATAAGCTGTGAAGAGAGTAATGAGGACAGTATACACTGTGAGCTAATTGTTAAGGACCTGAGATAAGATACGATGTTGAGAGCAAGTTTCTGTTATAATTAAAATTTTGTTTACTAATCATATTTTATTTAGCAGTTTTAAAATAAACTTGTAAAAGTTATATAAGTGTGTTTTCCATATGATTTGCATGGGGGCCTAAAAGGCCCCCAATACGTTAATATGAAGATTTCTGATGTCACGCATTCTAGGGTTAATACACACCATCTGACCTGTTAGTACACGGCTGTATACCTAGAAATATAAAAAAAAAAGGCATTTTATTTGGCACCTATACTGTGCGTTCTGCGTGCTTGCAAAAATCTTTTATATACGTGGTGTTAATACACACCGTCTGACCTGTTAGTACACGGCTGTGTACCTAGAAATATAAAAAAAAGGCATTTTATTTGGCACCTGTACTGTGCGTTCTGCGTGCTTGCAAAAATCTTTTATATACGTGGTGTTAATACACACCATCTGACCTGTTAGTACATGGCTGTGTACCTAGAAATATAAAAAAAAAGGCATTTTATTTGGCACCTGTACTGTGCGTTCTGCGTGCTTGCAAAAATCTTTTATATACGTGGTGTTAATACACACCGTCTGACCTGTTAGTACACGGCTGTGTACCTAGAAATATAAAAAAAGGCATTTTATTTGGCACCTGTACTGTGCGTTCTGCGTGCTTGCAAAAATCTTTTATATACGTGGTGTTAATACACACCGTCTGACCTGTTAGTACACGGCTGTGTACCTAGAAATATTTAAAAAAGGCATTTTATTTGGCACCTGTACTGTGCGTTCTGCGTGCTTGCAAAAATCTTTTATAATACGTGGTGTTAATACACACCGTCTGACCTGTTAGTACACGGCTGTGTACCTAGAAATATTTAAAAAAAGGCATTTTATTTGGCACCTGTACTGTGCGTTCTGCGTGCCTGCAAAAATCTTTTATATACGTGGTGTTAATACATACCGTCTGACCTGTTAGTACATGGCTGTGTACCTAGAAATATAAAAAAAAGGCATTTTATTTGACACCTGTACTGTGCGTTCTGCGTGCTTGCAAAAATCTTTTATATACGTGGTGTTAATACACACCGTCTGACCTGTTAGTACACGGCTGTGTACCTAGAAATATTTTTAAAAAAAGGCATTTTATTTGGCACCTGTACTGTGCGTTCTGCGTGCTTGCAAAAATCTTTTATATAGTGGTGTTAATACACACCATCTGACCTGTTAGTACACGGCTGTATACCTAGAAATATAAAAAAAAAGGCATTTTATTTGGCACCTGTACTGTGCGTTCTGCGTGCTTGCAAAAATCTTTTATATACGTGGTGTTAATACACACCGTCTGACCTGTTAGTACACGGCTGTGTACCTAGAAATATTAAAAAAAGGCATTTTATTTGGCACCTGTACTGTGCGTTCTGCGTGCTTGCAAAATCTTTTATATACGTGGTGTTAATACACACCGTCTGACCTGTTAGTACACGGCTGTGTACCTAGAAATATTTTTAAAAAAAGGCATTTTATTTGGCACCTGTACTGTGCGTTCTGCGTGCTTGCAAAAATCTTTTATATACGTGGTGTTAATACACACCGTCTGACCTGTTAGTACACGGCTGTGTACCTAGAAATATAAAAAAAAGGCATTTTATTTGGCACCTGTACTGTGCGTTCTGCGTGCTTGCAAAAATCTTTTATATACGTGGTGTTAATACACACCGTCTGACCTGTTAGTACACGGCTGTGTACCTAGAAATATTTAAAAAAAAAGGCCTTTTATTTGGCACCTGTACTGTGCGTTCTGCGTGCTTGCAAAAATCTTTTATATACGTGGTGTTAATACACACCGTCTGACCTGTTAGTACACGGCTGTGTACCTAGAAATATTTTTAAAAAAAAGGCATTTTATTTGGCACCTGTACTGTGCGTTCTGCGTGCTTGCAAAAATCTTTTATATACGTGGTGTTAATACACACCGTCTGACCTGTTAGTACACGGCTGTGTACCTAGAAATATTAAAAAAAAGGCATTTTATTTGGCACCTGTACTGTGCG
>ONZH01001370.1:0-81180 GCA_900303285.1 Rhinella marina | reverse complement strand
AAACAATTTTTCCGGAGGTCCACCTACAGGCCCTCTGTCCAAACAATTTTTCCGGAGTTCCACCTACAGGCCCTCTCTCCAAACAATTTTTCCGGAGGTCCACCTACAGGCCCTCTCTCCAATTCCAGTTTCCAGTTTTATTTGCGCAAACTGCATACATTTTTATTTTTGGGATAGGTGTGAAAAATAATATTACTTGCGACTCTATATTGCCCAACATTGGGATACGGTAGCAAGTAGAAGACCAAACACATTGCTGCTCACAGGTTCCGCAAATTCCTGGTCCACCCGCAAATTCCTTGTCCACAATGTCAAGGAGGTCGTGGTTCTGTTGATGAGCAACAAGTCCTTCTGTACTGAAATCGCCGACAAAGTCTCCATCTAAGAACCTACAGACCATTGTGGAGAGAGCGGCACAGCTCGCCATCAAAGTGACGAACCCCTAAGCCAGACTGCGCAGAGAAGATAACAAATAAATATCTCTGTGGTTATTTTTGCTAAATAAAAGTTAAACAAACCCCCCAAAAAATTCATCTGTTCCTGTGCCTGATCCACCCAAGTTGAATCTGTCCCATCCTGAGAAATTCCCCCCCAAGGAGTCCCCACTGTAACTTGCTTCCCATACAACTACCTCACCCCCCGACACCTGTGTCTCGCCATTGTCCACCACCTCCTCAGACAACACTGGTAAATCCCCACTGTCAGCACACGGAAACAGCAAAAGGTCTTGCGAATTGGGGCAGAGAATGTTCTGGGCTAGCACATCAGGGAAGGGGTGACTATGGGGTTCCAGGGAGTACGTGACCACATGCAATATCCTTTTAAAATTCATGCCACACTTGATGTAGCTCATAATTCACAATTGTACCGGTTGATGCTAAATTTTTAAGTTGGGGTCCTGCGTCGTCATTCTAAGTACACCCGGCTGTTGTCACCACCACACACTCTAGCCCAGGGGGCACTCCTCTGGCTCTTCCAGCGAAACCTCCTTCCCCCCAGCCTGCCACCCCACCTACAGGCCCTCTCTCCAAACAATTTACTTCTTTGTCCTATCTTTCTCTCTCTCTCTCTCCAAACTATTTTTCCGGATAGCTGCCATATACGGTATTAAACTGAGTAGTATACATAGAAGACATACCACACTTGATCAATCTCATAATTTACGACTGTACCAGTTGATGATAAATTTTTAAGTTGGGGTCCTGCGTCGTCATTCTAAGTACACCCGGCTGTTGTCACCACCACACACTCTAGCCCAGGGGGCACTCCTCTGGCTCTTCCAGCGAAACCTCCTTCCCCCCAGCCTGCCACCCCACCTACAGGCCCTCTCTCCAAACAATTTACTTCTTTGTCCTATCTTTCTCTCTCTCTCTCTCCAAACTATTTTTCCGGATAGCTGCCATATACGGTATTAAACTGAGTAGTATACATAGAAGACATACCACACTTGATCAATCTCATAATTTACGACTGTACCAGTTGATGATAAATTTTTAAGTTGGGGTCCTGCGTCGTCATTCTAAGTACACCCGGCTGTTGTCACCACCACACACGCTAGCCCAGGGGGCACTCCTCTGGCTCTTCCAGCGAAACCTCCTTCCCCCCAGCCTGCCCCCCACCTACAGGCCCTCTCTACAAACAATTTACCCGGATAGGGGACGTATTAGATATTGTACTGATGTTTTTTTTGTTTCTTCTTTTAATTGCCTCCTGACCTGTGATAGGCAGAGCATGGACACTTCCCCTTAGCTGCAGTGGGAAAGACACTCCCCTGGCCAGAGCAAGCTCTTTTTCCATTTTCCGTGGTCGAAAAATCCATAAAATATAAGGTCCCAAGATAGGGGACGTATACGGTATTAAACTGAGAAGAATCGATACTGCACCGGCTGATGCTAGAGTATTTCCAAATGCATTCCGGCTGTTGTCACCACCACACACGCTAGCCCAGGGGGCACTCCTCTGGCTCTTCCAGCGAAACCTCCTTCCCCCCCCCCCCACCTACAGGCCCTCTCTCCAAACAATTTACCCGGGTAGGGGGACGTATTAGATATTGTACTGATTTATTTTTTAGATACTTGGGAAGCAGCTATGCTCACCACTATACATCCAACAGCCACAGCAACTGATAAGAACAGATACTAAACTTGATTTTAGCTGCAGTGCCAGCATGAGCAGTGGTGTCACCTGCAGGCGGTGATGGACCTTCGTTGCACCTAGTTGGGTGCTTCCCTAACATGTGATGGGTATTTGCATCGCCTTTCTTGGTCTGGGTGAGCACAATTGCCATGAGGGTAACCACCAGGCTGTTGCCTGAGAATTTGGGGTAATGGTGGGATTAAGTAGCCTCAGAGGCATCCATGCATGCTGCCCCTGCTGTTTCCTGTCCATTTCCATGGTGTTTCCATTATTTTCTGAGGTTTCCAGGTTTTCACCCAGGCTTCCCTAGGCAGAGCCTTGGTCCCCCGCAAAAAATGCTCGAGTCTCCCATTGACTTCAATGGGGTTCGTTACTCGAAACGAGCACCCGAGCATCAGGAAAAGTTCGAATAACGAGCACCCGAGCATTTTAGTGCTCGCTCATCTCTAATCACCAACTAAAAACATGTCTTACAATCATCAATAAATTGGCATTGCCCAAGGAGGCTACATTCTGAGAGGCAGCACATTTACTGTTTTATGTTTGGTATTTCTTATTATATTTCGATAGATATTATTACATAGATATGACATAACAATTGGGGAATCCTATTATGCATGAATACAAACCTCCACCTACAGTAATTTGGTGGAGCTATTCAAAGAATATACTAGGTATTTTCACACAATCTGTATATACAGGTATTACTATATCATATTCACTATATAAAAACAAGGTCCTATCTGCTAACAGCTACCAACCCAGATGGAAGGGCAACATTTAATAGCCAGTTCCTTTGGGTATGAATAGCCCCTGTATTGGCATCTAGTGATAAATGTAAAATTGTTTTTGTACGCTGGTTGTTGGAGCATTATCTTGCTGCACAACTTAGTTATTCTTTAGCATTAGCCTAATCTCTTAAGGACAAGCCACTATTAATGTTTTCATTTTTTTTCTCCCTGCTTTCAAGAGCCAAAGCTTTTTTTTAAAAATTTCCTAGCTTTATGAGGTCTTAAAGGCTATGTACACCTTCTGAGGCAATTTTTGATTGTGATTGTATTTTACTCATTTTCGGCTAAAAATCATATTTCCAATTGTCCTGCATTAAAAATATTGAGCCTGTTCTGTCACAAAGAGTAAACTGTTTTTCTGATCGTGTGACTGATACATTCACTTTCACTTAGTGCCGGCCATCTAATAAACCTTATCTCTAAACTAATGTAAGCCACATTCTTATCATTAAGATGAGGGTTGCGCTTTGATGAGTGTTTATATAGTCAGAGAGCAGAGATAAGGAGCCTGTCAGCTCCCCAACTGACAGAAAACAGAGAAATTCCAGGGGCTGCTACTAGAGCATCTCAGCTATGTACAGAAAAAGAGCTCCATTTTTTTAAGAAATGATTTTTAGCTCAAAATGAGCATAATGCAATAATTAAAAAAGCCTATTTTTTGTGGGGCCTGTTGTATTTGTTATGGCATCACATCCATGTTTTTGGGGGCTTATTTTAATGGTGCTCACTATGCACTAAAAATAACAATGACAACCTTATTCTTGAGGTCAGTATGATTGCAACAATAGTAACTTTTAAATTTTATATTATATTGTTTTTCTTATGTTTCACTACTGCAAAAAAATCAGTTCAAATAATAAAAACTAAAATAAAAATTCTATAGAAAAAATAAAATGTTACAGAGCTATGTGAGGGCTTTTTTTGCAGGGGTAGTTGTTGTTTTTATTTCTATCTATGGGGTACATTTGACTTGTTGATAACTTTTTATTCTTTTTTTCCCACTGCAATGTTCAGCATGCAGGATAAAAAAAAATATTTTAATAGTTCATACATTTTTGGATGTAGTGATACCAATTATGTTTTTTAAATTGTTAATTTATTTTTATATATAACATTCGGAAAGGAGGTGATTTTTAACTAATATTTCTATTTAGCATTTAAATTTTTTTTTTTTAAATTAAACTTTTTAGTCCCCTTAGGGAACTTGAACATGTGATCCTTTGATCTTTTATACAGGGTGGCCCACAAAACGTAGTCCGCCTCCAGCAACAGTATAACAAGATGAACAAGTGGATTGTTTTTTTTTAATTACCCACAAGTCACAAAAAATGCTGAGACTGTTCCCTGTTCACATTTATGCATCTTTGGGCATGTTGGATTATGTAGGCTGATACTACTTGCAGCACACCTTTATACAAACATTTTGTCTCAAGCTACTACAATTTTATTTTGTTTTATTTTGTTTTATTTTTTTACGCCAATCCATTACTGGAGTTGGTCTAAAAAACACTCAGGATGGCAAAGCTGCAATCCAAGATGGAGCTTGTACATGGAACAAACAGAGAGATGGAAGAAAGAAGGAAACCAGGGGAGAAGCAACAGTGAGATTGCGTATGTAAGACTGATGGTGCTTCCCAGGTGGGGAAAATTAACTCCTATGGAAAAAGCCATATATAGTGGCCAGTACACCTCATGGTACACACTATTGAGAGATTAAATAAAGTCAGAGGAAGCAGATGCTATGGATGAGGAACCTCATTTCTGGGGCTGAAACAGACAGCCCAGCTAAAAATAAGGCACAGAAGGAGCCAAGGTTGGCAGATATCTTCACAATGATAAGCCTGTGTAATGTGTCTCTGGCAAAGTTAACTTGCCAAGTGGACTAAAGAGGATGTTTTGATTATCTGCCATGATTATCGAAACTGGTGGAATGCACCATGACAGCAAAAGGACATGTTAGTGAGTTGGAGGATCCAATATCACCTATTAGAAAGGATGCTGAGGCTAATGTACAAGCAGTGACTGCTCCCCTGCCTAATATGGATGATCTGGAGAATGGGCTATGTCTGCTGGGTGAGGGTTCCAGAAAGGGTGGAGGGATCTAACCTGGGCACCTACGTTGAGGCATGGCTGGTGGAAACCTTTTTGCTGTGGGTAATCCAGGTGGACCACCCATACCTGTTCTCATTAAATTGCTGCACTATAAGGACAATGATTCAATGCTGAGTCAAACTAGAGACCATCCTGATCTTTGCATTCAAGTAATGTGGATTTCTTTTATCCGCATTATTGGGCTGAGGTGCAAAGCAAAAAGGTACACTTGCTTTATGTGAATCAGCTCCATAGGTACTTTAATGTGAAGTATTTAATACCATATTCCACCTAGTTGCAGGTGGTAGCATTGGGGTATACATATTTTCTTGAAGACCCAAAAGGGGGAGGTAAGCTGGCTGGAAAGCTGAAAATCAACTGTGACTACAGCAAGAAGATGGACAACAATGAGCTGCTGAACTACTGTGAGACCAGAATATACTACAGGAGGTTGTTGGTGTTAGGGGGTTAACTGCAGTTCTGTATATATCACAACAAGCAAAAGGAACTCATGCCAGCTCGCCAGAAATCAACCTCTGTGTCTTGGATGACATTAAGTTTAGAGGCCTTAGATGTACCTTTGACTTTGATAGAAGTGCGGAGGGAGATTGGGGATATGGCCAATGAGAAAGAGACAGGAGTGGATGGTATCCCAGCTAAGGTGTATGTAACTTGAGAAGTACTTGCTTCCACAGTTGCTGAATATTTGTAAGGACAGTTTCGATAGGAGAAAATTGTTTAAAACCATTATTATTGTGTTACCTGAAGACTGAACCTGACAGATTCCTCTAGGCCTGTGTTACTGTTGCAATATGATATTGAAAGAAAACTGTCACCATAAAAATGCAATACAATCTCCAGGCAGCATGTTATAAAGCAAGATTTTGTTGAGCAGATTGATATATAGTTTTATGGGAAAAGATTCAGTAAAATTATATTTCATTAATTTAAGTTCCTGCTTATTCTGAGCTTTAAAGTGAAGGAGGTGGTCTTATCACTGACTGACAGCTATCTCTGTATACACAGTCATAGGGGATAGGATGTCAATCACTGATAGGACCACCTCCAGAATGAATAGGAATGCAAATGAATGAAATACAAGTTAGACTGAATTATTTCCTAGAATAATTTACATCAATCTGCTCAGCTTCTCCTGCTCTATTACATGCTGTCAGCAGATTACTCTGCATTTTCATGGTGGCAGGTTCCATTTAAGATCTTGGCCAAAGTGCTGTCTAGCAGATTATCTGGAGTGATCACTTTTGGTGGTCTTTGGTGATACAACTGGATCAAGCTTGGTATGTATAAGAGTTTTGTAATCTCCAGCTGGCCCTGCATAGGTCACAGTCTAGAACTGTCTTTAGATGGTGCAAAAGCATTTGAGAATAAGTGTGGAGGTACTGTGCAGTATCTGTTGGCTGTCCTTGAGAGGATTGGGCTGAATTTTCTTAGGTGGGTACGCATGCTGTATCAAGCTCCACTAGTCCATAGGCATGCAAATGGTTTGCTGTATGGGGACTTCTATGTGGCTGGGGAGATGAGGTATGGGTGTTGTCCTTCATCCCTGATGTTTGCTTGGGAAGCATTCAAATGTCACTGGCTTTCCATACGCTAGGTTGGACCAGTAGATTACTCTTTATGCTGATGGTTTACTGCTATTTTGAGAAGAGGGGGAGATTTTGTTGCCTGTAGAGATGAGCGAATCATGCTAAATTTTATTCGCCGAACATTCGCCAAACTTTTCCTAAGATTCGTATATTCGATGAATATATTCGTTTAATTTGCGTACACAATATATGTAATTATATGGCTTTTAGCGAACGTTCGCGCACTAATAACGAACGGTCAGATAAAAAGGTACGCAACCTCTTTGAACACGTACGCATAAGCGTATAAAGTGAATACGAATATGACGGGCTTTGCTGGAGAGGAATGGTGGAGCAGGAGGAATGCTCTGAGTCTGACCCCTGGCTTCTTATGAATACTGTATCAGCAGATGACAGCAGATCATCCAGCTGAGACTGACATGAGCGTGCCATCCATTCCACTACCTCATCATCTTTCTCCTCCACTACAATTTTGTGCCTAGGTGCGCCTGGTGGAACAACGACCAAGTATTGCAAATACTACTAGTAGATGCTCCTGCTACAGGTCCTTTGGCACTTCTGCCCTGTGCCACCTTCTCCTTTTTTTTTTTAGAGCTCGAGGTCTGGCTGGAACTGGACCCCTTTTGCTTATCCATTCCAGACATTTTTCAATTCACTCTGTGACCCTGCAGCTGGTCTTTGTCCCTGTATCTTCCTGTCTCTCCCTATCTCTCCCTGTCTCTCTCTCCCTGCCTGATTAATTACTAGCCCTGAACAGGCCCCGCACTTGCCCTGCAGTATCCCTGATATGCGTAATATGGATACCCAGAGCAATTACACCCCAATTTTCACAAAACAAGTCTCAGAACTTCACACACAGTGCTTCTGCTCGTCTCAGCAGTCGCAACAGAAGTGATGCGTCACTGACTTACCGAGCCTAAGCCAATCAGAGCAAGCTCTGCCCACTAGGTCAGGTGACCGCTTTCTCCCCGGGCTTTTGCACACGTTAAACGAACTAACAGTAAAATTTCGCTAATGAATTGATTTCGTACGCAACAATAACTTATACATAGCAATAGCGTAATTTATAGGACAAACTACGTAGCAAATGCGCACAAAGCCGAAGCGAATCACCTAATATTCGGATTCGCTTCGCAGCTAAAAATTTCCAAGATTCGATACGAATCGGCGAATAGGTCTGCTCATCTCCAGTTGCATGTAATCATGGATGTTGCTAAAAAAAATTGTAAATTCTCTAGATTAACTATAAATTGGACAAAGTAGTTTTGTTATAGTAACTTCATTAGCAGCACCTGTGATGTTGGAGGACACGGTGTTAGGTTATCTGACAGGTTATGGATAATATTGAATTGAATGTAACATCTGAGGATAAGGGAAAAGGTAGAGACGTGGACTACATTTTCCCTGTCCACCCTGGGAAGGACAAATTTAATTAAAATTATGCTTATGCCTCAAGTTTAATATATGATCAACAATGCCCTAGTATGGATCCTCAAATACTGGTTCCAGAGAATATGTGTAACATTTTTAGAGATTTGGTTTGCATAAAGTTTGATGGGAATATATGGGTGTGCTGGGATGCTCAAAATGTACCCCCCTGTTTCATAAAACTTATTTAGGAGAGATAGGTTTCCAGGATGAATTTCAGGATTGAGAGCGTTAAGGGGTTAAAGGGGTCCTCCAGCCATTTTACCTAAGTGGTACCTTTCACTAACCTGCAAAAGGAAGATTTTCTAAATAGTACTCACCAATCTCTCACTTCATGATGCCACTGTCTCCACTTCATTTTCACAGACAGCAAGCTCTTCCATCCAACCGGATATGACCTCTTTTTTTTCCCTAATCAGCTGCATTTACTACTATGCAGCTGATCAGAAATAGAAGCAACCATATCCGGTCGGGACCCGGGCGGAAGAGTTAATACAAATCAAATATCAGTAAAAAGAGCAGTTTGATCTGAAAATGAAAATGTTTCACCAATATCTGCAGCTCCTACCTGCTGCACCAGCACAGGGTAGAATGGTGAATTTTAAGTTGTCATACTTTGGGAGTTTTGCACTATAGTTTTGGAGCAAAACTGACAAAGGGCATTATTTCTATGGCATATAAGAAAATTCTACCGGATTTCGTAGGAAATCTTATGGAGTCTAAGGAAAATGGGTAATGGATGTAGGGGGCCTTTGTCCACAGAGGCACAGAAGAGTGGGTGAGATAGTGACATGTTTGTATCTTTGAATTTGGCTCAAGGTAGGTCCGAAGTGTTTTGATACATAAGTTGTATAGGACTCCAAAGATTTTGTGATAGATGGGACTGAATACTGAGGCCATATACCTAAGATGTTCTATAAAGATGGAGTATCTTAGAGAGATGTATTAGGGTTGTGTGGTACTGGGTTCTTATTGGGTTGCATTTTTATATTTTTTGTATATTTAAAAAATATTTAATAATTTTAAAATATTTAATAAATACAGTGTATGATGTGTCCATACCCGAAGAGCTGAAAGTGTACATGTTGGGATCTATGGGGAGTGGGGGGATGTTGATAGGAGACTTCAGGGAAAGATTGGTGGTAGCTAAAATATTGTACAATTCTAGGAAATTAATAGCCAAGTGTTACATACACGAAACGCCCCCTACAGGTGTGAAAAATATTGATGCCTTGATGGAATTGATAGAACAGTCTCAATTTGATGAATGGGGGGGGTTTGGATATCGTGGACTGGCAATGGTGGTTTTTCTTTCATAACTAAGGGGTACATAAAGTATAAAACTGGGCTTGCTTTAGATCTTATTATTTTATAATCTATAGTGGGAGATGTTAGGGGGTTAGGAAGTCACACACGATTGGAGGAGGGGGGCTTAGTTGAGGGCTTTTCTTTTAGGTTTTATATTTTTATTTATTTGTGATATTTGGTTTCATGTGGCTTTTGCAAGGAAGAGAAAATTAAATGAATTTGCAATTTCTGTCTGATGTATTTGCTAAAGATGCAAAACAGTTGTCTGATTTTAAAATACCTGTCATCCCAACAGCCCGACAGATATCTCATATGTATGGCCAGTCCTCGGGCCTTAGAAAAACATTTTCCAGATTGTCATTTCTTTTGGATTGTCATTCCTTGGATTATATAATTTTGGAGATGGATGCTGCGGGGCTGGGGAGAGGCGTTTCCCTTCCCAGTTCCTCTGATAGGCTGAAGGCACTAGGCCTGCAGCCTATCAGAGGCCAGTGCAGGCAACGCAATGACGTCATTGCGCCACCTGGGCCATACAGCATGGGCCTGCATCACAGCACTGAAAGCGGCATAGAGGTAAGTGTTTATTTATTTTATATGGCACAATATAGGAGAGGAGTGATATAGGGACACTGTGCCGGCACTTCTTATTTACACATGATTGGGGGGCACTTAATGGCACATGATTGGGGGGCACTTCTTACTGGCACATTATTGGGGGCACTTCTTACTGGCACATGATTGGGGGCATCTAAGGGGGCAATTCTTACTGCACATTAGTGGGGGGCATCTATTGGGGCACTTCTTACTGGCACATTATTGGGGAGCACGATGGGGGCATCTACTGAGGCCACAAAGAAGGGGTATTTGACGCCGGTGCAGGCGTCGCAATGATGTCATTGCTCCACCTGAGCCGTACAGCACGGGACACAGGCCGGAAGAGGCCTGCATCGCAGCACTGAAAGCGGCATAGAGGTAAGTATAAGTTTTTATTTTTTATATGGCACAATATAAAAGAGGAGCGCTATGGGGACACTGTGGGGGCGCTTCTCATAGGCACATGATTGGGGCATCTATGGGGCATCTACTGAGGCCACAAAGAAGGGGTATTTTATATGGGGGCACTATGGGGGAAGAGGAACACTATGGGGGCATCTACCGAGACCACAAAGAAGGGGTATTTTATATGGGAGGCTCTGTATAGGGGCATTTTATACTGGGACACATTATGGTGGGTACTATGGGAAAGGGGGGAGAGGAGTACTATCGGGTCATCTACGGGGGGCACTGAGAGGGTATTTTATACTTGCAAATTATGGGGGACACTGAGGGCATCTACTGGAGCATTTTATACTGGTACATTATGGGGGACACTAGAAGGGAGGGGTGAGAGGAGCACTATGGGGGCAGTTACCAGGGGCACTATATATGGGTATTTTATACTGGTACATTATGGGGGCACTATGGGGCATTAGCTTAGCTTGGGGCAATAAACGGGTTATTATTTGCACTGGCACACATTATATGGGAACATTTTTTGTACAGTCACATTATGAAGAGAATTATTATTACTGGGGACATTATGGTGGGCTTTATTACTACTGGGGGTCTAAGGGGAACATGATTACTAGTATGGGCACTATGGGAGAATTGGGGGACATGTTGGGGGCCCTGTATTACTACCATGTGTGCTCTATTAGAGAATAATTACTATTGGTGGAACTTTGGGGAGCACTATTACTGTGGGGGCACCCTACACTGTATCAGCTTAGCACAGTTATTTTTGGGGGACGTTATGTTTACACTATTAGTGTGAGGGGCACTATTTGCGGGGCGCAGTTATTTTAGGACACTGCATGCCAATAATTATTAAGTGCACTATCTGTGTGGTAATAGTATTATCAGGGGGTTTATATGTTTCTGCAGTATAATATTGGGGATCACAGTGGCACAGTATTGGGGGTGGTAGGATGATTTGTCCAGAAGATCGGAGGATGATGGAAAGTGTAGTAAACTGCAGAGACGAGAAATGGCTGAAAATGGTGGTCTGGTCTGAAGATCTAAAAGATGAGGAGAGAGAATATCTACATCAAAGGAGATGTCACTGGATATAAGAGATATGTGGCGCTGTATTAGCCTGTATTTTCTGTAGTGAATTACATAATGTTAGGAGTGAAGGGGTTAGGTTGAGAATTTGGTATGGGTGAAGGGGCATTTTTTCAATTTTCCCCTCAGGCAGCAGAAAGGCTAGGTGTACCCTTGACTATGCCTCTGTATCTAAGTCTATAATCTGACATGTAGTCTACTGTTCCTTGTATCAAAGATTCTCATGTGTGATACTGCCTACCATCATTGACTTCAGTGAGTTTTTTAGTCTGCATTTTGATTATACAAATAGGACATGTTCTATCCCGTGCGGAAAAGACATACGGATGTTGAAAGCATACAGATAGCGCAGATCCGCGATTTGCAGACAAGCAAAGCAGATGTGGTTGTGTGCACGAAGCCTAATCCTACCCTTATTGCTGCTGCCTGCTGAAGTGTATATCTAGGCCTTTCATGTGTCATACAATCTGATCAGCTTCTGTATGTAAGGGATCATACACACTGCCATGAGCAGCCCGGGAAACAATGTCCGTGTGTTGAACACAATTTATGATACATTCAGTTTGTTTCTGATTGCGGGGCACATGATATGAGTACACTGCAGTAGCATTGCAATCAGGTAGAGACTGACTGTATCAAATTACTGAGATACAGTCTGGGTCAGTTTGGTCAGGGGAGCTGCAGTCATGTGCTCTATAACTGTAACACTGTGCTCCCATGAGCACAGTGCGGTCATAACACTGACTGCCTCAGTGTGGTCAGAACAGTGATAGCCGCAGTGCAGTCATAACAGTGACAACCGCAGTGCGGTTATAACACTGACTGCCTCAGTGAGGCAGTGAGATCAGTGAAGACGCACCGTTTCCTGCTTCAGAGATGATGTTAGAAGATGGGTTTGGACCTGGAGCCCTGAAAATGCAGAAGGTGCGGTCACGTGAACATGAAGAGGATCCTGGAAACGCATCCACTGCTGGTGGTAAGTATGGCTCTCCCAATCTTCTTCTCTCCATAGGTTAGACTGAGGACACATTTTTCAGACCATAAGGGAAGCCAAACGAAAAATAAAACCACGTTATGACAGCAGTCAGCTGACCAGGTAGACTGCATTTGTCACATCCTGTATCTGAAAGTGATTCATGTCTTCTTGCTATTTTTACAAATTGTTATAATATTCAGGCGAGTGTACATGCAATTTAAATAATCAGTATTAATTCTACAAAAGGTTCATCCCACAAATAACACTTGCGGAACTCAAAGCAAAATATTTTTCATATTAAAATGTAATTTAATGTAACTGCCATCATAATCTAATTAATATCCAGATCCAGAGTGCCTCTATTAATTTAAAAGTTACCATTGTTTAATCTTTTTTTATAATTCAATAATACAAAAGGTGATAAGAAACGGTGCAGTATAAATCTTATTACAGAAAAATGCATTTTTCTCCACTTATCAAACTGTCTCCTGCGCTGATCACTAACTCTCTAATTAATTTATAAAAATCTGTCTACAGAGAAATGAAAATGAATTATCAGTCTACAGAAGGGTTGACGGTACAGCTGCCATCCATAGACTCTATGGGGAGAGGAGGTCACAGCAACATTGGCTGTGTGTTTGTTTCAGTATAACCTAATAGACTATGTTACCTGAATGGATTAACTTAGTATGGCCTAACAGGCTATGCTAGTAACTTCCAATTGGGTGCAATCAAAAAATGGTGACCTCTTACCCTCATCCCCCATCCCATGCCATGACTAAGTATAGCATGCTTCTGTCTGAAATGTGTAGGCCATGATGTATTACTTGGATGTTATATTTTAATGTGATCTGATAAAGGAGAAGATTTTATGAATGTGCTGTTGGTCCACCTCTGATTGGTATAATGTTCTCAATGCTGAGAGGAAGCAGGCAAAAAAGGAAAAGCTCATTCTACATGTGCAGTGTTTGGAAGACATCACATCAGCTAGTCCTCACTTTCTGTGAGTTCAGGGAAAACTGAAACTAGAGATGGGCACGTGTAGAGTTATTCCTCATGTACACACCATGGCTTACTCTGAGAAGTCAATTGAAACTAGAGGTACACTTTAATCTTCCTAAGGACTACAGCACCTTGCCTGAGCAGCAAGTTTCCTTAGTTCCTCTTCATTAGTATAGGTATATATTGTTTCCCTGTTTGGATTTTACCTGAATCAACTGTAGTCAAGTTTCTTACGAATTTGCTCACAAATTCAGATTCTAGAGAATTAGTTTTGAATGAATTGCTGAAAATTGTGTCCGCCATTTTACAGATCAAAAGACAGATGAGAAGGCATCTAAAAAGGGAATAATTTTTGACTGTTTTTAAATAAAAAAAAATATTGCAGGGCAGTTTGTTTTTAAATGGGTCATTTGTTACCACCTGCTATAGTCCGTTCACCCACAACTATATATGTGGCATTCTTTCTGATCTTAATAGGAAGGGCATTCACAGTTACTGTAAATAACCCTTTCTTCTATACTGAATAGTTCTTAATCTAATATATAAAGCTGAGTGTATGTGTGTGTGTGTGTGTGTGTGTGTGTGTCCGCTAAAGGAATCTGCACCGCTAAAGCTACAATCACAAAATTTGGCAAACATGTAAATCAGGTGTCCGGGAAGGTTTTAGAACAGTTTTAAGCTCTCCAGGATGTACTGTTCCTGAGTATTCCCAAAAAATGCATTAGCCAATAGTAGCCTGGTCACATGACCCTTATCAGCCAATAGAAGCTCAAAGGCTTCTCACCAGGTTTCTATGACAACCTAGCCAGTTCACTGCTGTAGGTCTGCATTAAAGAGGCAGAGCACTGTGGATGACAATGGTAAAGGGGTATTTCGGTTACCATAAATATAACTTATGTTTTAGACTAATTTAGACTAATTCATCATCAATCATTACCTCATATAATGTAAATTTCACATATTTACTGTTCAGTAGTAATAAAAGATGTATTCTTCCACTGCTACCCACCTTCCTCCTAAATTACTATGGCATCAACCTGTAATTCAGGACACCGTCAAAAGAAGGACTTAAAAGCCCCACCCCCAGATCCCAATAAGTCACGCCTCTGACTCAGTCAGGCCACGCCCTTCTTTCAGCTGTAGGGGTGGGGAGAGGGTGACTTTCACCCTGCAGCTAATTGCTCAGACTGCACATTGCTGCTGCTGAGAGTGAGCTGTTCAAAAGGACATCCCTGTGTCCATCCAGGCCCTGCGCATGACAGAGGACAGGGAGTCTGAAAGCCAGACTGTCCAGCCTAAAACAAGACCTCTGGCCACCCTAGGGGCAGGCTGATGTTAGGGTGGCCAGATGTCCAGTTTTAGCCCGGACAGTCCAGTTTTCAGGCTACCTGTTCTCCGTCCGACACAGTGCCTGGACAGACACAGGGATGTCCACTAGAGATGAGCGAACATGCTCGTCCGAGCTTGGTGCTCGTTCGAGTATTAGGGTATTCGCATATGCTCGATACTCTGACGAGCATATCGCGATCCTCGAGGAAATGGCAACTTCCTCTTCCTGCATGTTAGGCGCCTTTTCTCAGCCAATCAACAGGCAGGAGAGTCTTTGGTACCTCCTAGCATCACGTGGGGCCCCTACAAGTCGATAGCAGGGATTGGCTGTCCAGATTGGATGACCTGGGAATATAAGAATCTGGTCCCGCGCTGCTCGCGTCAGACGCCGCCTGCATGAGATTAGGGATAGAGCTGCTGTCTGTCAGGGAGAGTGTTAGGGCCTGAATTTAGATGTTGGTTAGGCAGGAATCACCCATAAAGAACCCAAAAGCCCTTCTAAGGGCTACAAGCACCTTTTTTTTGGTCTGCTGCTGGCTGGGACTTGTAGTGCAGCTACCGCCATCTTGGCTGCACACTGTACACAGTGATTGGTGGCAGAAGGGACAGCACGTGGTCCACACAGACCAAAAGAAATTGCCCAAAGTTCTCTCAGTACTCATTTTTGCTGCTGCTGTACCTTGGCTTGCTGGGATCTGTAGTGCAGTCTAGGGAATATGTTTTTTCTCTCATTTCTATACACTACAGTCCAGTGAACAATTATGTAGTGTACTGTACAGTAGCGTCAGTCTAGGGAATAAGTTTCTCTCTCATTTCTATACACTACAGTCCAGTGAACAATTATGTAGTGTACTGTACAGTAGCGTCAGTCTAGGGAATAAGTTTCTCTCTCATTTCTATACACTACAGTCCAGTGAACAATTATGTAGTGTACTATACAGTTGCATCAGTCTAGGGAATACGTTTTTCTCTCATTTCTATACACTACAGTCTAGTGAACAATTATGTAGTGTGCTGTACAGTAGCGTTAGTGTAGGGAATACGTTTTTTTATATATCCTACAGTGCAGTGAAAAATTGAGTGGTTTGCGGTGCAATAGCCGCCGTCTAAAGACTACGTTTTTCCTCTCAGTCATATATACTACAGTGCAGTTCAAAATTCTGTCGTGTGCTGCACACTAGCCGGAGTGTAGAAAATATACGTTTTTCCTCTCAGTTATATATTATACAGTGCAGTACAAAATTCTGTCGTGTGCTGCACAGTAGCCGGAGTGTAGAAAATATACGTTTTTCCTCTCAGTCATATATACTACAGTGCAGTGCAAAATTCTGTTGCGTGCTGCACACTAGCCGGAGTGTAGAAAATATACGTTTTTCCTCTGTCATATATACTACAGTGCAGTGCAAAATTCTGTCGTGTGCTGCCAACTAGCCGAAGGGTAGAAAATATACGTTTTTCCTCTCAGTTATATATCCTACAGTGCAGTAAAAAATTGAGTGGTTTGCGGTGCAATAGCCGCCGTCTAAAGACTACGTTTTTACTCTCAGTCATATATACTACAGTGCAGTGCAAAATTCTGTCGTGTGCTGCACACTAGCCGGAGTGTAGAAAATATACGTTTTTCCTCTCAGTCATATATACTACAGTGCAGTGCAAAATTCTGTCGTGTGCTACACACTAGCCGGAGTGTAGAAAATAGAATTTTTCACTGCACTGTATAATATATAACTGAGAGGAAAAACGTATATTTTCTACACTCCGGCTAGTGTGCAGGACACGACAGAATTTTTCACTGCACTGTATAATATATAACTGAGAGGAAAAACGTATGTCGTGTTCTGCACACTAGCCGGAGTGTAGAAAATATGCGTTTTTTCTCTGTTATATATTATACAGTGCAGTGAAAAATTCTGTCGTGTGCTGCACACTAGCCGGAGGGTAGAAAATATACGTTTTTCCTCTCAGTCATATATACTACAGTGCAGTGCGAAATTGTGTCGTGTGCTGCACACTAGCCGGAGTGTAGAAAATATAGGTTTTTTCTCTGTTATATATTATACAGTGCAGTGAAAAATTCTGTCGTGTGCTGCACACTAGCGGGAGGGTAGAAAATATACGTTTTTCCTCTGTCATATATACTACAGTGCAGTGCGAAATTGTGTCGTGTGCTGCACACTAGCCGTAGTGTTGAAAATATACGTTTTTTTTCTCTGTTATATATCATACAGTGCAGTGAACATACAAAATGTTGAACCCAAGGGCTAAGGGTCGAGGACGAGGGCGTGGGCGTTCAAGTAGTGTACGGGGCAGAGGCCATGGTCCTGGGCAGGGTGACACAGTACATGTTGATGAGGGAGCAGTGGAACGACAGAGTTTCGCTCCCTAGCTTCATCTCGAAACTTACTGGTTTACGTGGTACACCACTATTGAAACCACAACAGTGCGAACAGGTGATGACGTGGATAGCGGACAAGGCATCAAGTAATTTATCCACCACCCAGTCTGCCACGCAGTCCACCCATGCTAGCCAAGGGAGTAGACCTCTGGCTCCTCCAGCTCAACCGCCTTCCCCCCAGCCTACCGCACCCCACGGAAAGTATGGATTTAGATCTGGCATACTCACAGGAATTCATTTCAGGACCCTACCCAGAGACACAAACCAATGCTCAACAGCAATCTGAGCAGTTTCTCTGTCCCGATGCCCAAGTGTGGACTTTGGGTGATGAGAGTGTGGACTTAGTGCAAGTAGTGCGTGAAGAGGTGTCGGATGATGATGATGATGATGAGACACGGTTGTCAGACAGTGACGTTGTTGTCAGGGCAGTAAGTCCGAGGGGGGAGCAGAGTGAGGAATCGGAGGAAGAGCTGGTGGATGATGAGGTGACTGACACGAACTGGGTTTGTAATCCAACTCAAGACAGTACTTCTGAGGGGGAGGCAAGTGCAGCACCAAAACAGGTTGGAATAGGCAGTGGGGTGGCCAGAGGGAGAAGCAGGGCCAGAGCAGGTAGATCAGCAACTGTTTCATGGAGTCAAGCTCCCGTGCCGAGGCCTAGATGTTTGCAAGTCTGGAGGTTTTTTAAAGAAAGTGAGTATGACCGACGGACTGTGGTGTGCAACCTGTGCCACACCAGGATCAGCAGTGGAGCCACCACTACCAGCCTAACCACTACCAGCATGCGCAGGCATATGAGTGCCAAACACCCGACTCAGTGGAACCAAGGCCGTTCACCTCCTACGAGTCACACCACTGCCCCTTCCCCTGTGTCACATGCTGGCTCGGCGAGTCAACCCCTCGCCCAGGACCCCGGCACAAGCACCTCCCTGCCCTACAACCACCCCTTCACCTCCACGATCCTCCACAACCTCCACCAATGTGTCCCAGCGCAGCGTTCAGCTGTCTTTGCAGCAGACATTTGAGCGCAAGCGCAAATACAATTCCAGCCTAACCACATGCACAAGCCCTAAACGTCCACATTTTAAAACTGCTGAGCCTGAAGATGCTGCAATATAGACTGGTAGAGACTGAGGCTTTCCGCAACCTGATGGTGGTGGCTGTCCCTCGGTACTTGGTACCCAGCCGCCACTATTTTTCCCGATGTGCCATCCCAGCCCTACACCAGCACGTGTCAGAGAACATCATCCGTGCCCTGATAAACGTGGTTACTAAGAAGGTCCACCTAACCACGGACACGTGGACAAGTGCTGGCGGGCAGGGACACTATAACTCACTGACGGCACATTGGGTTAACTTGGTGGAGGCTGGGACCGAGTCTGACCCTGGGGCCGCTCATGTGCTGCCCACACCGAGGATTGCGGGGCCTGCCTCGGTCACAGTTTCTCAGACTTATTATGCCTCTTCCTCCAACCCCTCCTCCTTTCAATTACCATCCGTGAGCACGGCGCCTTCAGTCGGTAGCTCCAGTCGCAGGTGCACTGCCGTGGGTAAGCGCCAACAGGCAGTGCTGAAACTGCTGAGCTTAGGTGACAAGAGGCACACCGCCCAAGAGCTGTTACAGGGCATCACAGCGCAGACCGATCTTTGGCTGGCGCCGCTGAACCTCAAACCAGGCATGGTTGTCTGTGACAAGGGGCGTAACCTGGTGGCAGCTCTGCAACTTGGCAGACTCACACATGTGCCATGCCTGGCCCATCTGTTCAATCTTGTGGTTCAGCGGTTCCTCAAGACCTACCCCAATTTGTCTGAATTGCTCACCAAGGTGCGACGCATCTGTGCGCATTTCCGTAAGTCAATCACAGATGCTGCCACCCTCAGGGCAGTGCAACGGCGCTTACAACTGGCAGCTCACCGAGTGTTGTGCAACGTGCCCACGCGATGGAATTCCACATTACACATGTTAGCCAGGGTTTACCAGCACCGCAGAGCCATTGTGGACTGCCAGATGGCAACTTCCACGAGAACTTGTAGTCAGGTTAGTCAGCTTCCTCAAGTCTACAATGAGGAGTGGACGTGGATGTCTGATATCTGTCAGGTGTTAAGCCACTTTGATGAGTCAACACAGATGGTCAACGGCGATGCCGCCATTATCATCGTCACCATCCCACTGCTTTGTCTGCTGAAAAACTCACTGCTCAGCATGAAGTCAGAGGCTTTGTGCTTGTCACAGGAGATGGGGGAAGAAGATACGTTGCTTGATAGCCAGAGCACCCTCAGGTCTGTTTCTCAGCGCGTATTGGAGGAGGAGGATGAGGAGGAGACTGTTGGCGAAACTGAAGAGGGTACCTATGCTCATTCCTTCTTATCTGTTGAGCGTGTATGGGCTGAAGAGGAGGAGTTGGAGGAGGAGGAAATTGAGAGTCAGCCTACTGAGGAAAGGGAATTCTTGCGTGTTGGGACTCTTGCGCACATGGCTCACTTCATGTTAGGCTGCCTTTCCCGTGACCCTCGCATTTTTGCCAACACCGATTACTGGGTGTTCACCCTCCTGGACCCCCGGTACAAGCAGAACTTTTCCACTCTCATTCCTGTAGAGGAAAGGAGTACGAGAGTGAATCAATATCAACAGGCCCTGGTGCACAAGCTGAAACTATCCTTCCCATCTAACACTGCTAGCGGCAGAGGACGTGGTTCTGTGGGCCAACTAGCGGGGGAGAGGAGGTGAGAAGGCAGCTTGTCAAGCGCTGGCAGGGGAACACTCTCCAAGGCCTTTGCCAGTTTAATGTCACCTCAGCAAGACTGTCACCCGTCCCCAGTCTAGGCAGAGTAGGGGGGAGCTGTTCAGAAAGATGGTGAGGGAGTACCTAGCTGACCATACCAACGTCCTGCGTGATCACTCTGCTCCATACAACTACTGGGTTGCAAAGCTGGACACGTGGCCCGAACTGGCGCTGTACGCCTTGGAGGTGCTGGCCTGCCCTGCCGCTAGCATATTGTCAGAGATGGTCTTCAGTGCGGCTGGTGGCATCATCACTGATAAGCGTACACGCCTGTCAACTGACAGCGCTGACAGGCTGACACTTATTAAAATGAATAAAGCCTGGATTTCACCGGAATTCAAATCTCCACCGGGGGAAAGCAGCTCAACATGAAGATGCTTCATGTATCCTCTCCTCTCCTCCTCCTTCACTTCTTACACAAACGCTGAGCCAACAGGCAATTTTTCAAAGGGCCAACTGGCTCTCTTTTCAAACAATGTTTAGGGAGGGCCACCTACAGGCCCTCTCTCCAATAAATTTTTTAGGAGGGTCAACTACAGACACTCAAAAACAATTTTTCAGGAGGGTCAACTTCAACAGCCATTTGACTGCAATCTCATTCTGCCAAAGTCATCGGTGGTGTCACCACCATGTTGTGTCAGGCTACATTTTTGGGTGGTTCACCTGCTACCTCAATCTAACTTGGTCACTCTGGGTTCACTGCCATGTTGTATCAGGGTAAATTTTTGGGTGGTTCACCTGCTACCTCAGTCTCACTTGGTCACTCTGTTGTCACCGCCATGCTGTGTCAGGGTAAAATTTTATGTGGTTCACCTGCTAACTCAGTCTCACTTGGTCACTCTGTTGTCACCGCCATGCTGTGTCAGGGTAAAATTGTATGTGGTTCACCTGTTAACTCAGTCTCACTTGGTCACTCTATTGTCACCGCCATGCTGTGTCAGGGTAAAATTTTATGTGGTTCACCTGCTAACTCAGTCTCACTTGGTCACTCTGTTGTTACTGCCATGCTTTGTCAGGGTAAAATTCTATGTGGTTCACCTGCTAACTCAGTCTAACTTGGTCACTCTGTTGTCACCGCCATGTTGTGTCAGGGTAAATGTTTGGGTGGCTCACCTGCCACCTCATCTAACTTGGTCACTTGGTGGTGTCACCGCCATGCTGTGTCATGCTACATGTTTGGGTGGCTCACCTGCTAACTCATCTAACTTGGTCACTTGGTGGTGTCACCGCCATGCTGTGTCAGGCTAAATGTTTGGGTGGCTCACCTGCTACCTCATCTAACTTGGTCACTCTGTTGTCACTGCCATGCTGTGTCAGGCTAAATTTTTGGGTGGTTCAGCTGCTATCTTAGTCTAAACAAGCCACTCTGAGGTTCACCGCCATGCTGTAAACTGCAATCTCAGTCTTAACAAGTAATCCTGGGTTTCACCCCCATGCTGTAAACTGCAATCTCAGTCAAACTATGTAATTTAGGGGTTCACCACCAAGGTGTGCCAGACTACAATTTTAGCGGGTTCACCTGCAATCTCAGTCACAGACTGTCATTCAGGGGTGCACACCATGCTTTTTCAAACCAATTGTTTCTGAGGGTCACCTCCAGGCTCTCACCCACGATTTTTTGGAGGCTCGCCACTACACTGTCGCCCAAAATTTTCTTGAGGGTCACTGGAGGCCTCTCCCCCACAACTTCAAGGAGGGTTACTACCCGGCCCTGGCACACAAACATTGTCTTGAGGGGCACTAAAAGGCTCTGCACCCACCCACGTGTGGAGACTAATGGGTGGGTGCAGTGTGCGTCTTAGCCCGTCTGGAATTAGGAAAGCTGGGCACTTTGCTTGGAGGTCTTTGTGTCTGCTGTGGACAGGGTGGGTGTGGGGTGCTTGTTTGCCCGTCTGGGATGGGGAGAGCTGGGCACTGTGCTGGGAGAACTTTGTGTATGCTGTGGACTACTGGGTGGCTGCGGGGAGGGAGACGCTTATGCCTGCATCCTGGGGCGGGGGATAGGACAGCAGTGCCAGCATGGGCAGTGGTGTCACCCGCAGGCGGTGATGGACTTTCGTTGCACCTAGTTGGGTGCTTTCCTAACATGTGCCAGCGCATGTGCCTTGCCCATCTTGGTCTGGGTCAGCACAATTGTCTTGAGTGTCACCACCAGGTTGTTACCCCAGAATTTGGCGTAATGGTGCAATTAGGCAGCCTCAGAGGCATCCTTGCATGCTGTCCCTGCTGTTTCCTGTCCATTTCCGTGGTGTTTCCATCATTTTCTGAGGTTTCCAGGTTTTCACGCAACCTTCCCTGTGCAGAGCTTTGGTCCCCTGCAAAAAATGCTTGAGTCTCCCATTGACTACAATGGGGTTCGTTATTCGAAACAAGCACCCGAGCACCGGGAAAAATTTGACTCGAATAACGAGCACCCGAGCATTTTAGTGCTCGCTCATCTCTAATGTCCACCCTTTCAGTAGCTCACACTCAGACAGCTTCTCCTCTGTGTCTTCACGGAGCCAGGGGGTCGTGGCCTCATGTTTAGTGGTGTGTCTTCATGGGAACTGGGGGCGCTGTTTCACGTTTGGGGGAATGGCTAGTGAGGTCTGGCTTTCTGGGGTGAAGAGAGTGGCCAATCTAGCTGCTGTGGAGGTCACAGTTAAAGGGGTGGGTTGCTGTAGAGGTCACTGTTAAAGGGGTGGGCTGCTGTAGAGATCACTGTTAAAGGGGCGGGCAGCTGTAGAGGTCACTGTTAAAGGGGTGGGCTGCTGTAGAGGTCACTGTTAAAGGGGCGGGCTGCTGTAGAGGTCACTGTTAAAGGGACGGGCTGCGTTAGAGGTCACTGTTACAGGGGTGGGCTACTGTAGAGGTCACTGTTAAAGGGACGGGCTGCTGTAGAGGTCACTGTTAAAGGGACGGGCCGCTGTAGAGGTCACTATTAAAGGGGTGAGCCGCTGTAGAGGTCACTGTTAAAGGGGCTGGCCGCTGTAGAGGTCACTTTTAAAGGGGCGGGCAGCTGCAGAGGTCACTGTTAAACGGGGCGGGCACTGTAGAGGTCACTCTCGATATCTTTTAATGACACACACAAACAGTAAATTAAATAAATTAAATATACCCGGGCGAAGCCGGGTCCTTCAGCTAGTCTTCATATAAAGTTGCAAAAATGTCTAATTGTCTCAGCTTTTTCTTTGTGAGACATGCCATGCCCTAACTGCAGCCCCATCTTTCACATGTTTATGAACTTGTACATCCTTCTAGTGTTATATTGAAGTATTCTTGCAGTATGCAATATCGATGTACTTTATGACACTATAAACATGAAGGGGATCTGTGGACTGATCAGTCAAAGTCACTTGTTTTCATTTCAACTGTGGATGTACAGACATGTTCTTAATCTGAAAGGTAAATCCTAGAATATAATACATGTGCTAAAAGAAAGTGTACACAATGGTAAAACAAGCACATAATGGAAGCAGCATGGTAGCATCTCACTAAAAGTAATTACTGACATGTCCTGTGATTGTCTGTAGTCTTCATGGAAACCAGAAGTGTCATTTAGCAGACTACAAAAAAGTAGTATGTACCAATGTTCTCCATTTTAATAATTAAATTGTTTAATCTAAACCAGTCTCATAGATACTTCCTTTAGATAAGAACTAGTGTTGAGTGGATCGAATTAATGACCAGGATGACCATTCTTTTTTTTTTTTTAATCCTTTATTATTTAAATCCTTTTATCATAATATACACAAAAAAGAAAAATAGAGAAAAGAAGAAACAAAAAAAATAAAAAAGAATAAATAAAATTCATATACACTGATTAAATTAAATATTATTTAAATTACAAACATATACAATGTCAAAAAAAAAAAAAGACTCTCTCACTTTCTCTCCACCCCCATCCCCAACTGTACCCAAGACCCACATTGAGTCTAATACTTCAACCTGGGCACGTTTTACATAGGTTTTCTTTTCCAGATAATCTTATTTACTTTTTCCAAATATTGTTTTAGAGTAGGCGCTCTCGCAGTTATTCAAAATTGCGCTATGAGTTTCCTTGCTTGATATAAAAGTATCAAAATCGCTAGTTTAACTATTGAGGACGCACCAAATCTAATTGGCGAACCAAGAATACATAATACCAGATTCTCCTGAACAGCAATACCATAGGCCTTATTAATTATTGGCAATATATCTGTCCAGTATTTCTTTATCTTAGGACAAAGCCATAGCATATGTAATATGTAATATATCCGCTTCCAACATTTGACATCGTGGGCACATTGAATCTACTCTCACCCCTACTCTGTAGAGTAAAGACAGAGGCTTATAAACTGTATGTATTATATAAATCTGAGATAGCCTATGCATATGGCTTAAAGATAAGGATGGAATATAGCTAAGAATGTCCTTCCATTCTATATCCGATATAAGACCTACATCTTGCTCCCACTTAGCCTTCACCATTAATGGGTAAGATTTCAAATATTCTTTCACAAGGTGGGGATACACCCTTGATATTAGTCCTTTTACCCCATCTTTACCCAGAATTAGTAAAGCTATATTATTTTGCTCTAAAGACATGTTCTTAGTTTTACTTTGAGTTTGTAATGCGTGGCGTAATTGTAGATACTGGTAAAAGCAGTTATTACCCAACCCAATTTCCTGTTGTATGTCTTTAAATTGTTTAAATGTTTCATTATATATATGCTGGAAGGTCAGAATCCCCTTTTTTATTCCAGAAAAGCCCTCTAAACCGTATAATTCTGGCAACAATGCAGTCTCCCAAATAGATGTATACATTGTAGGGCCATTAAGACCTTTTAAGGATCTGACCTTCCACCATATTTTATCCATTAGTAATAATGTTGGAAAGTGCTTTGTATCTTTCTTAAAACCTCTGGCCTCCAAGGCTGATATTAAATAATTTTTAAAAAGGTTCTTCAGAGTGGTATACACCCTATCACTAGAGCAATCTATTTCCCATCACTTAAAATGTTGCATTTGAGACGCATAGAAGTACAACTACGGATTTGGTAATGCCAGGCCCCTTCCTTAATAGCATGATACAATATTTCTAATTTAATTCTAGGGTACCCCGATCCCCAAATCAAAGATCTAAATAGCCTCTTTATTTTCATAAAAAAAACTCTTTAGAAATCCATTTAGGACTAATGTATAAATAATAAAGTAACTGTGGCAGCCATATCATTTTAAGTAAATTAACACGGCCCATTACTGATATCGGTAGTTTTACCCACGTAGTTAGTTTTTCTAGAAATTTACTCAGTAGTGGTTCCAAATTTAATGTATTATAACTAGCAATATTTGTTGAATCCTCTACTCCTAGGTAACGGAACTGTGTTACCCTCTTGAGTGGGCAACCCCCCAAATCCACACTCTGGGGCAGAGGATCCAAAATCATTATAGTGGATTTAGCCCAATCTTTTTTTAACCCTTTCACGACCGGAGCTTTTTTCGGTTCTGCATTTTCGTTTTGTGCTCCCTGCCTTCAAACAGCCATAACTCTTTTATTTTTCTGTTCACATAGCTGTATGAGGGCTTGTTGTTTGCGGGACAAGTTGTACTTTCCAACGCCACCATTTAATATTGCATACGGTGTAGTGGGAAGCGGGAAAAAAATTCCAAACCGGGTGAAATTGCAAAGAAAACGCTATTCCGCTACAGTTCTACGGGTTTCTTATTTACAGCATTCGATGTGCATTAAAACTGATCCATTACTTTCATTCTACTGGTCAGTACGAATCCGGCAATACCTAATATGTATAGTTTTTCCTGCGTTTAGATGGTGATAAAATAATTAGAAAGTTGCCCTTTTTTTTTTTTTTTTTTTCCTTGTCATATATTGACCCCTATAACTTTTTGGTATTTATGTGTACAGAGCTGTATGGGGGCTCATTTTTTGCGGGGCGGTCTGAAGTTTTTATTGATACCATTCTGGGGTGTGTATGACTTTTTGATCACTTTTTATTTAATTTTTTTTAGAAAAAAAAAGGGACAAAAAACTGCGAATCGCCATTTGGACGCTTTTTTCCGCCACACAATTCGCCGTATTGAAATTTTTTTTTTATATTTTAAAAGTACGGGCGTTTTCGGTCACGGTGATACCCATGATGTCTATATTTATTGTTATTTAGGTATTTATTTTTTACTTATACGGAAAGGGGGGTGATTTGAACTTTTACATCTTTTTTATTTTTTATATATTTTTTAACATTTTTTTTTAATTTTTCTGTGATTATTTTAAAGCTCAAATATCATCTGATCTATTGTGTTTTGTTTTTTTTCTTTATGAGCAATCATGGATTTACTAGATGCAGTTAAAACCATGAATTGCTCATTTCTTATCCTGGCCTGCCATCTAGTGGCCAGAATAAGAATTGCAGTTTGAAAACTGTAATCCTCACCAGCGAGGATTACAGTTTTCATATGGTGTACAGACACCCCGATTGGCCAATCGGGGCGTCTGTACACCACCCGGAAGCGTGGGCTTCCGGGTTCAGACGCATCCTGATGCCGTGATCACGTGTGATCACGGCATCAGAAGGCCCTGGAAGTCTCCGAAGACGGAGGTAAGATGCGGCAAGTCTCTGCTGTTAGAAACAGCAGAGACTTGCCGGCCATGACGCCCGCCGCACCCGCGAGCGGGCGTCATGTCCCCGCACCGCCCGCGCGCCGTACATGTACGGCGGCGGTCGGGAAGGGGTTAATCCCGAATATTTACCAAATTCCATAATAAGTAACATTGCCTCTGGTAAAGAATCCTGGAGCTTGTCCAGGAACAGCAGAACACAAAGCCGAATTTCTTGCTTTTCATGGTAACAAATCTTTTTTGCTAAAATGGCAGTAAAAAAAAAAAACATACTTACCTCATCCATTTGCTTGAGGAGAGGCTGTTGTGGCCATCTTGATTGAATAAATTGCAGAAGATATTGTGCAGAATGATGTGTGATGTCACCACACTAGTGTGCTGGCTGGGGGTGGTGACATCATCAATGATGATGTCACTGCGCCTGGCCAATGTGATGACTTGATCATGTCATCACGCAAGATTTCATGTGGGTTCTTCAATCAGGATGGCTGCGACGGCCTCTACGTGAGCAAATGGATAAGGTGAGTACGTATTTTTAAATTTTTTTAACCCTGATTAACCCCTGAAAGGCCTCAATTTTAATGTCAGATGTCATGATCAGCGATGAACGCGGCATCTGAGAGGTTCAATAACTCATGGCAATGCACCTGCTACTTATAATGGAATGCAATTCATAACAAAGTAGTTTGTAACAAATCAAATTTCTTTGTGAAATTTGGCAAAGCAGCCGAATCTAATTTTTAACAACTTCACTCATCTCTATTAATAACACAAACATGTGGCCATTCATTTTCCTCGTTGTATGTTATTTGATTTTCTACAGTAGTAGTTAATGTTCGAGAGTTGAGTCAACTCGTACAAATTAATTTGTTCATTCAAATAAATTTTAGGTCTGTGAAGGAGCATCCCTCCATAGACAAATAATGTGGCCATGATAATCTTGCGCATGCGTGGTTATTGGTAGTGTCGGCGCATGAACAAATGATATGACTAATCAAACTAATCAGCGATTGAGCATGCACTGCTAAAATTGGTTTAGTAGCTCTGGCAAATTCGTTGATGCTGATTTGTTTTAATATCATAACACATGAGCAAATACTTGCAGTAATGGCACATAAACGAGATTAACAAGACCACGCGAGAAATGCGTCCATATTAATCTGTCAGCAGAGGGAGCGTCCTGAGCTGTGAGGATGCTCTTTAAAAAGTGCAAAATAGTTCAGATGAACTAATCAATTCATATGGAATGATTCGCTCATCCCTATCGCAGACCTGTTATTTTTTTTACTTTTATCGGACATGGCAGAAAATTGCACACATTGTTAGCCATTAGAGGCTATAGAGGGCTGTCTTTAGTCACCAAGTCATGCAATGTGTATTCAGGTAAACCTAAATATTTCCCCACTTTCTCCTCACTTCTCTCTGTCTCCATTTTAATAAATCTGTAACTATTTACATTAATACACAAGTATAAAGTACACTGAGCTAAGAACGTTCACACCATAGCTCACTTTTGAACCTACTGTACATAGATACACACATTTTCCATCTGGACATTCCATGTTATAATATGCATTAATACAGATAAAGGGGGTTTTCTGAGGGAGAAATTTATTTTGAAAAGGGACAGAAAGAAACACTACTCATCTCCCTGATCCCCTACCGCCATAATTTTGCCTCTGGCCTAGCTGCTCTCCACTTCCTGCTACTGAATTGACACACAGGAAATAGCTTGAGAAGTCTGCTCAACCAATCACTGGCTGAGAGGAGTCACCGCTGTAGCCAGTGATTAGCGATGTGCAAATCAACTGTTGCCAAGTTTGTTATGAATTTCCCCAACAATTCAGTTTCTAGAGAATCTGAAAATTTGGAATTAGTTTTGGATGAATTGCTGAAAATGGTGTCCACCATTTTACAGATCAGAAGACAGATGAGAAGGCATCTAAAAAGGGGATCATCTTCTGTTTTTAAATAAAAAATATTGCAGGGCAGTTTGTTTTTGGCGTTAAAGAGCATCAAAGGAATTGGAGAAATTGGTCCATAGTGTCATACACAAGTTTTCAGGGCATTTGAGGCACTTTTGATTTGGGTCAAATTTATATGGACAGAACAGAATCTGAAAGCTGATTTGTGGGACTTTGACCCGATCATCTCTACCAGTAATTGGCTGACAGGTCATCTTCATCCATTTCCTGTGGGTGGAACGGAAAGTGGAAAGTAGCAGCCATAGGAACAGCGTTGGAAGAGCAGAGGAGGGAATTGCTAAGGTGAGTAATGCTTTTTTTCCCCCCAGAAAACCCATTTGGTGCTCTACAGATATGGACAGTACCAGTGCCGTAACTAGAAATGACTTGGCCCCACAGCAAATTTTTGAACAGGCCCGGCAGCCCCTCCATCTGTTTCCTACAGTGTCTCTGTATATAATGCAATTGTGTAATACTGTTGAGGGGGCCCTGACAATAAAATCTTTTAGTCCTCCTCCTGGATGGGCCCATTCTCAGTTGAGGCCCCAAATCATTCACTTCCCCTGCTTCCCCTATAGCTATGCCCCTGGACAGAACTGTATCAAGGAAGGATGTATACACTGCATCATACCTTGTGCAGTTCTTTAATCTTATTTTTTCAATATTTCTGCATCCTACAAGCCCTGCATTAGGCATAATATAGCAAATCAATATTTCCTCCAGTTCACTGTTAAATAGGTTTTACAAATGAGCGTAGGACCCATATATGAATGTAAATGTGTACGTCTAAAAAAAGTACATATATCCTACTTCATGTATAGTAAATCCATCAGGAGTTGAGACAATGCTAGATTATGCTTTCATCTGTTTTTGACCTTTCTTGCTATGTTTAATGATACACTTAACAAACTCAAACATAGAAGCACACCTTACATTCAGCCAAGGGAGAAATGATGTGAGATCCTAGTGATTGTGTTTTTATCTGCACCTGTTCTTTACAGGGTGGTGATAAGTGTGATCTATTGCTAGCTAGCTTGTAAGCTCGCACTACAACAAGCTATTTACTACGACACAGGTATGGTAGTCAATAATACATGAAATGGTTATTAAACCAATACACCATGAACACAGAAAAATGTCTCTCTTCATAATAGATTTCCTTTTAAATTAGTAATAAAAGCTCCCTAAAAGCAATCCTGCAAACCACGTGGTCTACATATTTACATCTTTGCTGCAACAAACCTCCATCATAGCCATCATTATAGACAAAGCAACAATGAGTCCCTAAGAATATAAATTCTTTATTCAGCCAAGATTGTTCTGTTCCGTGAACTAAAAATGTCCACAATAATGGCATGTCAATACTGCTATGCCCTTTATATTTTTTCTGTGATTACATATTACTAAACCCTGTAATTTGAAGGTAATGATGGATGTTATGTCTAATAAGGGGCTTAATGACAGAGAGGGTGCCTAACTCAGGGATTTAAAGAGCACTAAGACCACATTGGGCAGATATGCAGAGGATTTTCTCTTGTCAAATTGCAGAAAAAACTATGCAGAATCTCCATGGAAATTGACCTGTGGTGCTAAATTTAAAATACAGAGCTAAGCTGTAGATTCTCCCTGTGGATTTCCCCCCTTTGTAATGCGTAGGGTAAAATCTGTAGCATAGGGGGCGTGGCTTGCTCATGGCGGAGTAGGACGTGCAGGACTGCAGCTCTTCCTCCTCGTCTGCTAATATAGCTATCCTTCCTCACCTCATTGATCGATAACCCCCTCAGATGGGTCGCAGAACCGCCAAGGGCCTCCCTGACCCCGGTCAGCAGGCTGAACACACCGGAATCCAGAAGTTTTTCGGGTCCCAAACTTCGACTCCGGACCCTCCCGCCTCGCCCAAGATGGCCACCGGAGCGCCTTCTCCTATGTCAGACGCCGGTTCGCGCTCTCCTCCGGCAGCGGCTGACCCTGTCAGTCCCTCTTCAGCTACCTCCGCCGCAAACTGGGACCTACGGACGCACCTACAAGCCCTACCTACAAAAGAGGACCTTGAAAACTCGGTGACTCGTTTGGAGCAAACGTACCGGGTGGAAATGGAGGCCTTCAAGGAGGAAATTCAGCACCTGGGTCATCGAGTAGAGGCCGCTGAGAGGGCACAAGAGTCCTTGCACTCAGGCCTTGAAAACCATCAGAAGGTACTCCTGGCTCACTAGCAACATATAGCTAACCTGCTATCCCATCTAGATGACACTGATAATCGTCACCGTAGGAACAACCTGCGGTTGTTCAGAGGGGTATCTGAAACGGTTTTGGCGGGAGAGTTGGAGGACACTATCCAGACTCTATTTGGTTCCCTATTAAACGGGTCTGTCCTGCTACAGATTGAACTGGACCGCATTCATAGAGCTTTAGGCCCCAAACCTACTGATGTGTCTCGACCTAGAGACATTATGTGCCATGTCCACTTCTTTAAGATAAAAGAGAACATTATGCGGGCGGCTCGCCAGTCGGACAAGCTTGAGGTTGGTGGTTCCCCTATCCAGATCCTACCAGACCTGTCCAGGAGGACATTACAACTAAGAAGAGCAATAAAGCCTGTTCTTACTTTGCTGAAAGACAAGGACATTTCTTACAGATGGGGCTACCCGTTCCAGCTCCATGCACGGAAGGATGGAAGATCGGCAACCTTCAGAGACCCAGATGATCTGCCCAAGTTCCTGGAGACTTTTGACCTCCCTCCCGTTGATATCCCAGAATGGCCATCTGTCCCATCTCCGGCGCCGTTGCCCCTCAGGGAAAGGTGGTCGCAGGTGACACCTCATACTCCTTATACGACGCTCCGCGTCGCGGCCTATGTCACTTTGCAAACCCCTATTGGGGGGATGTTTGCGTGTCTCCCTCCTCGCATTGTTGCACTTGTGGGTGAGATCTTGAATGGGGTTTGCCTTAGTTCCATTTTATGGTTCTCGGAACTATGGTTCCAGTTGCCGAAGGTTATGGTTGGATAGCTTCATTACTGTTAATATTTTGTTTTTGCTATCTCTGTCTTTACTGGGGGTCTATTTTACCCTGGAGCAGATGGAGGGGATCCCTCGGCTGTGTTTGGGCTTTCACAGCCTCCTTCCACTTCAGTGTAGTGTGGGTGCCTTTCCCATCCTGCGGTTCTAATGTTTGATATATTTGTTATGCTCTTTTTGTTGTGTGGCTCGTTGGTATGTCTGGACTGTCTCTGTCATTGTATGTCTTCCCTCTCTCCCCTCCCTACCCGTCCCTCTTAGTGCACCACTCTCAGAGGATAATTGTCAACTGTACATGGTTTTATAAATGGCCGCCATGAAAATTGGCTCTTATAATGTTAATGGGCTCAATGTTCCAGCCAAACGGAACCAAATTATGTATAACCTCCACAAACAGAGGGTTATGATAGCCCTTCTGCAAGAGTCTCATTTTAAAACTGCACAGGTTCCTGCCTGTAAAAGCAGATATTACCCCACATGGTTCCATAGTACTTTTGACGATGCCAAGGCAAGAGGGGTGTCAATTGCAATCCATAAGTCCTTTCCTCATTCCGTCATTGCTACTAAGCTAGATGGGTCAGGTCGGTTCCTGTTCCTTAAGCTGTCTGTCTTTTCTAGATTACTGGTTATTGATAATGTGTATTTTCCAAATTCAGGTCAATTGGAGCTCGCCTCTTTGGTGTTTGCAGCTCTGGAGGACTTTGCAGATGGTCTACCAATAATCCTAGGTGGGGATCTCAATTTCCCGTTGGATCCAGCTCTAGATACCTCTTCAGGTAGGTCCTCTCTTTCGGCTGGGGCGGTCCGTCAATTCAGAAGACACCTCCAGACATTGAGATTGGTGGATGTTTGGCGTATCCTCTCCCCCACCACTAAAGATTTCACCTTTTTTTCTTCCACACATAATTCCTATCATCGCCTGGATTACATCTTCATCTCCCATTCCTTACTAGACTTGTCACCCTCAGCGGGTATAGAACCTATTCTTTTCTCTGACCACTCACTCGCATGGGCGTCTCTACACATTGGGGAACGCCCCACATCTGGGAACTCATGGAGGCTTAATGATAACATTCTCCGTGACGCGGTCTGCCTGGCGGAAGTCAACTCTTCTATCTCGGACTTTGTGGAGGTCCATAGAGAAGACACCTCTAGCCCCACTATTCAATGGGAGACCTTGAAATGTGTGCTGTGGGGGAGACTCATTTCTAATGCCTCCAGACTTAAGAAAATGAGATCTGCCCACATAGGGACCCTTTTGCAGTGATTAGCGGTGCTAGAAAATAAACACAAAAATTCCCTCTCCACGTCAGACTTGAATTATGTGAGGTTAGAACATCCCTCAGGAAATTGATTGACCAGAAGTACCTGTGTGCTAGGGACAGACTCAAAAAACTTTTTTATGGACAAGCCAATAAAAGTGGCAGATTACTGGCCAGGATGCTAAAACCTAGGGGCGCTTCCTCCTTTATCCCAGCCCTTAATTCTAGGTCAGGGGGAAAGGTGCATGCCACCAAGGACATTTTACAGGAATTTAAATCTTTCTATGAGGAGCTGTATAGCTTGAGAGGGCAATATGCGGACCTTCCTATAGAACAGAAGACCCAGAAAATTAGAGACTACATGACCCAGCTGACTGGCCCTATGCTGTCTGCTGAGGAGAGAGCGTATCTTGAAAGTGAGACTACCCTGCCGGAGGTGACGAATGCTATAAAAGGCCTGGTGATTGTAAAATGCCCAGGGCCGGATGGCTTTACACCACGTTTCTATAAAACTTTTATAGACCCTCTCTCTAAGCCACTTTTACGCATGTGTCAGTCCCTTTCAGAAGGCGCACATTTTCCGCCGCAGACCTTGACGGCACACATATGCGTAATTCCCAAACCGGGCAAAGACAATCTGGCATGCAGTAATTATAGACCTATTTCCCTACTCAACTTGGACGTTAAGATCTACGCCAAAATATTGGCTGAGAGGTTGAAAATCTACATACCCACATTGATCCATGGGGATCATGTTGGCTTTGTCCCGGGGAGGGAAGCCAGGGACAATACAATCAGGACCCTGGCGCATATTGCTAGGGCTCACACCTCTCCCTTCCCTCTGTGCCTCCTCTCAATCGATGCGGAAAAGGCCTTTGATCGGGTAGACTGGACCTTTCTGAGAGAAGCCCTAGGGGCTTTTGGATTAGGGCCTCTTATGATCACCCGCATATTTGCCCTGTATGATAGTCCTAGAGCTCAGGTGAGGGTAAACGGATCCCTTTCTTCCCCCCTCATAATTCAGAACGGTACTAGACAAGGATGTCCTTTGTCCCCGTTACTGTACATTATGGTCATGGAATTTCCATAAGGGCCCTTAGGTCCAACGCGTTGATTGGGGGAGTCAAACTAGGTGAAATGGAGTCCAAAATAGCCATTTATGCAGACAATCTTCTTATTTTCTGCTCTAACCCAGTAATTGGCCTCCCTAACATCTTGAAGGAATTTGCCACTTTCGGGGCTTTAAGCAATTTCAAGGTCAACCTCCACAAGTCCGAGATTCTTAATGTCTCTCTGCCGGCTGACACGGTGTCCCTTCTGAAATCCGCCTTCCCTTTCAAGTGGGCGGAGAATCAAATCACTTATTTGGGTACCGCCATCCCGTCAAAACTAGCTGACTTATATTCTGCTAATTTCCCCCCCCCCCCCCTTATTACTAATATTAAGAAAGATCTTCAGAGTTGGAGATCCCTTCCCCTGTCTTGGTTTGGGCGTATTTATACTCTAAAAATGACCATACTGCCGAGGATTTTGTACCTGTTTAGGACCTTGCCCATGCCTCTGCCGGTCAAGTTCTTTAAGACACTTCGCTCTTTATTCATTGACTTTGTGTGGGCCGGCTCATCCCCCAGACTGGGTATAAGATTTCTGACTAGATCTAAAATGAGAGGTGGAGCGGGCCTCCCTGATCTGCCAATGTACCATAAGGCTGCCATTCTATCCTGTGTCTTGGATTGGTTCCACTGTAGTTCATCCAAAAGGTCCGCTCGGGAGCTTCTTTGGATTGCAAAAGAGCATAGACCCTCCTCTTTACCTCTTCTCACTAAGGGGATTCTACAGACTTGGGATAGGTGTGTGGCATCTTTGGGAATAACATCTAGTTTGGGCCCTATGACTCCCATCTTTGACAACCCGGCCTTCCCTGTGGGAATGGGCACATGTTCCCTCCTAGGCTTGCGGAGGGACAGCGGTTCACGGGTCTTACACCTCATTCACAAGAACAAGATGCACCCCCTTAACTCCTTCCCTGAGGGTCAGAGTAGTGGGGCCTGGCTTACCTATGCCAGTCTCAAGCGTTCCCTTCTCACTCTCGGTCCTCTTTCACTTTTCACTAGGGACCTCACGCCTTTTGAGTCCATTTGTCTCCAATCTTCCCCCCCTGCCATCAGGTGTCTCTGATCTACGGACTGCTTCAGGGAAATGGGGGCACCCTCTCCTCCCTGCCATTTGTGACGGCCTGGGAAAGGGAACTGGGTAAGTCTTTTTCTAGTGAGCAATGGGAGAAGGCATTTCTCTTGTCTCACAAGTCCTCCATTAGCTGTGCGCTTCAGGAGAAGAATTTCAAGATCTTGTCCAGGTGGTACAGGACCCCAGCAGTCCTACATTCCTTCTTTCCCACTTGCCCCAACCTTTGTTGGCGTTGTGGTAAGGAAATAGGACACATGTCGCATATATGGTGGCTCTGTGACAGGGTATCTCCCTTTTGGAGGGTGCTGAATGACTTATATAACCAGGTGTGCGGCGGCGGTTCCCAGTGGGCTATTGAAGAAGCAGTACTGTCCATCCTTCCGGGCTCTATCTCCTCACTCAAACGGGGTCTCCTGAGACTTTTCGTGCAGGCCGCACGCCTGGTTATTCCCAGACATTGGAAGTCCTCGGTTACCCCCTCCATCCGGGAATGGCTGGACACTTTTGAGCAGATTCATAGGATGGAGGAGTTGTGTGCGGAGGATGAGGGCACTGATGCCCGATACCTCAAGACATGGTCACCTTGGCTATTATATAAAGACTCACCTGCTTTTTATGAGTGGCTGGTGCAAGTGGAGACCCATTCTTAAGCACTTTTGCTGAATCCTTACGACTTTACTAGGTGCACAGGGGTAGGGACGTCCCTCCCCTAGTGGTTGTCCTGATTCCCTCCCCCCCTTCGTTTCCCTCTGTGTTGTCGTTTGTGTCGGTATACCCGTGTGCTTTGTTATTGTGGCATTAGCGTCAATGACATGAAAATAATTGAATTTTGTAAGCTGCACTTTATTACTTGTTGTGCAATTCTGTATATTGTCATTCCTGCATGTTCTGTGCAATGATCATTATGTTAGCTGCGGGATTGTATACTTTTCATGCACTTCCTTAATAAAAATATTTGAATCACAAAATCTGTAGCATATATGCAGAAAAGTCCACAACTCCACATATATCTGGTGTTATTTCGCCAATGTCAATAACATCTTTACTACATTATTTATAAACATTGATTTTTCCTCCAGTAGAAATACAAATAAAATAAATACACTAATAATCTAAATTATATAATCTATGAAAACTAGTGCAAAAAGAGTGCTGCCCATAACAACCAATCAAGTTGCTGATTTTCTTTTCTCAAAGTCCTCTGAGAAATGAGAGCTGGAATTGGATCGGTTGTTAAGGACAATGACCCTACTTTTCCTTTGTATTAGCTTTAATAATTCTCTCATGTATAAGAACTAATGCATAGGTCTCATGTATAAGAACTAATGCAGATAAGAACTGGAGGTGTGACTCATACCAAACTAATTAGGGCGGGTTTGCATTGGCATTAATGAATTCCGATATAGGTTCCGTTATAACAGAGTTATAACGAAATATAACGGAATTCTAGGATGCAATGCAAAACAGAAGTCTTTAAGAGGCATTTCGTTTTGCTCTGTCCTAATACATTTCTATGGGAACACATAACGGTTCCTTCTGGTTCTGTTATACATGACAAAAAAAATAGACCTGTCCCATAAAGATGTATTAGGATGGAGCAAAACAGAATGCTTCTTAAAGGTTTCCGTTTTGCATTCTGTCCTAGAACTCCTTTATATTCCATTATAACTCTGTTATAACGGAACCTATAACAGAATTCATTAACGCCAATGCAAACTGATTAAATTGGTGGCTATAGCTACCTGCCATTTATAAATCCAGGCTGATGTCCCACAGAAAGTCATTTTCTCTGCTAAAATGCAGAAACCCAGAAGCAGTTGGGGGTTATATATTTTTATCATGAATTAAGTCACTTTTACAAAAATGCTGTTCTGAATTACTTCGACAATGCAGAAGTTAATTCTCCAGAGCTGTTGTTCCTACTAAGGCTAGGTACAGGATGTTGTAACAAAGAAAATGTATGTTATACTCTCAGGTTCACACTCATGTTCTCTGTAATTATTTTAAAAAAAAGTCTATCACCTTGAAATTCACTGTTAAAAGCAGTGATAGCAATTCGAAAAAAGGGTGCACAGTGTGTCTTGGGCTCACTCTTTGTGCACTTAACTGCTCATCAGCATATCAATGTACAGTAAAGTAATTTTTTCTGCAGAATGAAGCAATGGATCACTAAGTGAAAGGTATCATTACACTCATCTGAGCTAGCCCTACAAGGCACTGTGCATGGTTTAACTGCAAATGTCATGGTGACAGATTCACTTTAACTAATACACATGAAGAATTAACTACTTTTCAGTTGATGGGGCTGAAGCCCTAGCTAGTCTTCCCTGTGCAGAAGCATTCCCAAACCTCAATTAATAAAAAGCCTTATTTGGTCTTGATAGATGGGAATCACAGAAGACAGTGCCTCACCAAGGGTGACGTTAGGGGGTAGCTATAGGAGAAACAGGGGAAGCGGTTGCTTTGGGGCCTGACCGCAGAAGAGTCCTACCCAGAAGGAGAACTAAAAGATTTTGTCAGGGGCCACTCAACAGTGAAATGGATACAGTTTATATGTGTAGGAAACAGACGAAGAGGCTGCCGGGCATGGTCTGAGACAGCTATCTTGACTAGTCACAGGAGTGAGGGTTGCATGGGATGACTTTATGCATATCCTAGCCATATCAGTCTTTGATAGGAACACAATTTAAAGGAATTACATACACATTTCCTTAATAAAGAGTTATAATGTCAAATTTAGGTCTCACGCACAAAAAGAAAGGTTGCTTGAAAAACAGATTTTTTGTTTTACTCACCCCCATCAATAGGGCTATTCTCATGCACACAAAAAAACAGACAAGGACCTGCAGTGAGATTTCATGGACCTGTGATCTGGCAAACATATCCATGAAAAAGACAGATGTGTGAATAGTCCTGTTTGCTTGGTCAATGTGCTATTTGTCTTAAGAATATATAGCACACTGAATAAAAATCCAGTTGTGTGCATGAGGCCTTAGAGTTAGCAGTGATCAGAAAATAACCAGTCATGCTGTGAGGAAATCAATTCTTGTCAATGCGCTGCAGGAATAATCAACAGACGACCAGCTGGTACTCTCAATTAAAGTAGATATGTACAGACAGAGATCACAACAACATGGGGTCTAGGTTACCTTTAGAAAATGTAGGCTGTTTTCTGATTATCAGACAGTGATGGATAAGTTAAAATTCCAGGCATCCCTTCAAGACTGCTACCACATAGCTGTCTTTTCTATGGGGAGTAATTTGGATATAAGTACTGTATTGTATTACAGAATTCCTGATTATACAATTCCTTTAGGATCCTTCCATTTTCATTCCAAGAATGGATTAAAATCCCAGATACACAGGCATTACCTTTTTCTTCTTATTTTCAGGTGCATCTTCCCTACAAACCTGACGTAAACCTATAACGTGTATATTGACATCATGTCTTCCTTCTACATGTGGCACATTCCCATACAAATGCCTTTGGCACCTTCAGGATCTGCCCTCAGTCCTACATTACTGTTCTTTCTGAACCAGTTCCTTTTATCCATTATTTATCTAATGGTTGGATTACCTTAATTAATGTCTTAAGGTAATGAAACAAGTGAGAGGTCATCAGAACTAATTAGATGTGTCAATCTAGTAGGTCTGCATGAGTGGTTTGACTACACTGGTACCCCACAAATAGATGTTATATATGTTATATATGCATTATGGATAGATGGAGAAGAAGATGCAAATCAAAGTTTTTTTAGCTCACCACATATGAAGTTATCACAAATGAATTTATTCTGTGAATAAAATGATTTACTGAGTCTCTATCAGTATGTCATAGGAGTGTTGGAGGAAACTGAAGTACGTTGAGGAAACCCATGAAAAAACATACAAACCCCAAGAAAATATTGCTCTTGGTCGGATTTGAACCTAGGATCATCACCGCAAGGCACTAGTGCTACCCACTGAGCAATGGTGCTGCCTTCACTGTATGGTATTCAAACATATTCCCTAGGTGGAAAGCTCAGCAGAAAGCTAAAATGTTGTGTGACCTTACTATAATATTCCTCAGTCCTGTTTACCCCTCTCACAGCACTGATTTGCCGATAACGATTGCCAATCATTGATGTTTACAAGTAAAATGTGCTTGCCAATTGGCTGGAACTTTTAACTAATTGATGTGATGCAGAAGAAACATCATAAATCAAAAATGGTTTTGCTTTTTGATGGATCAGGAAAAACATGGTAGATTAAAGGTACTGTGACCTTTCTTTATGGGGGGGGGGGCAGCATAATTTTCTGATACAGAACTTCAAATCTTCAGCTTACATCTACAGAGCCATAGACAATAAATCATAAAACTAAGGAACGAAATCAACAATGTGGACATTTCATGATCAAGCACACTAACAGTATCTTACATGGACCAATGTTACAGGCAATTATTGGAATGAACCAAACACTCTCCCATACCTGCTGCCCAGAAACAATGATTTTTGGTGCCGGCTGAAAGACAAGACAACCCATAAATGAGCATTTGCGTGTTCACTGGGTGACTGCTTGCACTTTTATACAAACTAATTAATGGAAACGAGCATTTGTATAAATGCTCACCCTTGATAATTGTCCTGATGATATATCCTTGTAAAAGGACTTTTGCAAATGAGTCCTTCCTTAACCACTTCTTTACTGGTCGATTTTCTATTTTTGCGTTTTCGTTTTTCACTTCCTGCCTTTCTCGGAGCAATAATTTTTTTATTTTTCCATTTACATAGCTGCATTGGGGTCTTGTTTCTTGTGGGATAGTTATATTTTCCCATGGCATCATTAAAATTGCATATGAAGAAATGGGAAGCTGGAAATAAAATTACAAATGGGGTGGAATTAAAATTAAAAAAGGTGAATCTAACACAAATCTTCCCTATGCAGTAACATTAACCTGTTACCTTCATTCTTTGGGTCAGTACGATTACAGCAATACCACATTTATATACACAGTTTTCCTTTTGTTTTAACACTTGGACACTTTAACTCAAGTTGCATCAGGGCTCATTTTTTGCTGTGTGATCTCTAGTTTTTACTGATATCATTTTGAAGTGTGTGAATTTATCATCACTTTTGATTCAATTTTGTTTGGGAGATGAAGTAAGAAAAAAATGGTGAATCGGCCATTTTGATTTATTTTTTTTTGTCCGTTAAGTCATTTACTGTATATGGGATAAATACATTTATATTTTTACAGTACAAGGTGATTCCTATATTTTTTTTATTGTTTATTTTTATTATGTGGAAGGGAATTTTAATATTTTTTAAATTTTTTAAAATATTTCTTGCTTTTTTGTTTTTCTTTTTATGCCCCCCTACGAGGCTTGAATATACAATCTTCTGATTGCTTCTAGCTTACACTGCAATGTATGGTGAATTCACTATGTTCTTATGGAGCTCTGCCTCCTGCAGATCTCCATAAGAACTACAGTTGTAATTTTTGGGCTTCTTCAGAGAAACCCAGGCTATTGCTATGAATGAACAGCTTTCCCGATCTCAGCATGTCCAAGCCTTTTAGGCCCCTGGAGAGCAGCGTTCCCAGTGAATGCTGCTGTGCTTAAATGTCTGCGATTGTCATTATCGCCAATCACTGACATTGCCTCCGGGTGTGTGCTGTTTTAAAACATCTTTAAAGAACCTATGGCCAAATATATATATTTTTACGGTGGTAGGAAATTGGTTAACCTTTTGACTTGGTGCACCACCATATCATATGGTGACAAGATGTGTAATGGAAGATTACCAACCTATGTGGGGGCACAAGTTGATTTCAGCACTGCCTTATGTATATTTCAGTTCTTTAAAACATACAGAATTGCACAGCCAGTTTTGCAGGCAAGGAGTCCAATGATATTCTTGTTAGGTGATATTCATGTCAGCCCTCCCAGTCTCCAGATGATAATTGGTTGACTTCTGCCTATTACTGTGCATAGGGAGGACTCTGTCAATTAGCTGCTGGAGGGTGGGGGGAGCGTGCATATCATGAACATCACTGGACGCCTTGCTGGCTGCTTGAAAAGTTCTAGATGTCATTTCTTAAAACTGCTGCAAAAATACACTATATCACTACTAGAATAAAATAGCTTCCAGGAACTGATTAAAGATCCTATATCATATGCTAGGAAGCAGATGTATTTTATTTCACTGATTTTAAAAGCAGTACAAGCAAAACGCATTATTTTTTTATTGTGACAGCTGCAAAAATAATGGCATTCATAAGTTTTTTGTATGCTGTATTTTACACAGATATTACTGCTCAACTCAAACAGTAGCAGAGCCTGTGCAATGATTCTAGACCAGAAATCTTCAGCTGTGGTGAAACTACGACTCCCAGCATGTACACTTGCTTGGCTGTTCACAGAACTCCCATAGAAGTGAATGCAACATGCTGGGAGTTGTAGTTTCACAACAGCTGGAGAGCTGGAGGTTGCTGACCCCTGGTTTAAATTGCCATACTAGCACTCGCTTTTACTGGTAATGGTCATGAAATTAGGTTGCAATATTGCTTCAAAACCACAACCCCTTTTCTTTTTACAAAAAAAGCCCATAAAACCCGTCATAGCTGTCAGTAATGTACTGTTAAAATGGTGCAGCTGAGTGAATTAAGGTTTTATACGAGACATTTTACAACACAATTGTGTCATTTGTCTGGTGTACAGCTTTTCATATGAGCCAGGTTTGGACTGGCCCATAGGAGAAGAAGTGAATCCTCCGGTGAACTCCTGAAGAAGGGTGGACTCCTAGATTTAAGAGACTACTCAGCTTCTTATTATAGATGTATCGAGCAGGCAGAGACGACTTCTAGGTACAGAGGCATGTCAGCCACTTTCCCCTGGGACCTGCCTTCTTAAATTCATTGCAAGCACCACATAATCAATCATCTTGAGCATCTTGCTGCAGCCTGCCGCTGTGTGAGTGAGTAGCATTTGCATGCAGCTGTACATTGGGGACCCAGAATGAATTTTATTGCTGGGCCCTAGGCGCCCCAGTCAAACACTGATATGAGCGCATATACTTTTATTTTCTTGAAACTATGTGCTGCTGTAGACCTCCTAGTCATATTTAGAACTTAAGTGCCCTATAGATGGCAGTGTTCACTCATAAATGAATATACAGTACAGTCTATGTGCCTTCCCTCTAAAGCTGGATCAGACTCACAAAATACATTTTGCTATGCTGTTAATATAATATAAAATATGATTGCCATGTGCTATCTGTATTTCCATCTATAGGGTGTATGTTAGAAATACTTATCATTGGGGCAGAATTTTAAAAACTTTTTGAGCCCCTTTCCAATTATATTTCCATTGTAATCAATGAAGGGACCCTTACTTCTGTGCTTGCTGCTTGCTAAACAGTGACCGCAAAAAGTTGAGTTTATTACCTGGCAACAAGAATTGCCACCAGAAGCTCCTATTGGGGATCCGGCAATGTCACATACATTGGTGCTGAAGGTCTTTTGGCTAATTCCACTTCAACTCCCTCCTTTTCAAAGCAAAATTGGTCCTTGTTATCTGCATACAGTAATTTTAAGGGAGTTTTTTTTTTTTATTTCATTTAAAAAAAACAAAAGTTATTCAGAAAATAGAGTTGTGGAGAGGGTGGTAGAAAGAGCTAGAAAATGCACTGTGCTCCTATAAGAGAGTCTTTATGTGTTTCATATATGCTCTCCCTCCATATTTCTATATATATATATCAGCACGAGTGAGAGTCAATTGCCCACTGTGCCCATGATGACCAGATCACAGCATTGCAAGCTCCAAATGTAGCTTCAAACTGTTTATTCAGTCATGCCAACCATACAAAAATGCTTATATATATATATATATATATATATATATATATATTAAAATATTAGAAAATCATATACACACACACAGTATATACAAATACACATAGGAAAAATTATATTATATGACCAGGACACCTAAAGTGAATAAAAAAAATGTGAGCAATATGAAAGTAATCCTTAATAATAAACTGCTCTCTACATTATTGTATTATTATGCATTCATATACATTGGATGTTTTATTATATTATTTTTATATTATTATAAAAAAAATGTTGTTTCAGTCTGTAGTCCTCAACCAATCAACAAACAGGGAAGGAAAAAGTTACATTGTATCTACACAGTGTCCAGCTTGGGAAGTGGGCGTGCCATGCATCCTGCCCATTATGAGATATGTTGCCTCCCTGCCTATTACATCCATATACCCATTGAGCTTGAAAATCAGTGTCCTCATAAAGTCCCTGACTGTATGTGTTATTGTGATGCTGTATCAGCAGGAGATTAATTCAGCAGTCTCCTCCACTTCTCACACTTCATCTAGCATAGTATTCATTCAGCAATTACAGCAACATCAAGGCTGAAGGTGAAATGGATAGCTGAAGCAGAGCTGTGAGTAAATTCATCAAAAGTACAGAAAACTTTGCTTTACTACATGATGGGGATTGTTGGTAATAGGTATATATTGCATGTTCTTAGTCATTTTGCTAGACATACACAAAGGGTGAGCTGCAGTGTAGTAACCTCCAAGCATCTCACAAGAATAAGACCACTTAAGATTAATAGATTGCCTCATTGCCCTTGCCCCTCTATAGCTTTTTCTATATGCACATTCCTTTACCTTATACATCTGTCCCATCAGTCTTTCTTCTCCACCACCTGCCCTTCCTAATATATCAATCTCCCTGCACTTCACTTCCATACTAATCTTCTAGGTGGTCTTACCAACTTCACTGTAATGATTCATTATTGCCCTCTTTTAACACATTCACTGCTGGTCCCCCCTCCGATTTCCTGCTTTCATCCCATCCACTTACACATGCTTGAAGTACAGTCATAGCAGTCTAGTGTCTGACAGCTGCTAATTACTTGGAAGCAGAAGCAATTGTGGTCTATCTGAAGCTAAAAGTTTCCCCATCATTTAAGGTGGAACCTCAACTTAAGGCAGAAGAGATCATTATCTGCTTACCTGACAATAACATACATGACCAGAACGTTTCCAAAGAGCCCCACCACGCAGATCATGGAGTAGAGAGCTGTGATGATGATGGCTATGATGATGGAGTTGGTGTCCTCATCAGGAAGCTCTCGCCCCTTGCACAGGTAGGACTGGTTGCCATCTAGCCTGGTTGTGTTACCAAAGGAGCCAACTGGACATCTCATGGTTGACAACGAGCTATTGGCACCTAGCTCAGAGCTGCTGATGTTGAGGAAGCTGTCAGGAAGCAACAAGGAGCCGTTCATAATTATGTCCATGTTGACAGCCGCCAGAGATACTTGAGAGGTAAGACAAGCTAGGATGTGAGTGCTGGATCTTCAGCCCCTTCAGTCTCTCTCACATCTTCCTCCTCCTCTTCAGCTACTTCCCCCTCTCCCCCTCCTCTTCACAGTCACAGAGAGAAACCTTTCAGCAGGCTAGTAGCTAGGCAATGACAGAGATGGCAACATAAACCAAGGTCCTTGTAGAACTGAGTGGTCCTTGCAGCAGTGGTGCCCATGTGTTGATGTATCTAGTGGTGGCTGCTACCTGCTGCATCTCCATCCACACCACGCCTCTTAACTCATCATTACTAATCTTTCAGAGCATCTCAAGCCATCAGAGGAGGGATATAAACACAAGACCAGGTTAGCAGAGCCCGGTGGCAATTTATGACACTCACTGAGGACAAATCAATAGCTACCATGGCCAGGTGGCATGAACCAACTGTCTTTACCTACAGCTCTCATAGTGTCATATATGTAGAAGCCTCCATCCTTTGATGACCTGTACATAAAGCTGTGGAAAGGGTTAAATGGACATTGTAATGAAGACAACCCTCTATATAACAGTTGTCAGAAGGAAGGACTGGAATTTTTAACACTTTTCTTTCCAGGCTGCACAATTCAGAGGACGCAGTGATTGTATCCTCAATTGTATGGATCAAGGGTTGGGATATATTCTCTAAAGCCCATGACATGCTGGGACAAGGTGGTCACCTGTGCCTTATAGTCAGCATTTAAGTCACAGTTTCTTGGCTTTCAAGACTGAAGTGAACAGCTGAGGAGGACAAAATAAGACAAGTGTTCATTCCCCCTGCACACATTAACAGGCAATGAAGGGAAAAGCTGAGCTTAAAGCACCATTACTTCCCTGCACAATCTGATGATGCCAACAGCAAGCAGTTGGGAACAGATGATTTACCATCCTAGAAAAAATATGTGTCCGGAAAATATCAAGCCTGATAAATATCAGCAATATCAAACAATCTATAGGGTGAGCTTATACAGTCAATATTCTGCTGAACACGGTTTTTATTGAACGTACAAATGGGAGTTTTTCTCCTTAGCTTTTTGCAAAATTCAAACCTGGAAAGATAATTTTACTAATGTATCTCTAAGCATTAGTAACGTAATGATGGGGTTAAAGAGGACTTCTCACCTCTCCTGACATGTCTATTTTAGAAACTACTGCATTCTCCTTGTAGTGAGCATTCTGGATCATTTATTCTCATGGCTCTATGTTGTACCATTCCTCTATTATTCCTGCTCCAAGTTTATGAATGAATTGCCAGCGGTGCGCAGTAAGGGTCCATATGGGTGTTACCACTTGGGGGGGGGGGGTTCCTGCACAATAACCATTCAGTGTTTCCTGTGTAAGACTGTGCAGGGACACCGCCCGAACTAGTAACATCCAAGTGGAGCTTCATTACAGACTGCTGACAAATCATTCATAAACCTCTAGTAGGAATAATAGAGGAATGTCAAAACAGAGTCATAAGAATAGATGCTCCAGAATTGTTATTGCGGTGCAAGAAGTTATTAAATTGACATGTTAGGCTAGTTTTACATCTGCGGCAGCGTGATCCAGCTGCAAGGGTCCGCAGAGAATGGCAGGAATTGGCCAGACACAAACCGCAGTGTGCAGCATTTTCTGTCCGGCCAATTCTTGGTATATTTGCGAGTTGCTGTTGGACCTCTGCTGGACCCCATTATAGTCAATGGGGTCCGGAACCAAGGGGCAATATCCGGCAGTGCAGGTTCTGGAGAACTCTGGCAAGCTGTTCCCTACCAGAACAGCCTGCTGGATCCTCTGCCCCAGATGTGAAACTAGCCTTAGGAGAGGTGACAGGTCCTCTTTAACCCTGTCATTTCATTACCAATCCTTAGAGATACAGTAGCAAAATAATTTTTCTAGGTTTGAAATTTGCAGCAAATCTCACATTTGCACATTTAATAGAAAACATGTTTGTCTGAACATTGACTATAATCCCACCCATAGATTGTTTGGTACAGCTGATGTTTACTTGACCTGATACTTTCTGACAGGTCAGGAGAGGATGGTTTAGCTAATAACCTGGGCCAGAAAGCCGCTTCTCTTTGTACATATCACAGATACGGGCGGAGTGGGGGGTTGGGGAATGAAGTGGAGGAGATGGGATTGTGGGAGCTAGGATGGTTAATATTCAGAATGAAAATACGTAAGTTTTATTCATTTACACTTGGGCAGCAAGAAAATAGCAATTTCTTTTCACAGACAACCCTCTTAATGCACTGAAAAGGTTGTCAGGCTTAGAAAACACATTTCTTCTATTACAATTAGACATTAGGATCTTCATTAATTTGAAAGGAGTGGGGTGCCTTCTTGACTATCAAGGTGTCTCTTTGACTAGTTTCTCATAAGTGTCACCTGGGTGCATTTCTGTGCCGAATGTCCAAGGTCTGACTATGGGTCTAATGACCCAAACTAACAGCATCCTGAGGATATATGATGCCGTCTGTTCGGGTCATTAGAACAACAGAACAGTTGGGACATTTGGCCATTATATGGACACAGGAACCACATTCCTGCTAATTGATAAGGAACATGTAAAACCACCCTTAGGGTCTTCTTACAAGGGTCGACAAGTCAATGGAAACTCATTTAAAGGGACTTTTATATGCCCATATGCCAAGTGTAAGTGGGATGAATGCTCATTATTACAATCTTTTGTCCCACATTAAGGATACATTCATGTGACCATATGTATTCTACAGTGTACTAAATATGGATACTGTCCATGTAGCATCCGCATTTTTTGTGGATCCATTGAATTCCATGAGTCCATGATCTGCATTTGCAACTAAGAATATCACATGATCTATCTTTTGCAAAATGGACATATGGAAAGCACATAGATGTCTTCCGTGATCTTTCCACATCCTTAAGTCCATTCTGCAAAAGATAGAACAAGTCCTATACTTGTCTGCAAATGCAGGCCACTGACCCATTGAATCCAATGAGCCTGCAAAAAATGTGGATATCACAAGGACCACATCTGTATTTTGCAGTTCTTCGATTGGCGGACCGCAAAATTCATACAATTATGTGAATTACCCTTACTTTGCATATTCTCTGGGATCCCAGCAGCCAGACTATAGCTCGTAGTTCATTGACTTAAAGGGGTTGTCTCATGACTAATGTAAAAAATTAAAATCAAACATCATATAGTACATGACAATCTCTTTCTAACAAAGTTAAAACCAGCCCTATACCTCATATGGGTCCAGAGATCTTCTCATTCATTGCTCTGCTAGATTTACGGTATATGAAGCTGGCAGCTCAAGGGGAGTGTCTTTTCTGCTACAACTCAGGGGGCATGTCCATGCTCTCCCTATCACAATTCAGGAGGCAGTTGAAGGATGAAACTGAGTATGTGTGGCCATCTCAGTGAGCTGTTCAAAGAAATAAGAAAGAAAAACAGCAGGTGGCGCTATACAGATACATTTTATTGAATAAATCAGTGGCTATGCTAACTTTTTAATTACATGCAGTTACAAATGAATTTAGATCCAGGTCCTGGTTTGAAAACCGTAGAATATTTATCATGGGACAACCAGGTCCTATCAGCAGCTTACAGCTAACTAAGCATGACTAAGCATAGAGAATTAGCTGTCCGTCAGTAAGTACAACCGTCCACATGACTCTTCAGCATAGAAAGAGCAGATGTTTAAGTAAATTACAAGTTATACTGAATCTTTTCCTACAAAACTATACAGGATAACCATAAAATCACATTACAGTAATACAAAAAATCCTGTTAAAATGACTATCCTGACGCATCTACAATCATGGCCAAACGTTTTGAGAATGACACAAATATTATATTTTCACATGATCTGCTGCCCTCTGGTTTTTATGTGTGTTTGTCAGATGGTTTTATCACATACAGAAATATAATTGCAATCATATTATGAGTAACAAAAGCGTATATTGACAGTTAGAATGAGTTAATGCAGCAAGTCAATATTTGCAGTGTTGACCCTTGTTCTTCAGGACCTCTGCAATTCTCCCCGGCATGCTCTCAATCAACTTCTGGACCAAATCCTGACTGATAGCAGTTCCATTCTTGCACAATCAATGCTTGCATTTTGTCAGAATTTGTAGGTTTTTGTTTGTCCACCCGTCTCTTGATGATTGACCACAAGTTCTCAATGGGATTAAGATCTGGGGAGTTTCCAGGCCATGGACCCAAAATCTCTGTTTTGTTCCCTGAGCCATTTAGTTATCACCTTTGCTTTATGGCAAGGTGCTCCATCATGCTGGAAAAGGCATTGTTGATCGCCAAACTGCTCTTGGACGGTTGGGAGAAGTTGCTCTCGGAGGACATTCTGGTACCATTCTTTATTCATGGCTGTGTTTTTAGGCAAGACTGTGAGAGAGCCGATTCCCTTGGCTGAGAAGCAACCCCACACATGAATGGTTTCAGGATGCTTTACAGTTGGCATGAGACAAGACTGGTGGTAGCGCTCACCTCGTCTTCTCCGAATAAGCTGTTTTCCAGATGTCCCAAACAATCGAAAAGGGGATTCATCAGAGAAAATGACTTTACCCCAGTCCTCAGCAGTCCACTCCCTGTACCTTTTGCAGAATATCAGTCTGTCCCTGATGTTTTTTCTGGAGAGAAGTGGCTTCTTTGCTGCCCTCCTTGAGACCAGGCCTTGCTCCAAGAGTCTCCGCCTCACAGTGCGTGCAGATGCACTCACACCTGCCTGCTGCCATTCCTGAGCAAGATCTGCACTGCTGGTAGCCTGATCCCGCAGCTGAAACACTTTTAAGAGACAGTCCTGGCACTTGCTGGTCTTTCTTGGGCGCCCTGGAGCCTTTTTGGCAACAATGGAACCTCTCTCCTTGAAGTTCTTGATGATGCGATAGATTGTTGACTGAGGTGCAATCTTTCTAGCTGCGATCCTCTTCCCTGTTAGGCCATTTTTGTGCAGTGCAATGATGACTGCACGTGTTTCTTTAGAGATAACCATGGTTAACAGAAGAGAAACAATGATGCCAAGAACCAGCTTCCTTTTAAAGTGTCCAGTGGTGTCATTCTTACTTAATCATGACAGATTGATCTCCAGCCCTGTCCTCATCAACACCCACACCTGTGTTAATGGAGCAATCACTGAAACGATGTTAGCTGGTCCTTTTAAGGCAGGAATGCAATGATGTTGAAATGTGTTTTGGGGGATAAAGTTCATTTTCTAGGCAAATATTGACTTTGCAAGTAATTGCTGTTACTGTTTATAACATTCTGGAGTATATGCAAATTGCCATTATAAAAACTGAAGCAGTAGACTTTGTAAAAATTAATATTTGTATCATTCTCAAAACCTTTGGCCATGACTGTACAGTCAACATCTTTTTATTATTTTTATTATGGGGAAAGGGAAGTGATTTGACTTTTTATAAGTTTTATATTTTTAAAAACTTTTTTTTACTTATATTTACACTTATATTAAGTCCCCTTAGGGAAATTGAACATGTGATTGTTAGATCACTTCTCCCATAGACTGCATTGAATTACCATTGCAGCCTCTGAGAGTTCCATTATGTTTCTATGGAGTCCTGCCACAGGAACGGCTCCATCGGAATTATTGTTGTGGAAGGCTCGGATCCTTCAGAGAGACAGAGGCCACTACTAATCATGGCATTTGAGAGGTGAAATGCCTGCGATCAGCGTTATAGCTGATCACAGACATTGTCCCTAGGCAACAGCATAAACCTGGGGGCTACGCATTAAGGTGTGGACTTTGGCTGTGTCCTTAAGGGGTGAATGCCTCCTTCAAACAGTATTTTTTTTCTTTTTAACATTTTTTTTTTACATTTTGGAAGTTCTATTGAGAAGTTGATAAGGGAAAATACAATTCCTAGACCACTAAAATGATATAGGTCTTAAAGCCACACATGACTGTAGAGTTCTCCCTCCACCCCAGTGTTTTTCCATTCCTTGCAATAATAAAAGGGGATCCAAGTACGTTCTCCTGCTAATGCAACCAGATGTAAGGTAGCTATTCTATAGGTCAATGCAATAATAAGAAATTGGAACATTATGTGTGAAATCTACATGGTGCTTGTGTGAAGGCAAGGATTCCCCTTCTCTATTCGGTTCTTGGGGTGAAGGGAGTTGTTGGGTTTGGGGCACCACACATAGTGAGAGATTTATCAATACAGGTGCTTTCTGCTTCAGTCTTAATATGCCCTGTCAGAAGATTCACCACAGTTATGATGAGGCACAAGCCTCATCATAAATTAGGTGCTTCTTCCCGCAGTCTGTGCCCCTAAACAGAAATCTACAACAGCTCAGAGCTGCCATAGATTTCTTGCGTCACTTGCACCAGAAAACTTGCATAAATGAAGATAAATTTGTCTCTGCTGTTGGCCACACCCCTTTCCCAACCATTATCATGCCCTCTTTTGGCGAGGGTGGTGGAAAAAGAGTCGCATTTAAAAAGTCACAGCTTACAACTTTTTAAAGCCATTTTTCTGGTGCAAGGGATAAGACAAATATTGTATAGTGTTTGCCATGATGGCCAAAATGTTCAAGATGTTTAGTCTAATCTGACTAGAGAACCTTCTTCACTGTGTTTGAGGAGTCTGCCATATACTGTTTAAAAAGTCCAAACGTGTTTTCTTATGTTTTTCTTTAAGCAAGGCTTTTTCTAGACACTCTTACATAAATCCCCAAGGCTTATAGTGGTCCTATGGATCTTTGAAGCTATTTCAGAGTTATTTTTGGAATATATAATTTTGTTAAATCTCTGATTAATGTCCTCTAGTCTGTTGGTTTCGGTGGGCGGTCTTCTCTTGTCAGGTGTGCAGTTGTGTTATATTCTTTCCATTTCCATTATAATGGATTTTGGGTTTTGTGGGATGCTAAATGTCTGGGCTAACCCAACCCTGAAATACAACTAGTGGCCTGTTTGGAGAGCTCCTTTTTGTTGCTTGGTTAGTAATGAAGTAGACCAGGGGTAGGGAACCTCCGGCCCCCTGCCAGTAAATGCTAATGACCGCTTCCATTATGGGGTTGGGGCTGATGGGGGCTCATTTGCAGCTTGGGGGGCTGATAGGGGTCTAATTTGAGGATGGGGGCATATTTGGTGGTCTGATGTTAGGCGGGGGGGCTGATAGGATTCTAAATTAAGGCTGCTGGGCCTATTGGGGGTCTGATATGAGGCTGGGGCCTATTGGGGGTCTGATCTGAGGCTGAGTGGTGCTGATAGGGGTCTAATTTGAGGCTGGGGGCCTATTGATGGTTTGATAAGAGGCTGGGGGGCCTATTGGGGTCTGATCTGAGGCTGGGGTGTCTGATGGGGGCTTATCTGAGGCTACGGAGGGTCTGATCTAAGGCTGATGTAGGTGGGGGGGTCTGATAGGAAGTTGATTTGAGGCTGATGGAGGTGGGGGCAGATCTGAGGCTGAGAAAGGGACAAACGTAGGGACAGTGGCAGGGAGAATGGAAGCTAGTGGTTAGCTTGGCTGCCATTACTGCCAAATAAATAACTAAATATATAACATTCTCAATATAAATATTAGACTGCTATGTGTGGTCAAAATGGCGCCTGTACTATTTGTAATATATATATACCGCAGGTGCCATTTTGTGCTGCAAAAATACAGCACTCTAGATTTTTTAATTGAAGTGCAATTTCTGTAACTTACCCCTGTTAGAGTAGCTTCCTCTACTGAAAATGAAGTTGTCAAGGTTCAAGCGATTCACCGGCCGGGGGACATCAAGCACACACAGAGTTGGTGTACAATCGAGTCCAGGTTTCCCTTTCCTCAGTGTTTATTTATACACAAAGACACAAACACAAAGCCAATCAAAGATTTATGATATAGGACACTGACCAATCAGATTACAGATGACAGGGCATGATAGCCTCATGTCAGGACAGAACGAGCAGGTTGTGGTGGAATGTGTGGACAAGGTTTGTGTGGTCTCGCCTTTAGCCCTTGGCAACCTAAACCAGTATTGTTGCCCACCACCTCCGTCCCACACCTTATACTGGAATGTCCTTTAGCAGTTTGGAAAAGTTTGCTTAGAGACGAAATGGAGTCAGCTACATTAATAATTGTGACAAGATGGAGTCGGTTACTTTAACACCCCTAAGTCACTTATATGTTTGACCAAATATAGCCATCAAATTTTTAAATTGAGAATTTTGTACGGCCCCCGAGCAATGTTACAAATATCCCAATGGCTCTTGGCAGCAAAAAGGTTCCGCATCCCTGAAGTAGACTCAGAGGCTTTTCAGAACAGATGCATTTGTGCTCACATCATGTGACACTTTGCACACAGGGAGCCCATATTCAATTCATTTATGTGACTTTAGAAGCTAATTGGTTGGACCAGACATTATTTAGCAGTTAAATAGGAGTGGGGTATATACATATGCATTGTACTGTAGCAACATGGACTAATTTGTCAGGTCCATTACATAAAGTTAATTAAAATCAATTTTAGTCAATTGCCAGATTGTAATGCAACAAAACAGGAAAAAACCAATGAGGATGAATACTTTCACAAGTCTCTGTCAATCCTGGGACACGTTCCTCTCCCAGGAATTGTTTTTATTTAGTGTATCAACATATAGTGCTAAGAATTACTTCGGCCCATCCTAGGCTTTCCTCAACTGGCTGAAAAACGTCCTATTCCTGTATATTGATGGGATAAGTTTACTCCATGTTTTATGCATATGAATAGAAATGCTGACCCATTTTTATATTCATATACCAATATACAAATGCAAAGTTTACCACCTTACCAAAGTTGCCGGCTGATTTATTTATTTATTTTTTGTTATTGGGGGGCAACTTATCCAGACAATCATTCAAACTGTTTTAGGGGTAAATAGTAGTGTTGAGCGAGCATGCTCGGCTGACCTCGCTGTTCGGCTGAGCATGCCCACGCTCGGGTCCGCTCGGTGTTTGGCCGAACACTGAGTGTACTCGAGCGCAATGTACGCTAATGTGTACGAATTTGTATGCTAATGCAACGCATTGTACGCTAATGTGTACAAATTTGTATGATAATGCTACGCATTGTACGCTATTGCGTACACATTTGTATGCTAATGCTACACATTGTACGCTAATGCATACGAATTTGTATGCTAATGCTACGCATTGTACGCTAATGCGTACAAATTCACTTAATTAGCGTACTTTTACAAGTGAAAGGAGTAAAAGAGAAGAAGTCGCAATTCTGACCTTTTTCTATTAGCGGGGGGTGCCTGGTTTAGTCTCATTGACTAACATTATGCTCGGGTGCTCAGCCAAGCACTCGAGCACCCCCTAGTGCTCGGCCAGAGCACCCGAGCATACGTTCCTCTCCCAGGAATTGCTTTTATTAAGTGCATCAACATATAGTTCTAAGACTTACTTCGGCCCATCCTGGGCTTTCCTCAACTGCCTGAAAAATGTCCTATTTCTGTATATTGATGGGATAACCAATTAATTGCAAAGGAGAATATGGTGGGATTTTTCATCTCAACTGTGCCCCTTTTTGGTATTCACTAGGACACATATTAGAGGCAGTACATACCAGCTTAAAAGAGAGTGGTTGTCACCCTCAGGTAAGTTTACTCCATGTTTTATGCATATGAATAGAAATGCTGACCCATTTTTATATTCATATACCAATATACAAATGCAAAGTTTACCACCTTACCAAAGTTGCCGACTGATTTTATTTTATTTTTTTGTTATTGGGGGGCAACTTATCCAGACAAACATTCAAACTGTTTTAGGAGTAAATAGAAGTGTTGAGCGAGCATGCTTGGCCGACCTCGGCCGAACACCGAGTGTACTCGAGCGCAATGCTCGAGTCTCTTTCCCGCAAGTTTGTGCGGGAGAGTACTGGCATTCACTGTAATGTTGATTTGTATGCTAATGCTACACATTGTACGCTAATGCGTACGAATTTGTATGCTAATGCTACACATTGTACGATAATGCATACAAATTTGTATGCTAATGCTACGCATTGTACGCTAATGCGTACGAATTTGTATGCTAATGCTACGCATTATACGCTAATGCGTACAAATTTAGTTAATTAGCATACTTTTACAAGTGAAATGAGTAAAAGAGGAGAAGTTGTGATTCTGACCTTTTTCTATTAACCCTTTCACTCCCGGAGGTTTTTTCGGTCATGCATTTTTGTTTTGCGCTCCCTGCCTTCAAACAGCCATAACTCTTTTATTTTTCTGTTCACATAGCTGTATGAGGGCTTGTTTTTTGCGGGACAAGTTGTACTTTCCAACGCCACCATTTAATATTGCATATGGTGTAGTGGGAAGCGGGAAAAAAATTCCAAACCGGGTGAAATTGCAAAGAAAACGCTATTCCACTACAGTTCTGCGGGTTTCTTATTTACAGCGTTCGATGTGCATTAAAACTGATCCATTAATTTCATTCTACTGGTCAGTATGAATCCGGCAATACCTAATATGTATAGTTTTTCCTGCGTTTTCATAGTGATAAAATAATTAGAAAGTTGCCCCTTTTTTTTTTTCCTTGTCACATCTTGACCCCTATAACTTTTTGGTATTTATGTGTATCGAGCTGTATGGGGGCTAATTTTTTGCGGGACGATCTGAAGTTTTTATTGATACCATTCTGGGGTGTGTATGACTTTTTGATCACTTTTTATTTAATTTTTTTAAGAAAAAAAAAGCGACAAAAAACGGCAAATCGCCATTTGGACGCTTTTTTCTGCCACACAATTCGCCGTATTGTTTTTTTTTATTTTATATTTTAAAAGTACGGGCGTTTTCGGTCACGGTGATACCCATGATGTCTATATTTATTGTTATTTAGGTATTTATTTTTTAATTATACGGAAAGGGGGGTGATTTGAACTTTTATATCTTTTTTATTTTTTATATAAAAAATTTAACATTTTTTTCTAATTTTTTTTTACTATTTGAAAGCTCAAATATGGGCTAATATATTGTGGCTTTTTTTTTTTTTTTCTTTATGAGCAATCAGGGATTTTCTAGACTCAGAAATCCAAGAATTGCTCATTTCTTAGCCTGCCATCTAGTGGCCAGAATAAGAATTGCACTTTGAAAACTGTAATCCTCACCAGCGAGGATTACAGTTTTCATATGGTGTACAGACACCCCGATTGGCCACACGGGGTGTCTGTACACCACCCGGAAGCGAATGCTTCCGGGTTCAGACGCAACTAGATGCCGTGATCACGTGTGATCACGGCATCTAAACGCCCAGGAAGACGCCGCCGATGGCGGTAAGTAGCGGCAAGTCTCTGCTGTTAGAAACAGCAGAGACTTGCCGGCCATGATGCCTGCCGCACTTGCGAGCGGGCGCCATGTGCCCGCATCGCCCCAGCGCCGTACATGTACGGCGCTGGGAGTGTAAGGGTTAACCAGACACCCTCCCCTCTTCCGAGTGGGGGGTGCCTGGTTTAGTCCCATTGACTAACATTATGCTCGGGTGTTCGGCCGAGCACTCGAGCACCCCCTAGTGCTCGGCCACAGCACCCGAGCATACGAGAACAGAGGTGCTTGCTCAACACTAGTAAATAGAAAAACCAAAATAAATCATAAAGATAATAAGTAACATATGTCTATAGATTTGAACAAAGAATGATGACTTTCCTGTACATGCATTCCAGTCACTTGAAAAAAAAATCATGGCTGCATCAACACACGTGCTAAAGAAACTTCTCATACTTCTAAGGACAGTCTGTGAATTTATAGACCTTGCCTCTCATATGTACAAGAATAGGACATTGCTAATTTCTTTACGTTACTTGGGATTAGAGATGAGCAAATCTATTCGCCGCTTCATAGATTCGATACGAAGCTAATCCAAATTTTTTGAGATTCGTTCCGTTAGATTAGAAAATGTTCTTAAGGCTTTCTACGCATTCGCTGCATACTTGTCTGACAAATTGTACGCTAATGCTACGTATAAGTTACTCTATACTCTGTTGCGTACGAAATTAATTAGCGAACTTTCACTGTTCGTTATTCATTCGGCAAAAACCCGGGAAGAAAGCGGTCACCTGACCTAGGGGCAGGGCTTGCTCTGATTGGCTCAGGCTCGGTAAGCCAGTGACTCATCACTTCTGCTGCGACTGCTGAGACGAGCAGAAGCACTGTGTGTGTAGTTCTGAGAGGCAGAGAACTGTTTTGTTAAAATTGGGGTATAATTGTTCTGGGAATCCATATTAAACATATCAGAGATACTGCAGGGCACGTGCAGGGCAAGTTCAGGGCCAGTGCAGGGCTAGTAATTAATCAGGCAGGGAGAGAGACAAAGACCAGCTGCAGGGCCACAGTCAAGTGAAAAATGTCTGGAATGGATAAGCAAAAGGGGTCCAGGTCCAGCCAGACCTCGAACTCTAAAAAAAGGAGAAGGTGGCACAGGGCAGCAGTGGTAAAGGACCTGTAGCCGGAGCTTCTACTTGCAGAATTCGCAATACTTGGCCAGTGTTCCACCAGGCTAACCCACCAAGGCGCAAAATTGTAGTGGAGGAAAAAGTTGATGAGGTAGTGGAGAGGATGGCACGCTCAATCAGTCACAGCCGGATGATCTGCTGTCATCTGCTGACACAGTATCCATAGGTAGCCAGGGGTAAGACTTAGAGCGTTCCTCCTGCTCCCCCATTCCTCTCCAGTAAAGCCTGTCATTTTGGTATGCAATTTGTACGCTCATGCATACGTGTTCACAGACGTTGCCTTCCTTTTAAAACTGAACGTTCGTTATTAGTGCGCGAATATTCGCAAAACACTGTATAATAGCGTATGATTTGTACGCAGATTGGCCAAATAGATTTGTAGAAAAGTTCGACGAATAATCGGCGAAGCGAATTTTGGATGATTTGCTCATCTCTACTTGGGATAAGCGGAACCGAGAGGTAGCACTCATCACATTCCTCTTGGTTCACAGAGTTACGGATCAGAAAAGATGTTGAGTTTCTGATAGATTGCGTTGCCTTGGTCTCAATCACAATGGTTATATGTAGATCGTGTCAAAGCGGTAAGATTTGTAATTTATTTTATAGATTTCTGACAACATGGGAGTAATATTTTTCTTTATACTACTTCTTTTTCAGGGGAAGAGAGACATCAATGAAATGATCTTGGCATGCATTGCGATTTGGGACGTTCTTCAATAGAGGTCATGTTTGATCCAGTTCCTTGCTGAAGTTATAGTCCAGATGACACAGATCCCAATTCACATTAGTGCTCCAGATAATAATTACTGATTCCAGTGACAGATTCATTGATGTAGATGTTGGATTATTTGGACACTCCAAAATCTTCCCAACCAACCCAAGTAATATATAGATAGCTATATTGAAGATGATTTATAATTCCATATCCATGTTTACTTTACACAGATGTCAATTTGCCCTTTTGTTAGTGACATTTACCATTGAGAAAACTTGCTGCAACCTTACCCAAAGCAATACTTCAGGACAGAAACTGCTGTTTCATTTGATGTAAGGTTTTTGTGATGCTTGTGTCTTCAATTAAAATATGTAAAAATTGGTTCTTGCATTAATTCTTGATTTCTTTTACTAAACCTTTAATTTCGAAACATACCTACCACACCTCATGTCGCACCTGAGTGAAGAAATGATTTCATTATAAGACACAAATGTAATATAGTTTGCCTAAACCACAATTTTGATCCTTTGCAGCTATCGTATAACACACTGGATACACTTTAAAACACAAATTGTTGTTATTTTATTTTACTATTTTATCATTATAAACTTATAACTTATATCATTTTGTATGTAACGCACAACACTTTTATCACTATAAGTGTGAACAAGTATTATGTATCGCATGGTTCAAGCACGAATTGCCAGTGTATTTTTTTTACAGGCATACAGGTGGTTGCCACAATGGCAGAAATTTGCCAGAGCTTGGAGGTGGGTGATAAGTAGAGTTTGGGTTCTGGGAGAACCTAAACATTTGACAACACAATGTATTCTGCTGTCCCATGAGGTTGTATTGTGGCAATACAAGGATAGACCTTAAGAAAAAGCAACAAGGTAATTTACTTCCTGATAATGACACCCCACTTTATTGAAGTGGGCATGGTACAAACAAATTCACAGTGCCTTGTCCTATTTTACATTTTTTCTCAAGGGGTAATAGTATACTGGGCATATCTAGGTTAACTTTTTGAGAACAGACTCAGTCTACCTCACACATTTTGCTCTTGATGTGTAGGAAAAAGAGAAAATCAGTGCATAGTTCACAGTACAAGTATTCATATCCTAACAAGCCATATATTACTTTTTTCCTCTGTTGCCATTTGTGCAAAATGGCATCTTGAGTGCATATAATAAACTTAACATTCTGCTTTACTCCATTCTGCCCCTGCATAATAGAATCTCAGAAAAAAAATCCATGGTGTCTGACTGTAGGTAGTGATTGGTCTAATTATGTGTCCACTGTAAAAGGACACTGGCTTGCACTGTTAGTGGGGCACAGTAACGGGGGTAATGTGACCGCCACTCTTACAAAGGCACATTGAATGGTGCTGCATTGTTATTTATGCTTTACTGGCACTAGTAAGTCACTTTCAGCCATTCTGTTTAGAGGGTACTATGACAATATTAAGGACCACTGTGGGTAGCAGAGTTAAGAATTCTCTTTTTCAGTGAATTTTTCATTAGGGCCTTCATAAAGAATTTCTGAGTCCTATGCAGATATAGAGTCTAACCCCCTCTCCCCTTCATAATTACTGGCCTTGTGGAGACAGAAGGCAAGGAACAAAACTAGGTAGCATGATTCTGTGAAGGAGAGAGGGCTCAGGAGAAAAAAAAATAGAAGGAAGCCGAGGGTATACAACAACTGTCACAGGGGCTCGAGGGTAGACAAAACATGTTTGTGGCCTCTGTGATGGGCAGCATTAAATAGTCATTGCACTAACAATGGTTTCTGCACAGAGCAAAATCATAAAACAGGATGCACCAGCAGGCTGTAGGAGCTCCCACATGCACTGAACATCTAGCTGAAGTCTCCTTTTCCTCTTCTTACACACCACTTATGTCACCTGTGTAGTTCTTGATGCAATATCAAGTCAGACTCCAAACCAGACCCCTAAATAAACCTCAACCAGATCCAAAAATTACTTTAGACACCAGACCAGACCTCCCCAAATATTCAGACACATGATGAAACACGACACACCAGAATGTACTTGACAAATTCTTCTTTATCTCATATGTGTAAATGTACAAAAAGTGTCAAACTCGGGGTCACTTAGCTCTCTGACTAAGATGGGTGGCACAACTCAAGAAGCCACTCCAACAATGTAGATTTAGGTGCAAACTGGCCAAAACCAGCTTTATTATCTCTTGTAACAGCAAGGCAGTGAACTTTCCACAGCAATCAGTGTACATTTCCAACACAGGATACAAAACAAATCCTAGGCCGTCTGGCCACTAACTACACATCACTTTGTCCCTCACTGAAAGGAACAGGGTCTACCACCCAGTTAACCTGAACACGAGTCACAGTTCATACCATACATGTGGTGCTGAGGCTTTCACAGGCCTTTGCACTGCTTATCTCTTCTCCAGACTGGGAGCTCAGTTGGAGGAGCTCAGCCCCTTTATACTTGAGCTCTTTAGCTGACTGCTAATTAAGCCTTATTAACAGACTGTCTGATGAACAGAGGGAAAAACCCAATTTTCTCAGACTCTGTCCTCCAGCTTTCCCTAGGTGAGACTCGCCATATTAATGGCCCCAGTATGCCTCTCTGGTAGCTACATTGTCACAATATGCATAAAATAAGAAAGTAAAAATGTCATCCACACAGATGTAGATACCACAAGATCTGTGAGATGTAATATAACATAGCACTCTATAGAAGACTTACAGCATAATTCTCAAAAAATGAGGCAGCACCAATCACGGTGAATGGATAAGGTCCCGTTTTATTCCCAAGGCAACGTTTCAGCCCAGCACAATGAGGCCTCTGTCAAGCAAAGTAATAGTGGCAAGTGCAGGTATAAATACAGCATAAGTAAGTAGTGTTTAATTATTCACATGACTGGTGATATACATTGCATGATTATCATAATAATCTAAAAAGAACAGTGAATAATGTGTAACAAATTCATATATCAACATCTTAAAGAGGACCTTTCATGGGTCCAGACTTTTCTAACAATGTAGCCCGTTATGGAGGGCATGTGGGACTGGGGTCAGAGGACTTACTACTTTTGCAGGGCGCCGCTCCGTTCGCCCGCTGTCCCCCTGTAAAGTTCCGGCGCGCTATGAAAATGCATAGCATCGGAACAGGGTGGAGGAGACGCCAGGGATTCTCAATGGGCGTCTCCTTCTCCCTGGCTGGAGCGCTGTCCAATCGCAGTGGAGAGCATCACAGCCAGGGAAGAAACCTTTCTCCCTGGCTGTGACTCTCTCCATTGCAATTGGACAGCGCTCCAGCCAGGGAGGAGGAGACACCCATTGAGAATCCCTGGCGTTTCTTCCTCCCTGTTCCGATGCTATGCATTTTCATAGCGCGCCGGAACTTTACAGGGGGACAGCGGGCGAATGGAGCGGCGCCCTGTAAAAGTAGTAAGTCCTCTGACCCGAGTCCCACATGCCCTCCATAATGGGTTACATTGTTAACAAAGTCTGGACCCATGAAAGGTCCTGTTTAAATCTCAATGTAACAAGGCAGTGATAAAATGTCCCTAAAATAACCATGATTTCATTTAGTGTATTTGATCATATGTGGAAACATGATATATTATATAAGTGATAAGTACAAGAAAACGGTTAAAATTCATATCGATTTACACAGTCCCAGCTGTGTAAAGTAATATTGATCAATAAACCTAATAATAAACTAATCCAGCTCACCGTTGGTGGTTCCAGTGGATGCATGTAAACCTCAGCATTCCTGCCCAGCCACTGCGCAGGTGTAGGATAACGACAACCCCAGTCCACGCCCCCTGAGCAGCGCAGCAAGCCTCCTCAAAGCGCCACCACATTACTGGAAGCGCGATGATGGAGGACGCACCAGCCGCGTCCAGGGGAGGAGAAGATCGGGTCATGTGATTCCACACCGGCCAATGAAGCAGGAAGGTGTGGCAATGTAAACATTCGCCATGATAACAGACTAAGTTTACAAATATATGTAGATTACTAATATAGATCGGTGACTACATAGAGCATCAGTGGTGATGCATCTCTCTAAAGGATTCCATTATAGCGTCAGCTTACATTGAAGCAGTAATAAAAGTAAAATAAAGGTCATAACGATAAAAAGAAAAATGAAAATACCTGGCAGAAAATCAGGCAACAAAACTCCACCTGTCTGGGTCACAGTTTGTCACTCTCTTATGCAGTCAGGTCACTTGACAATGCCATTATCAAGTGGCCGGGTGCAACTTAGTATGTTGTCAGGAGAACCTAAAGGCCCTTTTACACGGGCCGATGTGTCTCTCTGCCCGAGCGCCGATCAGCGATATCGGCGCTCGGGCAGGGAGCCTTTACACGGCCCGATGAATCGAGCGCCGGGCCGCACGAGTGATCGCTGTATCGCTCGTGCGGCCCGGAAGCTCCATACTGTCAGGCGCACATCGCCTGTTTACACAGGCCGATGTGCGCCCGACAGATTGGATCTTTTGTAGAAACCAAAAGATCCAATCAGCCGACGAACGAGCGTTTTGCTCGTTCGTCGGCTGATTAGGGCCACTTTTACACGGGCCGATTATCGGCACTAGCGTTCCTAGGAACGATTTTTCGGCCGATAATCGGCCCGTGTAAAAGGACCTTAAGGCTCAATTGAATGATGACAAAGGAAGTAAAAACTTCAATACAATGTAATGAGATATCTTGTTGAAGACTGGTGCAGCGTGAGACCGGAGCCACATTAAGTGGACCCCCCATTTCACGCCATTATGCCTACCAGGGTTAGGGCATCGGCAATGTCCCCCCTGGGTGCAAGATTACACCACTGAAACAGGTATATAAGTGAGTAGTCATCTTGTATAGAGTCCACAGCAGACTTAGAAAAAAAGGAGGGGAAGAAGGAATAAAAAGAAAGCAAATATAATAAATGATTGTCATTGTAGGATGAATCCAACCATATTTACTTGAGCTCTTTAGCTGGCTGCTAATTAAGCCTTATTAACCAACAGTCTGATGAGCAGAGGGAAAAACCCAATTTTCTCAGACTCTGTTCTCCAGCTTAGTCTAGGTGAGACTCGTCATTCTAATGGCACCAGTATGCCTGTCTGGTAGCTACATTTCCATATAGAGGCATAAAATAAGAAGGTAAAAATGTCATATACACAGATGCAGATACCACAAGATCTGTGAGATGTAATATTACATAGCACTCTATAGCAGACTTACAGCATAGAAATAACTTCTCCAAATACCTTACAGTACATGCACTTAATGTTAGATATCTCTAAAAGGAATATCAGTCTCATATACTCACTAAAATTCTGCCTGCCAATGCTTGTTTTACCCTTGCTTCTACTGGAGAATGCATTCTCTACTCCATCATTCGTATTTAAGCTCAATATTCAATGGGCAAGAGCCTACCAAGCATGGTTTCCACAATGCAAACACTCTATACTGTGCTACCAGGAATGCTCAGGTAAAAGGAGTGTAGAGGGGTATTGTGTGACACCCACCACATGAATGGAAAAGAGGATGAAACCAGAAATAACATATCCTAAAAGAAGTCTCTTCGATATGTTAAAATACACTTTTAACTTGGAAGTGCCTCACTGGAGCACTGGAGGTGTTGAGATAATAATTAGTGTTGAACGAAGCAAACCATTCAAAGCAGAATTTGGTCTGAAGTTTAGGAAAACTTAGATTCAAGACAAATAAGAATTTTTTTGTGCTTTGTGGTAACATATCAGTTCTCCTAAAATGGTGGCTGTATGTGGAAGACGAGATCACCCATAATGCCGTGCAGCCAGCCAATCCACAGGTAGCCACCACCCTGTGATGTCTCAGCTAGGCAGAGCCCTATAAAACCCTAATCTCTCGTGGTCACTTCCATTTTCCTGTGAGCTGAACATACGGAGAGATGTGACAAGATGGTCATGCACTAGGGACAGTGTTGTTGCAAACTGTTAATAGAGAGTGTAGGACAATATTGGAGAGGCAGAGTGCAGGGAGAGTGTATTGAGAGTGGAGGGAGAATGTAGGAGACTGCTGAACTACAGATTCTACAAATTATGCACAATATGCTACAATTTATTGTCGTGTACATAACTGTGCAGTGCACCAAGCGTGATAGTTAATCCATTCTGATAGCTGTCGAGTTACTGTGCTGTCAGTATTACAGGCTTGTCTAATTTATCGCTGTGTACATACGTGTTCAGTGCACCAATATTCACAGTGCACCAAGAGTGATAGCTAATCAGTTCAGTTAGCTGTAGAGTTACTGTCATCAATATGAGGCTACATTCACATGACCATTGTATTCACGGCCTCTGAGCCACATATTTTGTGGCTCAGATCGAGACCCATTCATTTCTATGGGTCCGCAAAAGATGTGGACAGCATACCATGTGCTGTCCGCATCCGTTGCTCTGCACCGCAGCCCCACAAAACACCTATTCTTGTCCGCAATTGCAATTGCGGACAAGAATAGGCATTTCTATGATAGCCGCGGCATGTGCGGTCCACAAATTGCGGAATGCACATGGGCCGGTATCAGTGTTTTGCGGATCCGCAAAACACAATAGTCGTGTGAATGTACCCTTACAGGCCACTGTTATTTTGAGGCAGTTTGGCCTGGGTATACCTGATTTATATAGATTTGTGATGAATTAATTTGTAACAAATTAAATTTCAACGAAGCAGTCAAATCGATCTTTTCTAAACTTCATTCATCTCTAATAATAATACATAAATCATTTCATGTCCAGATTTAGGTATTCAGCAGTAAATTTCTATTTCAAATACACAGTGTTCAGGCAGAGAACTTGGCACAGGGCTGCTATGGTTACACTTGCACTAAATCCAGTTCAGCAGAGTATTGAGCATCTCTAACAGATTGTACTTACAGCAATGAGAAGCTACTACAAAGCAGGATGCCACCCATGAACTATCTCTCTGTATGACTGTGCACATCTCACAGTGCTTAATCAGTGGTTCAAGGTTCAATGCACATATATGAAAACTAATGTCTGGTCATGAAGTCACCTACTGGGTTAATGAATTGTGAAATTTCTTGTCTTCATTTTTTTTTTTTCCGTAAAAATAAAATGTCTGTAAAAAGAGCAGAAGATCCTTATCTTTTTACTAGTGTTCTGATTTCATTTGATTTCTTTGTATGCAAATGTCTTCCTTTCCCTTTAGCTTTGCATGAATTTGCTTGTATAAAAAGCAAAGAATTGTAAATGAATACATTCTGTATGTCAACAGTCCATTACCCGTTATCTATCATCTGAATTAGGTTAAAAAAAAACAAAAAACTAATATAGTTTCCATCTGAATAGAACCTTTATAAATGAAATACAAATTGAAAAGTCAGCAAGCTTAGTGATTCAATTTTAGCAAATCATATTAGTAAATACAGACTGAAAGATGGATAGCAAATAGTCTCTATATCAGGGATGCCCAAACTTCGGCCCTCCAGCTGTGGCAAAACTACCATTCCCAGCATGCCTGGCCAGCCTACAGCTGTTAGGCGATGCTGGGAGTTGTAATTTTGTAACAGCTGAAGGGTCGCTGGTTGAGTATCCCCGCTCTATACCTACTCTAGACAAAATATCAAAATGTCTGTAAGGGCTCATGCAGACAACTTTATATATGTTGCAGTCCGCAAAATACGGATCCGCAAAAAATACGGATACGCCAGTGTGCATTCCGTATTTTGTAGAACGGACAATAATAGGACATGTTCTATACTTTTGCGGAACGGACATACGGAATGCACACACAGAGTCATTTCCATTTTTTTGGCCCTATTGAAGTGAATGGTTCCGCATAGGGGCAGGAAAAAAAAAACAGAACAGACACGGAAACAAAATATGTTCATGTGCCTGAGCCTTAAATGTGTATATTCATTCAAAATTCAGACCATGCATAAAAAGAACAAAGTATTTGTGAATATCAGATTAGCAGTGAAGATTGACCAACAAATTTCAGTTACCCTATAATAAAGCTGAAAGCACAAATAATTATACAATGAAACACACATTTATTTGTATTCATTGGAAAATTAATACATACTTTACCATAAAAAAAAGATTTGAAACTGTTGCACCCATTTTGCAGCCATTTCAGGTGTTTCATGTAAATAAATGCATAGCAATTCTCAAATATGGTAGCCTTTGAGTTCCTTCCTTTACAAGAAGCCGTGATGCTATCAATAGTTTATTACCTGTAATTGCTCTGACAGATTTTATGGTTCACATGCTCTTAGCATGCATTGCACGTTAAAAGGATTTCACAGTCATGAAATACATCACTAGTGCAAAACATCTGCATTTCATCTAGTAGAGCTTGTGTGGCTGCCACCTAGGTATTCAACTTTCTGTTTGCAGTGGTAAATATTCATAAGCGAACTCGGACCGGCAAGTTCAGGACTGTACTGGACATTTTTCTGTCGGTGTCCCGGACCCGGATTTTGCCGCCAAAGTCTGTGTCCGACAGACAGCACTCCAAAGATCAATTTGCAAGGTGAGTATTTATTCTTCAGCCGAACATAATTCACAACAAAGGCAACGTTTCGGGCAGAACAATGCCCTTCATCAGGCTGGTGTGCAAACAAAGGAAATAAACAAAACAATATGTCAGTGGAAACCGACACCTTTACAATCACATAAATCATGATCAAGAAAAATACATAATCAAGAAAAATACATTAAGGGAAGGGGGAGGGGTAATACGGTGGAGACATGATTATGTTCAAACAAGGTTGTCACAGAAAACCCCTAATCGGATCCCATCACATGATTCATGAAATATTAGACACCATAATTATTAGTACAAACTGCATCTCATAGTAGACATAAAAATACATTGGGTGTAATTCATATATCATTAGATGGGGTGAATATATAGGTTTAGGCAGCAAGAAATGTACTGTTAGTACTGTCATTGGGCTCAGTGGCGCCCCATATGTATAACAGGGGCAAAATAGGCCCCAGCTTGCAACCTATATCATCCATAAATACGAATGGCTAAAGAAAGATGACAATGTGGCATCAAAACGAACACAACACAGGACAATGAGGCGTGCGTACGCCTACGCTTACCTCGGTTAAGTTGTGGCAGCAGCAGGAGGGTCGGCCATGTGGGTCAGGCAGGCGCCACTGGCGTTAAAATAAGGAACATGGCGGGGACGCCATCGCTAGCCAGTGGGGGAGGGCACCAGGGGAGGGGGGCGTGAGCACTGCGAACCTCATCCTACTTCTGGTGCCAGGCGAATATTACAGGCTAGCGAACACTGTCAGCCTGAAAGGAGCGTATCGTGGCGTCTGGCGCATGAGCCGTGGAGGCGGCAGTTCATATCTAGGGCTGGAAAGTCGGCTACCCCCACGCACAGGTGCACTGTAAGTGCTTAAGGAAGGCTATCGCTATATTAGATTAGGACAGTTGCCCTTAAAGTACAATCCCTCAGTCGAATTACTGCCGAGGTGGTGGTGGGACATATTGTTAAGACTGGCCAGGGGTTGTTGCCATTATTTAGCAAGCGGGATAATTCTTAAGTTCAAGTTAGTGTAACTAGTGAAAGCTGTTACTATTTTGAAAAGGGCAGATCGCCCAAACTATTATGAGCTAGCGTTTTGGATCCTGTTTTATAAATGTCAATCTGAATTATTGGGAGTTATTTACAATTCCATAAAACTAATTAATTAACCCCCTGACGTAAGAGGGGAAAGAAAGGGGAAAGGAAGGACGGAAAAGAGACCTGGTGGCACGTAGTATCGATTGCTTATGGCCAGCCCCATACTAATGAAGTGGTATGGGGCTACCCCGGAGCTAAGTATTCCAATGGGGTTGTTATATACGTCACAAAGAAAACAATAGAGAAAGATATGTACTTGTGTATGCCAACTAGCTAAGAGTATGAATTGTCACCAAAGAAAGGGGGGATATATGTGACTCGGACAAGGCCCTATATTTCAAATGATAACATACAAACTTATCCACAATGAGGATTATGTAGCAGGGGCTATGGGTTATGTACAATACTTATAGTAGAACCAGAATTTCGGGTGCAGCAGAAGTTGTGACCATGGATCGTGTTAGGCGAGTGTTACCACTGGCCCCAAGACGTCTACGGCCCTGTGGACAGAGGAATGAAAGGATATGCATTAGTACTATAATACAATCATTATATCATAACATTGCTCAGCATTAGTCGAAACAATAGTCTTTGTTCATGCCTATTGGTTGTAGGGTATTAAGGCGTCTTATCCAGGCCATCTCTCTCTCTCTCTTAACATCTTCTCACGATCACCACCCCTCCTGGGTGGCGGAATCCAATCAATAACTTGGAAGTGTAATTGACTTATGGAGTGCCTAAATGTGGAGAAATGTTCAACCAATGGAGCATCCGTTTTCTTGGTTCGAATATTAGATTTATGTTGACATATTCTGTCTTTTAGTCTTTGTGTGGTTTCACCAAAGTACCCCAAACCACAGGGACATTTGATCAAATATATCACATAGCTTGATAAGCATGTGTAGTGACCATTGATGTGGAACACTTTACCTGTGGTGGGGTAAGTAAAAGTGGGGCCTTTGGAGACGTTACCACATTGGGCACATGTCAGGTACGGATACGTGCCATTGTTGGCTGAGCCCATGATAGTGGTTTGGATATTTATTTCTTTTTTGGGGCCTAGATCAGAGGTAATCAAAGAATCCCTTATTTTTTTAGCCCTCTTGTAGGACATTAGGGATTTCTGGGCAAAAATCTTTGAGAAGTTGCTTCTCAAGATGTGCCAATGTTTATAAATTATTTTCTTTATGTTATTGCTCTGGTGTGAGTATGTCGTGACGCAAGGGATTCGGTCGCTTTGTCTTGTGGGTCCCTGTGTTTTTTGTATCAGTAGATTCTCTCTTGGTTGTCCTTCCACCCTATTCAGATGTTTATGAAGGATATTTTTAGGGAATCCCCTTTGGAGAAATGTATTGGACATGTTTATCAGTCTCAGAGCCACCAGTTCTGTATGAGAAACTATCCGTTTCACACGCATCAATTGGGATAATGGTAGGGATCTAATCAGCCCTGGAGGGTGGTGACTGTTAAACCTGAGTAGACTATTCTTGTCTGTAGGTTTAGTGTAAATATTTGTTTTCAGTATGTTGTCCCTTACCTTCGGATGAACATCTAGAAACAGGATTTCCGTGCGGCTATAGTCAAGAGAGAGAGAAATGGATGGAACCGCCGTATTGATGGCTTCATGGAACTTGACGAGGTTGTCCTCCGATCCCTGCCAAACACAAAAAATGTTGTCTATAAATCGCAGCCATAACAATACGTTCTCCTCAAACAAGTTATTGGGGTACGCCACCCTTTCTTTAAAGGAGTTCATGTACAGGACCACGAAGGTCGGTGCCACATTACAGCCCATCACGGTCCCTGAGATTTGAAGATAAAATTGGTCTTCAAAAAGAAAATAATTACTCCTTAGTACAAAAGATAATAGTTCAAGGATTAGCTTGTTCTCGCCAATGGAAAACTCTTGATACCTTTCCATGGCTTCCTTGACACAATCAGTGCCTGCCTCTGTGGGTATATTCGTATACAGACTAGTTACGTCCATAGGGACCAAATAACAGTTATTCCAATCTGTCCTGATATCACGGATTTTATTCAAAAAGTCGGTGGTATCTTTGAGGAACGACCTACCATCTTGTGCATAGGGTCTAAGTAGGCAATCAAGCATCTTGGAGGCTGGTTGGAACAAGGAATCGCAGCCTGAAACAATTGGTCTGCCTGGAGGGGGTTCCAAGTTCTTATGGACCTTGGGTAGAGTATACTGTGTGGGGGTCACAAGGAGACGTGATACTGTACAGGGGCCAGAAGGAGACGTTATACTGTATGGGAGTCACAAGGAGATGTTATACTGTATGGGGGCAGCCCGGCAGCTACAAGGAGACATTATACTGTATGGCAGGCACTATGGGGCACTGGAGGTAGCCCCATGGAGACATTACTGTATGAGGGAACAGCAAGGTGACATTATGCTGACATGTGGACAATTTTTGAAGCGCCCCTCCAAATATAACAATGTCTTGTGGCCACCTGCCACCATACAGTAATTGTCTTCTTGTTGGCCATGTCATGTCAGACTAATCTAGGGCCGCAGTAGAAGACGTACATGGGGTCACCATCATAGAGACAGACATTTTACCTTTACTGGGGACACTGGACCGGAGCGCTGGGGCCAGGGGTGGCTGATGAGGCAAGTGGCGACTCGCTAGCATGTGGATAACTTCCTTCTAGGTGCGCGCCTGCTGCCTGCCAGCGATACACTGGCCAATCAGCAGCAGGATCTTTGCACAATGCTAAATGCTGATTGGCCAGTGGAGTGCAGCAGATGCAGCGCCTGGGTCCGACTCCTGGACTAGGACGCGCACAGAGGTCAGACAGGGGGAGGGGTTGGGGATATCAGTGGCGCACATCTGAATGATGCCGACAAGGCAGCAATGCCCATGTTGTCAATAAAACAGAGTAGGGGCGGGGCCTTCCGTGCGCTCTGGTCCATCCTGTGCCACGGGCCCCATAGTAGTGGCGTGGTCTGCCTATATTGGCGGTACGCCACTGCTTGGAAGCCATTACAGTCATTGTCAAAACACTGTACTTGCCACAATAACAATTATATATAATGGTTATTCAGCCAGTTACTTTGGTCGGTGTGATCTACCTATTTCTTTCGTTGAAAAAAAAAATGTACTTGCCACTGTCACAAGCATATAAAATAGTTATTTAGCCGGTTAATTGGGTTGGTGTGACCTACCTATTTTTTGGATTGAGAAAACACTACTTGCGACCGACACAGGGATATATAATAGTTATTCAGCCAGTTAATTGGGTGGGCTTGACCTACCTATTTTTTTGTGCTAAACACCCTTTTTGCATCTGTGACACGGATATATAATTGTTCGCAATTTGTGGATGACTAACAAAATGAGGAGAGCATCAACTAGGGGACGTGGCCATGGTCATGGTGTTGCTGGTGTTGGTGTTGATGGAGCTCCTGTTGCAAGGAGAGGACATTGTCGCTCTGTGGCAGCTACACGGCCAAATGAAGCACCTTCCTCTGGTGCATGCAGGTGACAGGATGCTCTGCGACATTTTGTAGGCCCAAATACCACTTTAAGAATGGTGAGGCCAGAACAAGTAGAGGCAGTAGTAGATTGGATGGCCAAGAGTGCCTCCAGTACCTCAACATTGTCTTCCAACCGGTCCACTGCTGAAAGTGCAGAGTTGACACTGCTGGCCCACGAGCATGCTCAACCCCTTGCACATCAGCCAAGCAGTCTGAGCCCCAAGTCATGCAGCAGTTACTTCTGCTTTTTGATGACTCTGCAGGCAGAGATTCCGTGGGCCATCCACCTAGCCCCAAAAGTGACAGAGATTAAGTACCCTGATGCCCAACCACTTATATTTCAGGTTGAGGACATGGGAGAACCAACACAGCACGTCTCTGATAACAATGACAAAACACAGGTGTCAACTGCTGAGGATTTCTGCAGTGTGCAAACTGGCCAGGAGGGCAGGGGTGAAGAGTGGGTGGAAGATGATAGGGAGGATGACGAGGTCCTAGACCTCACATGTGTGCAGTTTGGTGGAAGAGGTGAGGGGCATGCAGCGCCAGCCACAAAGCATAAGAGGGAGCAGGGTGCAAAAGCAGAGGGACCATTCCCCAGCCAGTATGTCTGCTACAGCCAGGGGCGTTGCTAGGGTCACCTACCTTTCACATCCTGTGCCTCCAGGTGACATCTCCTCTGATGTAGATCTTCTCTGTCATCATCTTTTCCATTTGGTCCGTACAACTTCTTTCAGCCTTGTCTCTGCAGAGTGTGACACACAGACATCTTAGCTTCCTCAAATTTCTATCATCATCCCCAAACCTGGAGTCCCCACAGTGTTATCCCGCTGCTGGCTGTGCTCCCCAGTACACCAAAATACTATCCTGAAGAAATATCAGCGCCCTCCATAGTAATAGTGCTCCTTATAGTCCTACCGATATTAATTCCCTTCTAGCATGCCCTCATTAGTAGTACTGCCTCCTACAGTGATAATGCTCCCCAAGAGTGCCTCCATTAGTAGAAGAGCTCTCCTTTATTAATAATGCCCTCACAGGGCCCCCAGTAGAAATAAAGCCCCCCCTGATGGGTGGTAATAAAGCTCTCTACAGACCCCTCAATAGTAATAGGGCCCCCATAGTGCTCTCAGAAATAATGCAGATCTATAAGTCCCTCCTATAGAGCCCCCAGTAGTACTAAGAATGCCCCCTGGATCCCCTGGATTTAAAATGCCCCACAGTGCCCCCAGTATTTACACTGCCTCCTACTGTTATAATGCTTTCCCCTACAGTGCCCCCAGTATTTATACTTCTCCCTATTGTTATAATGCTCGCCCTGAAGTGCCCCCTACTGTTATAATGCCCCCCTGTAGTTATATTTCTCCCTTTAGTGCCCTCAGCAATGATTCTTCAGCCCCTCCACCATACAGTCCCATGTAAATAACATAATTTTCCCTCCCTCCGCCGTAGAGTCCCATGTAAATAACATCACTCCCCCACCCTTCAGCCCTTACAATTTACAGTCCCATGTAACTAACATCACTCCCTCCCCAGCCATCTTCAGCATACAGTCCCGTGTAAAGAACATCACCCCCTCCACAGCCCCCTCCAACATTCAGTCTCATGTAGATAACATCATCCCCTCCCATAGCCACCTCCAACATACAGTCTCATGTAAATAACATCACCCCCTACCTTCAGCCCCTCCAACATACAGTCCCATGTAAATAACATCACCCCCTCCCTTCATCCCCTCCAATATACAGTCCCATGTAAATAACATTGCTCCCTTCCTTTCAGCACCTCCAGTATACATTCTCATGTAAATAACATCACCATTTCAGCAACATGGTACAACAGTATGTGTCCACTCATGTCACCAGATGTGAGATCTATAACTGAGACAATATTTTTTACCCAGTTTTAACGCACGACATACAAGCAACAAACTGTCATGCCGTGGCCACTAGCAAGCTTACACAGAATGGATGAACACATGGAAAAAAAAACAAACTGAAACAGTGTTGGCTTCCTCCTCCGCCTCTTCCACCTACTCTTCCACATCCGCCTCCTCCTCCACTCGGATCTCCACCTCCTGGCTCAAGATTATTATGTCTTATATTGGCAAAGTAGATAAGTATACCAGCTAAACCCCCAAAAATGGCTAAAGGTCACAAACGTAATTGACAGACACATTTAAAAAAAAAATGTTTTGTGTATGTTATGTACTGTTTATTTTAAGTCATTTCCCTATCCACATTTGTTTGCAGTGCAATTGTACTGTTCGTATGCCCACTTTGCAACCTTTATAAGCCCTCTAGTCCTTTCTATGACTTTTTTTGAGCCATTTTAGTGCGCCAAAGTTTGGTGCCCATTGAATTCAATGGGGTTCATTGTACGGGGTCAAGTTCGGGTCAAGTTCTGAACCTGAATCAAACTTTGAAATGAAGTTTGGCCAAACCCCTTGAACTCGGACATCCAGTGGTCTGCTAATCCCTATTTATCAGCCTACTTGATTGATATTGTGTCATATTGCTTTATATGTCTACATATGCCAGATTTGTGAAGGGTACTGGATAAGTTCTTTTAGATTATCATGTATTATTTTTCATCTATAATTAATTTGTTTGGGGTTTTAGTACTATATTTTTTGGCTACACTTTAATTTCATAATATTAAAAGTTATATTTTAGAGTGTTTTACTACCCCTAAACAGCTGAACTTCTCCTACCTGCCCATGAGGTTTTGCACGGCATTTCTGCTGCATACAAAAAAGGGAGAATTTTTGAGCACTTGCTCAGAACAAGCTAATGCTTTTTCCAAAACTACCGTGTGTGTATAAACACCAGCAGTCATCTGCCCCCAATAAGGGACAATTTTTTGAATGAAGCTGACAAAGTGGAATTCAATCCCAATCTCAAGAAAAAATTTATTTTCTGTGCAGCCGAATTTCCTCATGCTTCATGGTAGCGAATTGATTTTCCCTGAAATGGCAGTAAAAATATTTAAGAAATTATAATTACCTCATCTGTTTGAGCTCAAAGAGGCCGCTATGTCCATCTTGCTTGAAGATCCTGCGCAAGATATTGTGGTAGATCTTCAAGCAAGATGGCCACCGCGGCCTCTTCAAGATCAAATGGATGAGGTAAGTACATTTGTTTTTAACCCAGTAATCTCTAAAATTATTTCATATTCATCTCAGATGCCGTGAATGCGGTATGTGAGGGGTTCAATGATGGGGGCCGTTCCCAGGCATTGTACCTGCTATTTACAAAGAAATGTGCTTTGTGACAAAGTAATTCGTGAAACCAAATTTATTTGTAAAATTTAGTAAAGTAGCCAAATGGAATTTGGAATGCTTTTCACCAGTTTTAAATAACAAATGCAACAGCATAACAAATGCAACAGCACAGTATGTTTTTAAGCAGGCTGTTTAACACCATCAACCATACAGTTATTTAAAGATATACTAGCAGAAAGACCCGGCTTCGCCTGGGTATATTTCATATTTTATTTATTTAATGTTTCTGTGTGTCGTTGCAGAGAGAAAGTCAATGCAGCTGACAGAAATTGATTTTTACCTTCATTTTTTCAATCCCTATTAGCTGCGGAGTGGGAGGGGGTGTGGTTTAATGGGACACGGGGGGAGGGGTTAAGTCCTTCATTTCCGGGTGGCCTGAATTATAGGTTAATGCCATGGTAATTTGAGGAAACACAATGGGTAGCAGTGGAAGAAAACATTGCTTTGCGTGGGTATATTTAATCTATTTCATTTAATGTTTCTGTGTGTCGTTGCAGAGAGAAAGTCATCCTCCCTCCCATCCCTGAAGCTGACAGATGTTGATTTTTACCTTCAATTGTTCAATCTCCATTGGCTGCGGAGTGGGAGGGGTCATGGCCTGACTAAGTCGGGGGCGTGACGTTGCAAGACCTGGGGCGGGGTTTTAAGTCCTTCTTTTGATGGTGGCCAGAATTACAGGTCAATGCCATGGTAATTTATGAGGACACGCCATGGGTAACAGTGGAAGAAAGCATTGCTTTGCACGGTTATATTTTATCTATTTCATTTAATGTTTCTGTATGTTGTTGCAGAAAGAAATCCAACTTCCCTCCCACCCCTGCAGCTGACAGAAGTTGATTTTTACCTTCATTTTTTCAATTCCCGTTGGCTGTGGAGTGGGAGGGGGCGTGGCCTGACAGAGTCGGAGCGTGGTTTCGCGAGATCTGGGGCGGGGGTCAGAGTGGCATGAATTACAGGTCGATGACATGGTAATTTATGGGGACCCGCAATGGGTAGCAGTGGAAAAAAACATCTTTTATTAGTACTGAATGGTCGTAGTCTAAAATTAGTCAATTTCATCTACGATTTTTGTGTGTCGTTGCAGAGAGAAATTCACCCTCCCACCCCTGCAGCTGATTTTTTTCAATCCCCGTTGCCTGCGGAGTGGGAGGGGGTGTGGCCTGGCAGAGTTGGGGGTGTGGATTATCAAGATGCTTCGAACGGTTGTAGTCTGAAATTAGTCTATTTCATCTAAAATTTTGTGCGTCATTGCAGAGAGAAATTCACCCTCCCACCCTGCAGCTGACAGAAGTTTATTTTTCCCTTCATTCTTTCAATCCCTGTTGGCTGCAGAGTGGGAGGGGGCATGACCTGACAGAGTTGGGGGTGTGGCTTAGCACAGCACTTCGCATAGGTGATTTAATCTATTTCATTTAATGTTTCTGTGTGTCGTTGCAGAATGGCTGCAGAGTGGGAGGGGGCGTTGTCTGACAGAGTTGGGGGCGTGACTTAGCAAGACGATTCGAACAGTTGTAGTCTATAATTAGTCTATTTTATCTAAAATTTTTGTGTGTCGTTGCAGAGAGAAATTCACCCTCCCACCCCTGCAGCAAACAGAAGTTTATTTTTACCTTTATTTTTTCAATCCCCGTTGGCTGCGGAGTGGGAGGGGGCGTAACCTGACAGAGTCGGGGGCGTGGATTAGCAAGACGCTTCACATGGATGTATTTAATCTATTTCATTTCATTTTTCTGTGTGTCGTTGCAGAAAGAAAGTCAACCTCCCACCCATCCCTGCAGCTGACAGAAGTTGATTTTTACCTTTATTTTTTCAATCCCTGTTGGCTGCGGAGTGGGAGGGGCGTGGCCTTACAGAGTCGGGGCGTGGCTTAGCAAAGCGCTTCGCATAGGTGCATTTAATCTATTTCATTTAATGTTTCTGTGTGTCGTTGCAGAATGGCTGCGGAGTGAGAGGGGGCGTGGCCTGACAGAGACGGGGCGTGGCTTAGCAAAAGGCTTCGAACGGTTGTAGTCTATAATTAGTCTATTTCATCTAAAATTTTTGTGTGTCGTTGCAGAGAGAAATTCACCCTCCCACCCCTGCAGCAAACATTCACCCTCCCACCCCTTCATTTTTTCAATTCCCATTGGCTGCGGAGTGGGAGGGGGCGTGACCTGACAGAGTCGGGGGCGTGGATTAGCAAGACGCTTCGCATGGGTGTACTTAATCTATTTTATTTAATGTTTGTGTGTGTTGTTGCAGAAAGAAAGTCAACCTCCCACCCATCCCTGCAGCTGACAGAAGTTGATTTTTACCTTTATTTTTTCAATCTCTGTTGGCTGCGGAGTGAAAGGGGATGTGGCCTGATGGAGTCGGGGGTGTGGCTTAGTGAGACCTGGGGCAGGGGTTTTAAGTACTTCTTTTAGGGTGGCCTGAATTAAAGGTCAATACCATGCTTATTTATGAGTCCCACGCAATAGACAGCAGTGGAGGAAAACCTCTTTTATTACTACTGAACTGTAGTAATAGAAAAACACATAAGTTATATTTATGGTAACCGGAATACCTTTAACAGTGTCAGTGAATAGAAATGGATGAGATCCTCAGCTGCTGATAATTACCTGGTTGTTATGGAAACCTGCCCTCCCTGTGTGTGCCTTTGCAGAGAATGGCAGTTGGAGTTTAAAACCAAAGTTCCCAGTTGTAATGTTGGCTAATGGAGATCATATTTTGGGAATATCTCAGGAACGGTATGTCCTAGAGAGATGAGACCTGGTCTAAAACCTTCCCGGACACCTGATGTACCTGTGTGCCGAATTTGGTGAAAATCGGTCCAGTAGTTTGGTCGCGCATAGAGAACAGAAAGACAGACAGACAGACAGAAACTCATTTTTATATTATTAAGAGATATGTCAGTGTCACTGAAAATGGTTCTCAAAGAAACAACCCCCCCCCTTCCCCTTAAAAAAAGCAAAAGAAAATCTTATTCTAAATAAATTTTATTTATAATGGCTCATTTTGTCTATCAGTAGAGGAATAAAAAAGTCTGCTGTCAGAATCCAGAGCATGGATTCCATCCTCCTAATGGCACAGCAGGATGGCCTTTGTGAGGATGCAGAGCACAAAACAGGATCCTGGTTCTCTGCCTGTATTAGCACTGTGAAGCATGAAATTATGTACAGCAGTGTTTTCTAATGACAAACCTCAACCTCAGCAGCGTGTGTCTAGTCTTTATTCCTGTTATGGATATGAAGACTAAAGATGTGAAGCCATTACAAGATGGCGCCGGCTCCGGGACCACTCCTGCTCTTATCTATAGTTTACATTCTTTAGCTAGACTAGATGCGCAGAAGTGAAACTTTATTTTGCTTTACTAACCAATAAAATATATCCTAACCCTCAGGAGAGGATTCACTCCTCCCTGGGGTATATAACCCTTGTACCCTCCTCTAATAAACAAGAACCTCTTTGGCTAAAGTTGAAACCTCGAGCTTAAAGGGAACCTGTCATCTCCAAAACACCCCCTGAACTAGAGTAAGTGTTGTATAGTGTAAGTGATGCTGAATCCGATTATGAAAGTTTTATCTTCATACTCACTTCCATTCTGACGCTGTGCTCCCACAAACCAACAGTAAAACGCACTCACTGGACTCTTCTTTGAGTCGTCTCCATTATGTGAATGAGCACTGGAGTCCAGTGAGTGCATTTTACTGCAGGTTTGTGGGAGCACAGAGTCAGAATGGAAGTGAGTATGAAGATAAAAATTACATAACTGGACTCAACGTCACTTACACTATACACCGCTTACTCTAGTTCATGGGGTGTTTTGGAGATGACAGGTTCCCTTTAAGGAACCCGAAACAAGGGTTTGTTTCTACTGTGGTTTGTGTTTTATGTGGTTTGTGTTACTGAAAGGGGAGAGGAAAACTGAGTGAGAAACTGACCATGGATCGGACAGGGGGATCGCATAATCTCTGTGCAAGCTTCTCGCGAGAGAGCCTGAGACAGAGGGGGCGATCCGCTCGCAGGGAGGTGTTTTCCCCGTGCTGGGTAGTCACTCTGGAAGCCTGTTCCTTCAGCTACAGAAATTACATTCCCTCGAGCCCACCCAAGGGACGCCAACTGATAAGGATGGCTCTCAAAGGGAGCCACAAAGTTTGTTTCTCTGCTCCAAATTAAAGTAATCCTAGGATTTTACATGCATGGAAGAAACAACACTGACACCTTGTAGGGTCAAAGAGGTTCTTGTTTATTAGAGGAGGGTACAAGGGTTATATACCCCAGGGAGGAGTGAATCCTCTCCTGAGGGTTAGGATATATTTTATTGGTTAGTAAAGCAAAATAAAGTTTCACTTCTGCGCATCTAGTCTAGCTAAAGAATGTAAACTATAGATAAGAGCAGGAGTGGTCCCGGAGCCGGCGCCATCTTGTAATGGCTTCACATCTTCAGTCTTCATATCCATAACAGGAATAAAGACTAGACACACGCTGCTGAGGTTGAGGTTTGTCATTAGAAAACACTGCTGTACATAATTTCATGCTTCACAGTGCTAATACAGGCAGAGAACCAGGATCCTGCTTTGTGCTCTGCATCCTCACAAAGGCCATCCTGCTGTGCCATTAGGAGGATGGAATCCATGCTCTGGATTCTGACAGCAGACTTTTTTATTCCTCTACTGATAGACAAAATGAGCCATTATAAATAAAATTTATTTAGAATAAGATTTTCTTTTGCTTTTTTTAAGGGGAAGGGGGGGGTGTTTCTTTGAGAACCATTTTCAGTGACACTGACATATCTCTTAATAATATAAAAATGAGTTTCTGTCTGTCTGTCTGTCCCACTACCTCTACTCACTACACATTAATTTGGCTGATGTTTTCTCTTCCGTACCACTACATCCAGACAGTTGGTATTTGTTTGCCTTCAAACAAGAGGGTAAAAAGGTATACTTGGGTGATGCTGCCACAGGGAGCCCAGAACTGACCCAGTATGTATACTACAGCCATGTCGCCATAACTGCAAGGTGTCAAATACAAAACTTCACGTTTGCTGCATTCCTTCCTGGGGTGACACATCTCACCCCTGAATGAAAGAAGTCTGTGGAGGACACCCCTTTGCCCAGAAACATGAATGCACTGAGGACATTTTTGGGCCTCATTTCTTATTGCAGACCTTGGACATGCACGTTTGGTGCCGTTTTTTATGATTGTTTGTCCTCTAGCCCCTTCCACTTTACAGAAGAGGTAGTAGATGGATGCCTTTCATGTTCAAAGGCTGGTAATTTGGTACTCCCCCGCACCGGGTCTATCAGATTATTACATTTAGATTGTATTGTATAGAAGTGAGTGGCCCTGCCTCAGTTGTCCTCACTTAACTGCACCTCATGATATTACATTTATCCTCACATAGGTATAATCCAAAAATCTTTTTAATGCCCGCCTTTTGAGAATGCAGTGTTCCATTTTGTTGCCTGACAATGTTAGTATCCAAAGGTGTAATACTTTGAATCCAGCCACCCTGTTGCCTCTGGAGCAAGGGGGGAGGGAAGAGTTAAAGCACCTCATGACTGTTGGCAGATGATGTCACAAAAGACAGTGGGATATGGTAAGTCAGCCATTAGATTAGATAATGTGCTCTTTGTGGATGGATCGAGGTATGGCCAGGACAGCAGGTGCTACACAGGTTGGGCAGCGGTTACTAAATATGACACTAAAAATGCAGAGTCCTTACCACCAACTGTCTGCTCAAGAAGAGAGTCCAGAGACTCTGGAGATGGTTTGCAGAGATGCAGAGGGAAAAACAGCCAACATTTACACTGATTCCATGTATGCCTTTGAGCCCATGGCTATGGGTCCATTTAGAAAGCCAGAGACTTCATGACCCCTTCACGTAAATCCATCAAAAATTAGGAAGTGGTGAGGTCTCTGATGGAAGCCCTCATGTTGCCAACTTGAGTGGTGGTGATAAGAACAAAAGGCCACTGTGAAACAGACACAGAGGAGGCGAAGGGAAAGCCAAGGCAGATCAGGTGGCAAAAATGGCTGCCAAATTGCCTAGGCAGACCCCTGCCTTAGTGGCCACAGCTCAGGTCCCTGAAATAACTCCTCCTGTCTCCCTGAAAGTTCTTAAGACCTTACAGAACCAGGCGGGGAAGGAGGAAAGGGACCAGTGGGTGTCAAAAGGGGGGACTGCAAATGAAGGACTAATACAGTTTCAAGGAAAACTCTGCCTTCCCAGATCCCTCTAACCCACAATGGCACAGGCAACCCATGGAGTGACGCACCAGTCAAAAACTGCTGTGTGATTTAGTACATAGCACATGGTACACTCCAGTGTTCATGTGTGATGACTTGTTTTCAGGATGGCCAGAAGTATACCCGGTAGCTAAGGTCACAGCCTAGACCACAGCAAAGAAGATTATGGCCAAAATTGTATGCAGATACAAGATACCAGAGGCCATTGAAGGTGACACAGGTGAAGTGATGCAAAAGGTGATTAAGATTTACGGTGTAGAACAAGCCTAAAGTGCTTCGTACCATCCACAAAGCAGCAGTAGGAAAGAACTGAACGGGACACTAAAGTAAAAGACTCAAAAAGCCATGGACAGAGTGCCTGCTGTTAGCCCTCTTTCCAGTAAAGTATACCCTTAAGACAGGCTTTAGTCCCTTTGAGGTCCTTTTTGGGGTCAGCCCCTAGGACAGGATTGTATTTCCCACAGCAGCTCCAGATGCAATGTGGTTGTCTGACAGATTATGTGATCAGTTTGTACAAGAGTTTGACGAAAACACATTTTCGAGTTTTTGCTTCACTTCCAGATCTTGATAAATTACCAGGGACCCACCCACCTGTGCCTGGAGATTGGGGGTTAAAAGGACACAGTAAAACAGTCCTTAAACCCTGGCTTGATGGTCCATTACAAGTGATGTTAACTCCAAGCACATCAGTGAAGCTCAAAGGAAAACCAGCTGAGAGCTTGTACACACATATATACATAGATGCCATGGGAGTCCCAAGGGGGATCCCCAATGAGTTCAAAGCAAGAGATTAGGTGGCAGTGGGATTCGAGTCACTTATTCCCACTATCAACATTAACAAAAATGTGGATTGGATTAATTACATCTATTACAATCAGCAGAGATTTGTGAACTACTCCAGAGATGCTCTGAAAGGGATTGTGGAACAGTTGGGTCCCACGAGTATCATGGCATTCCAGAACAGAATGGCATTGGACATGCTCCTGGCAGAGAAAGGTGGAGTATGTAAGATGATAGGAGATACCTGCTGTTGTACTCTTATTCCAGATAACCTGGGACCAGATGGCCAAGTGATGAA
>ONZH01001369.1:0-25630 GCA_900303285.1 Rhinella marina | reverse complement strand
ACATGTGATGGGTATTTGCCTCGCCTTTCTTGGTCTGGGTGAGCACAATTGCCATGAGGGTAACCACCAGGCTGTTGCCTGAGAATTTGGGGTAATGGTGGGATTAGGCAGCCTCAGAGGCATCCATGCATGCTGCCCCTGCCGTTTCCTGTCCATTTCCGTGGTGTTTCCATCATTTTTTGAGGTTTCCAGGTTTTCACCCAGCGTTCCCTAGGCAGAGCCTTGGTCCCCCGCAAAAATGCTCGAGTCTCCCATTGACTTCAATGGGGTTCGTTACTCGAAACGAGCACCCGAGCATCGGGAAAAGTTCGACTCGAATAACGAGCACCCGAGCATTTTAGTGCTCGCTCATCTCTATTTAACATCTTTTGTGGGTAAACTGTTTGAAGGTTTTCTAAGAGATGCTATCTTGGAGTACCTCAATGAAAATAAGCAAATAACTCCATATCAGTATGGCTTCATGAGGGATCGGTCATGTCAAACTAATTTAATCAGTTTCTATGTGGAGGTAAGTTCTAGACTTGACTGGGGCGAATCAATGGATGTCGTATATCTGGACTTCTCCAAAGCATTTGATACTATGCCGCATAAAAGGTTAGTATATAAAATGAGAATGCTTGGCCTGGGAGAAAATGTCTGTATATGGGTAAGTAACTGGCTCAGTGATAGAAAACAGAGGGTGGTTATTAACGGCACATACTCAGATTGGGTCACTGTCATTAGTGGGGTACCACAGGGGTCAGTATTGGGCCCTATTCTCTTCAATATATTTATCAATGATCTTGTAGAAAGCTTGTACAGTAAAATATCAATTTTTGCAGATGACACTGTGTAAAGTAATTAACACAGAAGAGGACAGTACACTGCTACAGATGGATCTGCATACACTGGAGGCTTTTGCAGAGAAGTGGCAGATGAGATTTAACACTGACAAATGTAAGGTTACTCATATGGGAAGGAATAATGGAAGTCACCAGTACATACTAAATGGTAAAACATTGGGTAACACTGACATGGAAAAGGACCTAGGAATTTTAGTAAACAGCAAACTAAGCTGCAGAAACCAGTGTCAGACAGCTGCTGCCAAGGCCAATAAGATAATAGGTTGCATCAAAAGGGGCATAGATGCCCGTGATGAGAACATAGTCCTGCCACTTTACAAATCACTAGTCAGACCACACATGGAGTACTGTGCACAGTTCTGGGCTCCTGTGAACAAGGCAGACATAGCAGAGCTGGAGAGGGTTCAGAGGAGGGCAACTAAAGTAATAACTGGAATGGGTGGATGACAGTACCCAGAAAGATTATCAAAATTAAGGTTATCTACTTTAGAAAAAAGACTACTGAGGGGAGATCTAATAACCATGAATAAATATATCAGGGGTCAGTACAGAGATCTCTCCCATGAACTATTTATCCCCAGGACTGTGACTGTGATGAGGGGACATCCTCTGCGTCTGGAGGAAAGAAGGTTTGTACACAAACATAGAAGAGGATTCTTTACAGGAAGAGCAGTGAGACTATGGAACTCTCTGCCTGAGGAGGTGGTGATGGTAAGTTCACTAAAAGAGTTCAAGAGGGACCTGGATGTGTTTCTGGAGTGTAAAAATATTACAGGTTATAGTTACGAGAGATGGGTCGTTGATCCAGGGAGTTATTCTGATTGCCTGATTGGAGTCAGGAAGGAATTTTCCCCCCTAAAGTGGGGACAATTGGCTTCTACCTCACAGGAGTTTTTTGCGTTCCTCTGGATCAACTTGTAGGATAACAGGCCGAACTGGATGGACAGATGTCTTTAAACTATGTTACTATGTTACTAAATACTTTAAGGTACAGTAAGGTAATTATAGAAATGTTACCATGGACTACAACAAGTGTCTGGTAACACAATATACAAAGATGCATTAAGAAACCCTGGTCTACACCTTGCAGCCATTACACATGCCAGAGAGATGCACAAAAAGGTAAAAATAAGTCAATTTAGGGTGTGAATACAGATTGCAGAAACGCTGCACATTTTCTGGTCCTTATGCAAGTCTAATAGCAGTCAATTTATTTTGCAGTTTTTCTGTGTCTTTACCCATAGACTTACGTAGGGAGAAGCAAAATCTGCAGCAGAAAGTCTGCAGTGTTTCTGAAACATGTTTTCGTATCCTTATAGTGAAGACTCAAAAGTGCATAAATAATATATTAATGCTAGTTTGACTTAGGATTTATACCTATACTCGCCTTCCCGTTCTTCTGCTCCATTATAGTAGCAGAAGAACAGAAAGGATGGATTTGTCACAGCTGGGGAGAAGGAGACACCCACTAAGAAATGCTGTCATCTCCTCCCTGTACCGATGTTTGGTATTATCATATTGGGTGCCAAAACTTCAGGGGACCACAGCAGGGCCGATGAGGGATCTATCAAAAAAAGAAAAATTCTGGCAGTATCAGTGGAGGGTACTCACTCTTTACGTATTTGATTTTTCCCCCGTCACTCTGTATATATATATATATTTTTTTTCCCCGTCACTCTGTATATAATATTCATTTTGCTCCCTCTCACTCTGTATATATTTCATTTTGTCCCCACTCATTCTGCATATATTTCATTTTGTCCCCACTCACTCTCTATATATTTCATTCCCCCCCCCCCTCTGTCTCATATATATGGCCCCCCTTTCAAAATTCAGTTCATAGTGCCAGTTGCCCCGCCAGTATGGTGCGTGTGCATACATAAAAAAAAATACACCTCTGTTCTGTTCCGCTCCATCTCTGCTTGCGGCCTTGAGTACGGGTGTCTCACTGTGCAGCCAGTTGCGAACACATCCTGTCATACCCTCTGCGGCATCACGTCATCACATCATCCTGCAAGACCCATGACCTCCAGCGCCGGCTCTCGCCAACATCAATCTGACATGATAACGTGGCAGTGGCACTGAAGAGGGTATGGGCATGAGCGCAGCTGCACTACACTGGCTTTTTAAATTATAAGACAAAGAGGAGGGGACTGGCTAAAAGCACTTGCAGGCCCCCCAACCCCACCCCGGTCACGGTTGCAGCCTCTGCGATCGCAATCGTTACACCCCTGAATAAATATGTATCCTGATATAGTAACATAGTTTATATTAAATATGTTATATTTACTCCAAATGGATTAAAAATAGAGCTCATCCCATACAGTTTCTTTGACAGAAAAATAAAGGCATGGCTCTTTGACTGCAGTGATGTAAAAGCAAAAAAGAAATTGGCCTGGAAAGGAGAGTGCTGAACACAATCATAATGAAGTGGTTAACTTTGTAATAGGCCTAGAAATGGCGAGATTTTTCTGCATTGCAGGCAGTTTGTACCACAAGCTCCATCCATAATCTTACTGAATACAGCATGTTACACACTTTCAGGATATATTTAGAATTGGGTTAACATTCTAAACCTCAAGACTTTGATTTTGCTGTTTTCATATTATAACAATCTGTCGGAAAACCAGGGAACACAGTAAAGCAATAGCAGGACGTTTGCACTGAGAGCTACAACAGTGCTTCTGTGGCAATAGCTGGGACTTCTATGTAGGTTTCCTCCCTGCTGTGTCACATGTTTACTGTATTGTAGCTTAGCTGTCCTGAGATGAACTGCCAGGTCCTGACACCCCCTCCATATGGCCACCCCTCCTTTTTCTCATAACTCCCCCTCCCTCTGCTCTTAGTTAATATTTTTGTCCAGACTGTGGTTGGATATGTTTCACAAGCTCCTTGAACTGGGCCGGCAGTGAAATTTACACTGCCTGTAACTCAGTTTAGTTTTAGGCAACTATGCATGCATTTGCTTAAATACAGTGGCAAAATGTACATCATTGTGTGCTCTGTAAATAAGTGTAATATTTGTTTGCTGCAATTATGCCTGGTCACACATTTACTTTTGAAATAATATGACAATGTGCCACAAAATGATGCTTATAATATGGATCTCATAATCTCCTCAAAGAAAAAGGGGGTCAGTTAGCACATCCCAGTGTGCAGGTGCACGCTGCCATGGCTAGAAGCACAAAGGAAAAAAATTAATACAATGCAACAGCACTCTGCAAACCAAATAAAGTACAAAAATGCCACAGTAATAGAAAATATTCTGGTGCCAACGCTACTACTATTTAGTAAATTTGAGATTCTTGGCAAATATATTTTGTACATAATTATTTGGGCCCGTCTGCCAAACGTCAAAGCGTTCTCTGTAAGACGGGAACCTAGCACTAAATGCTACCTGTTATGTGCCATAACGGCCACCATAAAAATCCATTGAATGCAGGTACCAACATGCATGCTGAGCCCACTCTATACCTCACTTGGTGCCAGATGGCTACCAGTGAATGCAATGAGAGTCCACTCTATACCTCTCCACGTGCCAAAAGGCTTCCAGTGAGTGCAGGGAGAGCAGGCTACAGCTACCTGCATTCACTGGATTTAATGGAGGCCATTTTGGCACCAAAAATTATAAAGAGCAAAGTGGACCTAGCATGCATGTGGAATTGCACTCTCTGAATTTTATGGTGGCCTTTATGGCACATAACAGGTAACATTTAGTCTCAGGTTCCTGTCTTACAGAGATCGCCTTGATGTTTGGCAGACACCCAAATAATTTTGTACAAAATATATTTGCCAAGAATCTAAAATTTACTAAATAAGCATAGCGTTGGCACCAGAATATTTTCTATTACTGTACTTTATTTGGTTTGCAGAGTGCTGTTGCATTGTATTTTTTTTCCTTTGGATCTTATAGTCTCTTCGTTTGTAAGGATTTATGGTTCTAGTTGAATCTGATTTTAGAAATGGACTATAAATCATAATGCAGTTGAGATCGTGTTCCAACTCTTCTAGGAGCTAGGCAATTACTTTCTGTTGCTTGCATTTTAGAACAGTGAGACCATGTCACATTAGCGCAAACTCATTAAAGGGGTGTTGCCATGATTGATGTAAAAAATGAAAATCAGGCATCATATAGTACATGGCAATACCTTTCTAACAAAGCCAGAACCAGCCCTGTACCTCACATGGATCCAGAGATACAGTGCCTTGCGAAAGTATTCGGCCCCCTGGAACTTTTCAACCTTTTGCCACATTTCAGGCTTCAAACAAAAAGATATAACATTTTAAATTTTTGGTGAAGAATCAACAACAAGTGGGTCACAATTGTGAAGTGGAATGAAATTTATTGGATCATTTTAACTTTTTTGTAATAATAAAACTGAAAAGTTGGGTGTGCAAAATTATTCGGTCCATTTACTTTCAGTTCAGAAAACTCACTCCAGAAGTTCATTGAGGATCTCGGAATGATCCAATGTTGTCCTAAATGACTGATGAAGATAAATAGAATCCACCTGTGTGTAATCAAGTCTCTGTATAAATGTACCTGCTCTGTGATAGTCTCAGGGTTCTGTTTAAAGCACAGAGAGCATCATGAAGACCAAGGAACACACCAGGCAGGTCTGTGATACTGTTGTGGAGAAGTTTAAAGCCGGATTTGGATATCAAAAGATTTCCCAAGCTTTAAACATCCCAAGGAGCACTGTGCAAGCGATCATATTGAAATGGAAGGAGTATCAGACCACTGCAAATCTACCAAGACCCGGCCATCCCTCTAAACTTTCATCTCAAACAAGGAGAAGACTGATCAGAGATGCAGCCAAGAGGCCCATGATCACTCTGGATGAACTGCAGAGATCTACAGCTGAGGTAGGAGAGTCTGTCCATAGGACAACAATCAGTCGAATGCTTCCCAAATCTGGCCTTTATGGAAGAGTGGCAAGAAGAAAGCCATTTCTCAAAGATATCCATAAAAAGTCTTGTTTACAGTTTGCCACAAGCCACCTGGGAGACACACCAAACATGTGGAAGAAGGTGCTCTGGTCGGATGAAACCAAAATCCAACTTTTTGGAAACAATGCAAAACGATACGTTTGGCGTAAAAGCAACACAGCTCATCACCCTGAACACACCATCCCCACTGTCAAACATGGTGGTGGCAGCATTATGGTTTGGGCCTGCTTTTCATCAGAAGGGACAGAGAAGATGGTTCACGGAGCCAGGTGGCGTGACCTCATGTTTAGTGTGTGGCTTCATGGGGACAGGGGGCGCTGCTTCACATTTGGGGGAATGGCCGGTGAGGTCTAGCTTTCTGGGGTGAGGACAGCGGAGGTCACAGTTAAAGGGGAGGGTGCTGTGGATGTTTCTGTTAAGGGGCGAGCTGCTGTGGAGGTCACTGTTAAATGGGCGGGCACTGTAGAGGTCACTCTCGATATCTTTTAACGACACACACACAAAAATTAAATGAAATAGATTAAATATACCCGGGTGAAGCTGGGTCCTTCTGCTAGTGTACATATATTAGTCATTGCCCAGTCATTACTTACTTCTCTTTAACCCCAGATGTGTTACGATCCATAGAATACAAGATATACTCAGCACAGATATTGGAAAACACTTTCTCATTCATTTGATCTTGTTTCTGTAGGCCATATTATTTTTATAACTTTCTGACCAGACACATTTTCATTCTTTTGTAAGATGCAGTGAAAGCCATAACCTTTTTTCCCTCTTCAGTTATTTAAGTACTTTTTGTGTCTTTTTTTTCAGTGATAATTGGGACTTTAGGTTTATGCCATTTTTATTTTAGCATAGTTTTGTTTTTATTTTTCATGTCTAGGAAAATGTAAATAACGCTTTTTACCGATTTTACTTTTTTTAATAGCACAAAGTACAACTAAAATACTTTTTAAAATTATATTCCCTTTCAGTTATGGTCATTTAGATATGGGAAATATAGTTTATGGTTGCAATGGGTGGGTCTTGAAGCTGCTGTGTTGGCTAGAGGTAGTGTTCTTTTTTTACTACAATTTTTTTTTACTTTGCTTTGTCTTTATTTTTTTTTTACATTTTCTGCCCCATAAGGCCATGCAAGACCTTTGGGCACCATTTAACATTACTTTTTTCTGCTGATTTCTAGTTACAGGAGGGATACAGCCTCATAATCTGCATAGCAAAGCTGATCTGCTAAGACCCAGTAGCTCCTGCAGTTACTGAAGATACTTCTATCATGTGATCACTATCACCAGAGCAGAACCGACATTGCTCATTGAGCAATGTGTATACAGTAATGGGTTTATTACTATCTCTGCCTTCTCATTGGTGATCACTAGAGATGAGTGAGCACTAAAATGCTCGGGTGCTCGTTATTCGAGTCGAACTTTTCCCGATGCTTGGGTGCTCGTTTCGAATAACGAACCCCATTGAAGTCAATGGGAGACTCAAGCATTTTTTGCAGGAGACCGGGGCTCTGCCTAGGGAAGGCTGGGTGAAAACCTGGAAACCTCAGAAAATTATGGAAACACCACGGAAATGGACAGGAAACAGCAGGGTCAGCATGTAGGGATGCCTCTGAGGCTCCCTAATTGCACCATTTTTTCTAAATCTGGCCGATAGTCTGGGGATGACCCCAAGGCAATTTTCAGTGACACGGTAATGGTGACCCACTTAAAAATGCTGCCTGACAACCTGGCGGTGAACCCCTGATTGTCTGTCTTTCAATAAGATTGCAGTGTAAAGCATGGTGGTGAGCCTCAGTAATAAGATTGCAGTGTAAAGCATGGTGGTGAGCCTCAGTATGACTTTTTAGATGGAGATTGCATGTGGTCACGTACTCCCTGGAACCCCGTAGTCACCCCTTCTCTGATGTGCTACCCCAGAACATTCTCTGCCCCAATTCGCAAGACCTTTTGCAGTCTCCGTGTGCTGACAGTGGGGATTTACCAGTGTTGTCTGCGGAGGTTGTGGACAATGGCGAGACACAGGTGTCGGGGGGTGAGGTAGTTGAAAGTGAAGCGAGTTACATTGGGGACTCCTTGGGGGGACTTACTCATGATGGGACAGATTCAACTGTGTTTAGAAAGGCTGATGGGCTTCCGTCAGCACTGTGTGTATAGAACCCCATGGCCTTTCATAAAAATAGTCTGGCGATGACCCCAAGGCAATTTTCAGGGACACGGTAATGGTGACCCACTTAAAAATGCTGCCTGACAACCTGGCGGTGAACCCCTGATTGTCTGTCTTTCAATAAGATTGCAGTGTAAAGCATGGTGGTGAGCCTCAGTAATAAGATTGCAGTGTAAAGCATGGTAGTGAGCCTCAGTATGACTTTTTAGATGGAGATTGCATGTGGTCATGTACTCCCTGGAACCCCGTAGTCACCCCTTCTCTGATGTGCTACCCCAGAACATTCTCTGCCCCAATTCGCAAGACCTTTTGCAGTCTCCGTGTGGTGACAGTGGGGATTTACCAGTGTTGTCTGAGGAGGTGGTGGACAATGGCGAGACACAGGTGTCGGGGGGTGAGGTAGTTGAAAGTGAAGCAAGTTACAGTGGAGACTCCTTGGGGGGACTTTCTCATGATGGGACAGATTCAACTTGGGTGGATCAGGCACAGGAACAGATCAATTTTTTTTTTTTTGTGTTTATTTACCTTTTATTTAGCACAAATAACCACAGAGATATTTATTCGTTCCCTTCGCTGTGCAGTCTGGCGTTGGGGTTCGTCACTTTGATGGCGAGCTGTGCCGCTCTCTCCACAATGGTCTTTCGGTTATTTGAGGAGACGTTGTGGGCGATTTCTGCACAGAAGGACTTGTTGCTAATCAACAGAACCTCGAGCTCCTTGACATTGTGGACCAGGAATTTGCGGAACCCTGTGGGCAGCATGTGTTTGGTCTTCTTGTTGCTACCGTATCCAATGTTGGGCAATATAGATACGCAGGTAATATTTTTCACACCTATCCCCAAAAAAAAATTTACGCAGTTTGCGCAAATAAAACTGGAACTGGAGAGAGGGCCTGTAGGTGGACCTCCGGAAAAATTGTTTGGAGAGAGGGCCTGTAGGTGGACCTCCGGAAAAATTGTTTGGAGAGAGGGCCTGTAGGTGGACCTCCGGAAAAATTGTTTGGAGAGAGAGCCTGTAGGTGGACCTCCGGAAAAATTGTTTGGAGAGAGGGCCTGTAGGTGGACCTCCGGAAAAATTGTTTGGAGAGAGGGCCTGTAGGTGGACCTCCGGAAAAATTGTTTGGAGAGAGGGCCTGTAGGTGGACCTCCGGAAAAATTGTTTGGAGAGAGGGCCTGTAGGTGGACCTCCGGAAAAATTGTTTGGAGAGAGGGCCTGTAGGTGGACCTCCGGAAAAATTGTTTGGAGAGAGGGCCTGTAGGTGGACCTCTGGAAAAATTGTTTGAAGAGAGGGCCTGTAGGGGGCCCTCCTGAAAAATTGTGGTAAAAGAGTGCCAGTTGGACCTCTGAAAAATGGCGTTTTTTTTGGTCAGCGTTAGGCAAAGACGATATGGAGGAGGAGGAGTAGGAGGAGTAGAGAAGAGGAATCGGATACATAAGTAATGTTAATCTTTACTGCTTTCCCCCGGAGGAGATTTGAATTCCAGTGAAATCCAGGCTTTGTTCATTTTAATAAGCGTCAGCCTGTCAGCGCTGTCAGTTGACAGGCGTGTACACTTATCGGTGATGACGCCACCAGCTACACTGAATACCCGCTCTGACAGCACGCTAGCGGCAGGGCAGGACAGCACCTCTAAGGCGTACAGCGCCAGTTCAGGCCACGTGTTCAGCTTTGAAACCCAGTAGTTGTATGGAGCAGAGTGATCGGTCCAGACGTTGGTATGGTCAGCTATCTTTCTGTACATCTCCCCCCCTACTCTGCCTAGACTGGGGATAGGTGACAGTGTCTTGCTGGGGTGACATAAAACTGGCAAAGGCCTTGGAGAGCGTTCCCCTGCCAGTGCTGGACAAGCTGCCTGCTCGGCTCCTCTCCCCCGCTACTTGGCCCACAGAACCATGCCCTCTGCCGCTAGCAGCGTCAGATGGGAAGGATTGTTTCAGCTTGTGCACCAGGGCCTGTTGATATCTATTCACTCTCATACTCCTTTCCTCTGCAGGGATGAGAGTGGAAAGGTTCTGCTTGTACCGTGGGTCCAGGAGAGTGAACACCCAGTAATCGGTGTTTGAAAAAATGCTTATAACGCGAGGGTCACGGGATAGGCAGCCTAACATGAAGTCTGCCATGTGCGCCAGAGTCCCAACACGCAAGAATTCCCTCTCCTCACTGGCCTGACTCTCCATTTCCTCCTCCTCCTCCTCCAAGTCCTCCTCTTCAGCCCATACACGCTCAAGAGTTAAGGACTGAGCACTGGTACCCTCTACTGTCTCGCCGACATTCTCCTCCTCTTCCTCCTCATCCCCCTCCTCCAATACGCGCTGAGAAACAGACCGGAGGGTGCTCTGGCTATCAAGCGACGTTTCTTCCTCCACCGTCTCTTGTGACAAGCGCAAAGCATCCGACTTCATGCTGAGCAGTGAGTTTTTCAACAGGCAAAGCAGCGGGATGGTGAGACTGATAATGGCGGCATCGCCGCTGACCATCTGTGTTGACTCCTCAAAGTTGCTCAACACCTGGCAGATATCAGACATCCAAGTCCACTCCTCATTGTAGACTTGAGGAATCTGACTGACCTGACTACCAGTTCTGGTGGAAGTTGACATCTGGCAGTCTACAATCGCTCTGCGCTGCTGGTAAACTCTGGATAACATGTTTAATGTTGAATTCCATCTCGTGGGCACGTCGCACAACAGTCGGTGAGCGGGCAGTTGTAGGCGGCGCTGCGCTGCCCTGAGAGTGGCAGCATCTGTGGTCGACTTGCAGAAATGCGCACAGATGCGGCGCACCTTGGTGAGCAAATCAGACAGATTGGGGTATGTCTTGAGGAACCGCTGAACTATGAGATTGAACACGTGGGCCAGGCATGGCACATGTGTCAGTCTGCCGAGTTGCAGAGCCGCCACCAGGTTACGCCCGTTGTCACACACAACCATGCCTGGCTTGAGGTTCAGCGGTGCCAGCCACACATCGGTCTGCGCCGTGATGCCCTGTAACAGCTCTTGGGCGGTGTGCCTTTTGTCACCTAAGCTCAGCAGTTTGAGCACCGCCTGCTGGGGCTTACCCACGGCACTGCTGCTGCGCCTAGAGCTACTGACTGAAGGCGCCGTGCCCACGGATGGCAATTCGGAGGAGGTGGAGGAGGAGGAGGGGTCGGAGGAGGAGGCATAGTACGTCTGAGAGACTGTGACCGAGGTAGACCCGCAATCCTCGGTCGGGCAGTACATGAGCGGCCCCAGGGTCAGTCTCGGTCCCAGCCTCCACCAAGTTAACCCAATGTGCCGTCAGTGAGATGTAGTGTCCCTGCCCGGCAGCACTTGTCCACATGTCCATGGTTTGGTGGACCTTCTCAGAAACAGCGTTGGTCAGGGCACGGAGGATGTTCTCTGACATGTGCTGGTGTAGGGCTGGGACGGCACATCGGGAAAAATAGTGGCGGCTGGGGACGGAATACCGAGGGGCAGCCAACGCCATGAGATTGCGAAAGGCCTCAGTCTCTACCAGCCTATAGGGCAGCATCTCCAGGCTCAGCAATTTGGAGATGTGGACGTTGAGGGCTTGGGCATGTGGGTGGGTGGAACTGCATTTCCTCTTGCGCTCCAGCGTCTGCTGTAAAGACAGCTGAACGCTGCGCTGGGACACATTGGTGGACACTGTGGAGGATCGTGGAGGCAAAGGTGTGGTTTTCCGGTGGGAGGCGCTCGTGCCGGGGTCCTGGGCAGGGGGTTGACTAGCAGAGGCAGCGAGTGACACAGGGGAAGGAGGGGTGTGACCCGCAGGAGGTGGTGAACAGCCTTGGTTCCATTGAGTGGGGTGTTTAGCACTCATATGCCTGCGCATGCTGGTGGTGGTTAGGCTAGTAGTGGTGGCACCCCTGCTGATCCTGGTGTGGCACAGGTTGCACACCACAGTCCGTCGGTCATCCTCACTTTCTTTAAAGAACCTCCAGACTTGCGAACATCTAGGCCTCGCCACGGGAGCTTCACTACGTGAAACAGTTGCTGCTGATGCACCAGCTCTGGCCCTGCTTCTCCCTCTGGCCACACCACTGCCTCTTACAACCTGTTCTGGTGCAGCACTCGCCTCCGCCTCAGAAGCACTGTCTTCACTCGGCTTATCAACCCAGCTTGGGTCAGTCACCTTGTCATCCTCCGATTCCTCAGTCTGCTCCCCCCTCGGACTTCCTGCCCTGACAACAACTTCACCACTGTCTGACAACCGTGTCTCCTCATCGTCCGACACCTCTTTACAAACTTCTTCCACTAACTCAACATTGTCATCATCATCACCCACAGACTGCGACAGTTGGAAAACTTGGGCATCGGGAACGAGGTCAGCAGCAACCTGAGAAGTGGTTTGTGACTCTGGGAAGGGTCCAGAAAACAGTTCCTGAGAGTATGCCGGATCGCATTCCAAATTTTCCTGGGAGGGGGCAGACTGGGGGGAAGGAGGTTGAGGTGGAGGAGCCAGAGGAGTGCTCTCTTGGGTAACGTGGGTGGACTGCGTGGAAGACTGACTGGTGGACAAATTACTTGAAGCATTGTCCGCAATCCACGACATCAGTTGTTCGCACTGTTGTGGTTTCAACAGTCCTCTACCACGTGTCCCTGTAAGTTGAGACATGAAGCTAGGGAGTGTAGCTCTGCGGCGTTCCCCTGCTCCCTCATCAGCAGGTACTGTCTCACCCTGCCCAGGACCACGGCCTCTGCCCCCTGCAGTAATTGAATGCCCACGCCCACGTCCTCGACCCTTAGCCCTGGGGTTCAACATTTTCTGTATATAAGTGTATTATATAAAAAATAAATGGGCCTGCTGTACTGAAACCCACAAACTTGTTCAGTCTGGTTGAATTAAGTGACGTACAGAAAGTGTCACCTGGACAGAAAATACGGTTTGGAGTGAGTGTACTGAACTGTGACACACAGAATGGTTCCATGCAGCTATGTGAAATGGATTTGTATCACTGAGCTAAAACAACAAAAAAACTATTTTTTTAATATATTTTTTTTGTAGTTTTGTTTTTTTGGAAACGTGACGTGCAGAAACTATCGTAGAGCTAATTGACACCCTACTGACGGTGGCTATTTAGACTACGACCCAGACAAATGTCGCACAGAGATTTTTGGGATCAAGCTATATACGTGACAGGCAGCAAAAGACTTGGTTGTATTAAGTGACATACAGAAAGTGTCACCTGGACAGAAAATATGGATTGGAGTGAGTGGACAGCTGAACTGTGACACACAGAATGGTTCCACGAAGCTGTGTGAAATGGATTTGTATCACTGAGATATAACATTAAAAAGAAAAGGGGGTTATATATGGCGATAGCTGCACTACTAGTGCCAGCCAGCCAAGCCAGTAGACAAAAAAAAAATGTCTTGTAGCCCTTAGAAGGGCTGTTGGGTTCTTTGTGGGTGATTCCTGCCTAACAGAGAACTAAATGCAGGCCCTAACACTCTCCCTGAAACGCAGCAGCTCTATCCCTAACGACATCCAGACAGCATCTGAGCCGAGCACCGCGGCCAGTCACTAGTCTATTCCAGGGTCACCTGATCAGGCCAGCCAACCCCTGCTATCAACATGTAAGGGCCCCACGTGATGCTGGGTGTACCGCAGAGTCTCCTGGCTTGTGATTGGCTGAGTTAATAGGCGCCAAAAATGCATGATGCGGGAGTTGACATTTCCTCGAGCATGGCGAGATACTCGTCCGAGCAGCGAGCACTTACGAGTACCCTAATACTCGAACGAGCACCAAGCTCGGACGAGTATGCTCGCTCATCTCTAGTGATCACTGACAACTTCAGTTGCACCATCTCTGTGCAGCTGCTAACTCTGCAAGTACATTCAGAAATGCCTTTGCATAGCAAAATGTGGACTGCCCAGACATTTAAAGTCTATGGGTGATCCATATTTTCACAATATTTTATTTATTACACTGGGTTATTTACATATATTGTGTGCATACTTTTTGAACATCCCTTCCATTATGCCCATCACTAAAATTCAATTTTCAAACAGCTAAAGCAGTGTTCCATTGTCCTAGGACCTGAGAGAGCACCACTGTCTGCTTTTTGGGGCACTATAGTCAATATACCTTCTCTCCTCTCCATAGTAGCATCCTCGTCTGTTTATGAATCTAAATGCTCCTAAAGGTGACCATATACATTCCGCTAATGTTAATTAAAACTGACAAATACAACCGAAATGTTTGTATGCGGCAAACAAAAAAAGCAACCAAGAGAAGGTACATCTTAGTATTGGATGGTATGAAGAGGATGAGGAAGAAATAAAAGGGAGGAGATAGAGAGGGAAAAAGTAAACAAAAAGGGGACGGGGGAAGGGGTATCTCATCCCAAAAACCTCAGAAGATGCCCATATCCCCTGTTGGGGTGCCATAAGTAGTAAAGGTTCTCTCCAAACTTGTCACACCCAACGCAGAAAAAAATCACCCCTATTTATAGCGCCAATTCCTATTGGTTTAGGTTCTAAATGAAATTTCCAATAGTCAATGTATATTTATGATTACTGACATTATATATAAATATATGTGTAATTATCACCTCTTAGTTAATGGTCAGGATCAGATTGTCAAATGGTAAAAGGCACTGAATAAATAAATAAATTGATAAATAGATACAGTTGTGTGAAGTAAAATCAATTCACATAAAAGATAAAAGGTGGGTTATACCAACTCACTTTGTTTGGGGGTTGCGGTACTCGGTTAGTCCTCAAAACCAGTATTCACGCAGACCCCCAATTATAATAGCACTCTTGTACTCCGCTATCACTTATAGGTGGTAAAAACAATTAGTGACCAAAAAATCACACGTATTTTGACTCACTTTGCTGGCGGGCGGTATACTGGATAAGCTCAAGACACCAGTGATACCTAAAACCCACCTGGCCAGGATCACACGTAGATTCTTTGGGTGTGAAGGCAACCACAAATTTCTGAAAGGTTTCTTTTCAGGTCCTTTATTTTCACTAAAATCCGTCTCAACGCGTTTCGGGGGCTCTAGGTGTCCCCCTTCATCAGGGGCAAAAATTAACAAATGCCATAAACATACACAGGTTACATTTATAAGTACCTCAGGTGGGCTTCTAAAACGACCATTTTCTGCCACGTGTGTTTCACCCAGGACTTGGCTTCCCGCCCTCCGTCGCTTCCCTATCCTATGCGTTCCATTGTGGAACGCACCGGGGCCGATATTTCCTGTATCACAGAGCGCTTGTAGCTCTCCTCCTACTTTCCCACAGGGCTTTCTGCTTGAATTGAAGATCAGATCACAAGAGCCACTAAGATCCCCCAAAGTCAACTTCTACAATACACGGAAAATAGAGAAACAGTGTATACCTCTGGTAGTATCCTAAAACCCACAACTAGAGGTACTGAGGAAAACTTAAGGATGACCAGCTTAAGACAATTTTCCCAGATCCTCCCTTACTATGTTACCGACAACCTCCAAATCTGACAAATATTCTAATCAGGAGTTCATTGCCATGTACCACACAAAAAAGAACTTACCCCTGTAATGACATGACAACAGATAAGATCTAAATCCCCAACACACAGCAGGACTATAAGACCCCTGGGACATTCACGTGCTCCACATTCAATGTTGTGTACCTGATTATCTGCAATAAATGTCCTGTTGGGAGGCCTCTATGTTGGCGAAACAGGATAGAAACTTAAAGCAAGGATGAGGTCCCACCGCCACACAATTGAAGAGAAAAAGGTACATTTCCCTGTGGCTAAGTATTTCTGTAGCCCAGGACAGAATGAAGAAGATATGAAATTAGTCATGTTAAAGCGTAATATAAAGTCTCAAAGAGCCAGAAGAATTTGGGAATGCAAATTTATAACACTACTTGACTGGTTGAATACTGGACTGAATTAGTCCCAATGATTTATGGCACACTACAAGTTCTAAAGAGTCTTCTATAGACATAGTGGAGACACCAGGTCTCTGAGATAACACCAATTTAGAGACCATAAAACATTCACACCACTTATCTGTAGGATAATAAAGTGCTCATTCTCAGGAATTTTTATATTCTGTTGTTTTTAGAATGTCCATTCATTACACCATGTCCAGGGGCGTAGTTATAGGGGGTGCAGAGGTAGTAGTCGCTACCGGGCCCAGGATCCTGAGGGGGCCCAAAGACCCTTGTGTCTCATAAAGAGACACTGATATTATAGAAAGTGCATGCTGGTCACACCTCTGGAGTTACACCTCTGGCTGGAGGGAAGGGGTTACGTCAAGAAATTGACATGGGGAAGGGGGTGCCGTTTCAATTTTTGCCTCAGGCAGCACAAAGGCTATGTGCTTCCCTGCAACTCGCCTCAAAGCACTGAGGGAGGGGGGCCCAAGCTGAACTCTTGCACCAGGGCCCATGAGCCTACAGCTACGCCTCTGACCATGTCTGTGTTCTTATTGTGTATATATACACTACCGTTCAAAAGTTTGGGGTCACCCAGACAATTTTGTGTTTTCCATGAAAACTCACACTTTTATTTATCAAATGAGCTACAAAATGAATAGAAAATATAGTCAAGACATTGACAAGGTTAGAAATAATGATTTTTATTTGAAATAATAATTTTCTCCTTCAAACTTTTCTTTCGTCAAAGAATGCTCCATTTGCAGCAATTACAGCATTGCAGACCTTTGGCATTCTAGCTGTTAATTTGCTGAGGTAATCTGGAGAAATTACACCCCATGCTTCCAGAAGCCCCTCCCACAAGTTGGATTGGCTTGATGGGCACTTTTTGCGTACCATACGGTCAAGCTGCTCCCACAACAGCTCAATGGGGTTTAGATCTGGTGACTGCGCTGGCCCCACCTTTACAGATAGAACAACAGCTGCCTGCTTCTTCCCTAAATAGTTCTTGCATAATTTGGAGGTGTGCTTTGGGTCATTGTCCTGTTGTAAGAGGAAATTGGCTTCAAACGTCTCACAAATGTTCTTCTCTGTGATCCAAACACCTCAAACTTCGATTCGTCTGTCCATAACACTTTTTTCCAATCTTCCTCTGTCCAATGTCTATGTTCTTTTGCCCATATTAATATTTTCCTTTTATTAGCCAGTCTCAGATATGGCTTTTTCTTTGCCACTCTGCCCTGAAGGCCAGCATCCCGGAATCGCCTCTTCACTGTAGACGTTGACACTGGCGTTTTGCAGGTACTATGTAATGAAGCTGCCAGTTGGGGACCTGTCAGGCATCTATTTCTCAAACTAGAGACTCTAATGTACTTGTCTTGTTGCTCAGTTGTGCAGCGGGGCCTCCCACTTCTCTTTCTACTCTGGTTAGAGGCTGTTTGTGCTGTCCTCTGAAGGGAGTACTACACACTATTGTAGGAAATATTCTTGCTAATTTCCCGCATGGGAATAGCTTTCATTTCTAAGAAGAAGAATAGACTGTCGAGTTTTACATGAAAGTTCTCTTTTTCTGGCCATTTTGAGAGTTTAATCAAACCCACTAATGCAATGCTCCAGATTCTCAACTAGCTCAAAGGAAGGTCAGTTTTATAGCTTCTCTAACCAGCAAAACTGTTTTCAACTGTGCTAACATACTTGCACAAGGATTTTCAAGGGTTTTCTAAACATCCTTTAGCCTTCTTACACAGTTAGCAAACACAATGTACCATTAGAACACTGGAGTAATGGTTTCTGGAAATGGGCCTCTATACACCTATGTAGATATTGCATTAAAAACCAGATGTTTGCAGCAAGAATAGTCATTTACCACATTAACAATGTATAGAGTGTATTTCTGATTAATTTAATGTTATCGTCATTGAACAAAACTGTGCTTTTCTTTCAAAAATAAGCAAACTTTTAAGTGACCCTAAACTTTTGAATGGTAGTGTACGTATTGCTGTTTCTTCATAAATTTGCCTGATGAAGTGACTGATTTCTCGAAAGCTTGTTATTGCTTCTATTTTTGTTAGCCATTAAAAGGTATCAGACCTGCAAGACTCATTTTGTTTCTCTTAAGGAGATCAATAAATTGAAAATGTTGACCTATACACGTTTCCCTCCTGTCCAACCACAGTTCATAATCATTCCTAGCTGCCTGCCATTTCTCTTTAGTGCTGGGATAGGCAGACCGCCAAAACATGATGTAGGCCACCCTCAACATCCTGCTGACTTCCAGGTATTTTTTGGAAACTATCTGGCACACGTTGCTAATGTAACCCATGATCTTACCCCTCAGAACTGCTTTACCCAATTCCCAGTACAGTGAAGCATCCGATGCATGAAGAGCATTATTGCCCTGGAACTCCATCCACCAACCTTGCAAAATCACCTTCAGGTTTTCATCTCTTGCCAGAAATTAAGATATCTAGGATTGTGTCTCTGGGCCAAGGGATAGCTACCACACCATTGGCTCTGTACCTGTCTTTCTGAAGGGATAGAACCAAATTAAGAATCCTCCATTCAACTGTTTTGTGAACCGCATCCTGGTGTAACTTATTTTCCAAATGAGAGCCTAATCTTTCCCTCTTTATCATGTTTCTCCGAAATCACAGTAGCAGCGAAGTTCTTATGCAATAAAATCATCACTCCAGCCTTCCGGTCTTGAATCGGCAAACCAAAGACACAACCAACCCAGAGTTTACTCATTCTAAAGAAATCAATAGAAATCAGATAAATAGGTTTCCTGCAAAAGGACCACATCTAGGCGGAAACGTTTCAAATGTTGCAACAATTTGGTGCGTTTCTGTGGGAAGTGGAGCCCCTTCACATTCCAAGATAGAATAAGTATTCTACTTCTGGCTTGCTTATGTCGTTTTGACAACTAGTAGAGCAGCAGAGAAAGAAAATAAAGGGAAAAAAAGAGGGGGGAAAGGTTACCATGTAACCGAAACGTTGCCTTTTATTGGCGATTTTTGCACATGTTCTGATGACTTTTTGAAGAATAAATACGCTTTTGTGGATGTTGTGGATACTATATGGATGACCCTAATGGATCTAAGGGTTGAATTGGCTGTTGCATTCCACTAATCGTCTGAAAGGTATCAGGTGCTGCTCTCAGTTATTATTTTTCACTATGCTAAGGATAGGTCATCAATAAAAATAACTTGGACAACCCCTTTAAGGTTATTAAAACTTACCATCTTAAACATTCACGGTATAATCTTACTTCTTACCATGCAGAATCCTCTTCTATGTTTGTGTACAAACCTTCTTTCCTCCAGACGCAGAGGATGCCCCCTCGTCACAGTCCTGGGGATAAATAGATGATGGGAGAGATCTCTGTACTGACCTCTGATATATTTATACATAGTTATTAGATCTCCCCTCAGTCATCTTTTTTCTAAAGTGAATAACCCTAATTTTGATATTCTATCTGGGTAGTGTAGTCCAAGCATTCCAGTTATTACTTTAGTTGCCCTCCTCTGAACCCTCTCCAGCTCTGCCATGTCTGCCTTGTTTACAGGATCCTAGATCTGTACACAGTACTCCATGTGTGGTCTGACTAGTGATTTGTAAAGTGGCAGGACTATTTTCTCATCACGGGCATCTATGCCTCTTTTGATGCCACCCATTATCTTATTGGCCTTGGCAGCAGCTGCCTGACACTGGTTTCTACAGCTTAGTTTGCTGTTCACTAAAATTCCTAGGTCCTTTTCCATGTCAGTGTTACCCATTCTTTTACCATTTAGTATGTACTGGTGACTTGCATTATTCCTTCCCATGTGCATAACCTTACATTTGTCAGTGTTAAACCTCATCTGACACTTCTCTGACCAAGCCTCCAATCTATCCAGATCCCTCTGTAGCAGTGTACTGTCATCTTCTGTGTTAATTACTTTACACAGTTTAGTGTCATCTGGAAAAACTTTAACCCCTTAAGGACCCACGTCGTACATGTATGGCAGGCTGATCAGGCGGGTGCAGAAGCTGCGGCATGGACCCGCCAGTCACTGACAGCTAGGACCCTGCTGCATATGCCGGCATTGGTGAAAACACAGATGCTGGCGTATTAGCCCCTTGTATGCCGTGATCAAAGCCGTGAGGGTACGGGTGCCCTCTGCATCTCCATCGGGTTCCCGCACTGCAGTGGCGGGACCCGATGGCAGAGATGGCAGCCCGATGCCTTCCATAGGCATCGGGGCTTGCCTTCTACGGAAGCCTGTGAGATCCAGACCCTTAGGGGCCGTTCAGATGGCCGTCTTGTTGCGGATCTGCAGAAATGTGGATCTGCAAAAACACGGATGCTGACCAGTGTGTGTTCCGCAATTTGCGGAACACACATGGCTGGCACCCCATACAAAATAGCGGACAAGAATAGGACATGTTCTATATTTTTTCGCGAAGCCGCAGCTCTCCACAATGTAATGCCACCCACTGAAAGGAATGGGGCCGCATCTATTCCGCAAAATTGCAGAATAGAGGCGGCCACAATCACACGGTCGTGTGAACGGGCCCTTAGGCTGGGTTTCAACATACAAGCTGACAGTCAGTGCATTACAATACATCCATAGTGGGACAAAAATAAAAAGTTAAAAAAGTTTTTTAATAATAAAAAAAGTTTAAAGAAAAGTGTTTTTTTTTTAAAAAAAAAGCCCCTTTCCCAAAACAAAACATGTAAAATTGTAAAAAAAATAAAAAAATTTGAAAAAAACGAAAAATAGACATATTGGGTATTGCCACGGCCGTAACGACCGACTCTATAAAAATATCACATGATCCACCCCCTCACGTAAACGCCGTAGAAAAAAAGAAAATAAAAAAACTGTGCTAAAACAACCATTTTTTTGGCACCACAAAGTGCAACACCAAGCAATCATGTATGCCTCCCAAAAAATAAAAAAAATTATGGCTCTCAGAATATGAGGACACTAAAACATGATTTTTTTTTTGTTCTAAAATGCTTTTATTGTGTAAAACTTAAATAAATTTTAAAAAGTATACATATTAGGTATCACCGTGTCCGTAACAACTTGCTGTATAAAAATGACACATGACCTGACCCCTCAGGTGAACACCGTAAAAAAAAAAGAAAAGAAAAAAAAACTGTCATTTTTGTCACCTTACATCACAAAAAGTGTAATACCAAGCGATCAAAAAGTCATACGCACCCAAAATAGTACCAATCAAACCGTCATCTCATCCCACAAAAAAATAGACCCTACATAAGACAGTCACCAAAAAAATAAAAATAAACTGTGGTTTTCAGAATATGGAGACACTAAAAAATTAAAAAATGCTTTATTATGTAAAACTGAAACAAACAAGAAAAAAAAGTCATATTTGGTACTGTCGTGTCCATAACAACCTGCTCTATAAAAAATAGCACATAATCTAACTTGTCAGACGAACATTGTAAAACAGCAATTTTTTGTTACCCTGCCTCACAGTGTAAAAAAAGTGTAATACAGAGCAACCAAAAATCATATGTACCCTAAAATAGTACCAACAAAACTGCCACTTTATCCCGTAGTTTCCAAAATGGGGTCACTTTTTTGGAGTTTTTACTCTAGGGCTGCATCAGCGTGTCTTCAAATGTAACATGGCTACTTATCCCAGTGAAATTTGCCCTCCAAAAACCATATGGTGCTCCTTTTCTTCTGCGCCCTGCCATGTGCCTGTACAGCAGTTTACGATCACAAATGGGGTGTTTCTGTAAACTGCAGAATCAGGGTAATAAATATTGAGTTTTGTTTGGCTGTTAACCCTTGCTTTGTTACTGGAAAAATAGATTAAAATGGAAAATCTGCCAAAAAAGTGAAATTCCGAAATTGCATCTACATTTTCCTTTCATTCTTGTGGAACACCTAAAGGGTTAACAAAAAGTTTGTAAAATCAGTTTTGAATATCTTGAGGGGTGTAGTTTCTAAAATTGTGTCATTCATGGGTAGTTTCTATTATGTAAGCCCCACAGTGACTTCATAACTGAACTGGTCCTTAAAAAAGTGGGTTTTGGAAATTTTTTTTAAAATTTCAAGATTTGCTTCTAAACGTCTATGCCTTCTAACGTCCCCAAAAAATAAAATAGCATTCACAAAATGATCCAAACATAAAGTAGACGTATGGGAAATTAATGGTAAAGTAATAACTTTTATATGAGGTATCACCAGGGCCGGACTGGGACTGAAATTCAGCCCTGGCATTTTCAAATCAAAGAGGCCCACATGCCTCGACTTTTTAAAGTCACAGCCAACCCTTTTAGAGGCCCTAAAAATTATTAAAATATAATAATTTAATAAACGTAAACCACACCAAACAAGGTAAATAAACTGCCCCCTACAGAGAGAGATGGAAAAGCTATATCTCCTGATAGGGTACGGGTCTAGAACTCAGACCCGGACTGATCAAAACTTTTGAAATGTCTCTGTGACATGTCAAAAGTCTTTCAGTTCATCACTGGCCCTATTACACAGATTGATGTGTAAAGGTCCTTTTACACGGACCGATTATCAGCCGAAAAAGCGTTCCTAGGAACGCTAGTGCCGATAATCGGCCCGTGTAAAAGTGGCCCTAATCAGCCGACGAACGAGCAAAACGCTCGTTCGTCGGCTGATTGGATCTTTTGGATTGTACTAGAGATGAGCGAGCATACTCGTGCGAGCTTGGTGCTCGTTCGAGTATTAGGGTACTTGTAAGTGCTCGCTGCTCGGACGAGTATCTCGCCATACTCGAGGAAATGGCAACTTCCGCATCGTGCTTTTTTGGCGCCTATAAACACAGCCAATCACAAGCCAGGAGACTCTACAGTACACCCAGCATCACGTGGGGCCCTTACATGTCGATAGCAAGGGTTGGCTGGCTCTGATCAGGTGACCCTGGAATATACTAGTGACTGGCCGCGGTGCTCGGCTCAGATGCCGTCTGGATGTCGTTAGGGATAGAGCTGCTGCCATTCAGGTACAGTGTTAGGGCCTGCATTTAGTTCTCTATTAGGCAGGAATCACCCACAAAGAACCCAACAGCCCTTCTAAGGGCTAGAAGAAATTTTTTTTTTTGTCTCCTGGCTTGGCTGGCTGGCTGGCACTGTAGTGCAGCTATCGCAATATATAACCCTGTTTTTTTTTTTATTGTTCTATCTCAGTGATACAAATCCATTTTACTCAGCTGCGTGTAACCTTTCTGTGTGTCACAGTTCAGCACACTCGCTCCAATCCGTATATACTGTCCAGGTGACACTTTCTGTACGTCACTTAATTCTACCAGACTGAACAAGTTTGTGGGTTTCAGTACACCAGGCCCGTTTAATTTTTGTTTTTTTATATCATACACTTATATACAAAAAATGTTGAACCCCAGGGCTAAGGGTCGAGGACGTGGGCATTCAATTACTGCAGGGGGCAGAGGCCGTGGTCCTGGGCAGGGTGAGACAGTACCTGCTGATGAGGGAGCAGGGGAATTCCGCAGAGCTACACTCCCTAGCTTCATGTCTCAACTTACAGGGACACGTGGTAGAGGACTGTTGAAACCACAACAGTGCGAACAGCTGATCTCGTGGATTGCGGACAATGCTTCAAGTAATTTGTCCACCAGTCTGTATTCCACGCAGTCCACCCACGTTACCCAAGGGAGCACTCCTCTGGCTCCTCCACCTCAACCTCCTATCCCCCAGTCTGCCCCCTCCCAGGAAAATTTGGAATGCGATCCGGCATACTCTCAGGAACTGTTTTCTGGACCCTTCCCAGAGTCACAAACCACTTCTCAGGTTGCTGCTGACCTCATTCCCAATGCCCATGTTTTCCAACTGTCGCAGTCTGTGGGTGATGATGATGATAATGACAATGTTGAGTTAGTGGAAGAAGTTTGTAAAGAGGTGTCGGACGATGAGGAGACACGGTTGTCAGACAGTGGTGAAGTTGTTGTCAGGGTAGGAAGTCCGAGGGGGGAGCAGACTGAGGAATCGGAGGATGATGAGGTGACTGACCCAAGCTGGGTTGATATGCCGAGTGAAGACAGTGCTTCTGAGGCGGAGGCGAGTGCTGCACCAGAACAGGTTGTAAGAGGCAGTGGTGTGGCCAGAGGGAGAAGCAGGGCCAGAGCTGGTGCATCAGCAGCAACTGTTTCACGTAGTGAAGCTCCCATGGCGAGGCCTAGATGTTCGCAAGTCTGGAGAGTGAGGATGAACGACGGACTGTGGTGTGCAACCTGTGCCACACCAGGATCAGCAGGGGTGCCACCACTACTAGCCTAACCACCACCAGCATGCGCAGGCATATGAGTGCTAAACACCCCACTCAATGGAACCAAGGCCGTTCACCACCTCCTGTGGGTCACACCACTGCACCTTCCCCTGTGTCACTCGCTGCCTCTGCTAGTCAACCCCCTGCGTCACTCGCTGCCTCTGCTAGTCAACCCCCTGCCCAGGACCCCGGCACGAGCGCCTCCCGCCGGAAAACCACACCTTCGCCTCCACGATCCTCCACAGTGTCCACCAACGTGTCCCAGCGCAGCGTTCAGCTGTCTTTACAGCAGACGCTGGAGCGCAAGAGGAAATACAGTTCCACCCACCCACATGCCCAAGCCCTCAACGTCCACATCTCCAAATTGCTTAGCCTGGAGATGCTGCCCTATAGGCTGGTAGAGACCGAGGCCTTTGGAAATCTCATGGCGGTGGCTGCCCCTTGGTATTCGGTCCCCAGCCGACACTATTTTTCCCGATGTGCTGTCCCAGCCCTACACCAGCACGTGTCACAGAACATCATCCGTGCCCTGACCAACGCTGTTTCTGAGAAGGTCCACCTAACCACGGACACGTGGACAAGTGCTGCCGGGCAGGGACACTATATCTCACTGACGGCACATTGGGTTAACTTGGTGGAGGCTGGGACCGAGAATGACCCTGGGGCCGCTCATGTACTGCCCACACCGAGGATTGCGGGGCCTACCTCGGTCACGGTCTCTCAGACGTACTATCCCTCCTCCACTGAATTACCATCCGTGGGCACGGCGCCTTCAGTCGGTAGCTCTAGGCGCAGCAGCAGTGCCGTGGGTAAGCGCCTGCAGGCGGTGCTCAAACTACTGAGCTTAGGTGACAAAAGGCACACCGCCCAAGAACTGTTACAGGGCATCACGGCGCAGACCGATGTGTGGCTGGCACCGCTGAACCTCAAGCCAGGCATGGTTGTGTGTGACAACGGGCGTAACCTGGTGGCGGCTCTGCAACTCGGCAGACTGACACATGTGCCATGCCTGACCCACGTGTTCAATCTAATAGTTCAGCGGTTCCTCAAGACATACCCCAATCTGTCTGATTTGCTCATTAAGGTGCGCCGCATCTGTGCACATTTCCGCAAGTCGACCAAAGATGCTGCCACTCTCAGGGCAGCGCAGCGCCGCCTACAACTACCTGCTCACCGACTGTTGTGCGACGTGCCCACGAGATGGAATTCCACATTAAACATGTTATCCAGAGTTTACCAGCAGCGCAGAGTGATTGTAGACTGCCAGATGTCAACTTCCACCAGAACTGGTTGTCAGGTCAGTCAGATTCCTCAAATCTACAATGAGGAGTGGACGTGGATGTCTGATATCTGCCAGGTGTTCAGCAACTTTGAGGAGTCAACACAGATGGTCAGCGGCGATGCCGCCATTATCAGCCTCACCATCCCGCTGCTTTGCCTGTTGAAAACTCACTGCTCAGCATCAAGTCGGATGCTTTGCGCTTGTCACAAGAGACGGTGGAGGAAGATACGTC